>OZ020190.1:49889090-50277134 GCA_963971165.1 Philopedon plagiatum
GATATACATTATGAAAAAATATGGTAAGAAAAATTTTCTTCAAAACTTTCTCAGATCTCAGGTGAAGCGGCCCAAAAAATTACCTAACTTTTTTCCGTAAATTTCAAAATTAAACATTTTTCACGAAAATGATTGTAGAGTACTCAACAGTAACCTCTTATAATTTGGTGTGGTTCCCATGCGTATGAACTGAGATACGACAATCTGAAATTCCAGGAACCGCCACTACGTTACAAGATGAAAATCATTTAGAATCCAAGCAAATAGCTGAAATATTAAAATAACTCATAAGATTTTAATGACGACTCATTATAACAACTAGTCGGCGCCGCTACTTCGTCCGCGAAATAACATTTTTACTCCATTACAAACTTTGAACCCCCATTTCACCCCCTTAGGGGTTGATTTATTAAAAACTTTAAAACACGTGTTTAAATATTTGTTTTTTAGAGTACTTCTATGAAGTTTCGAGTTAATAGGACCATCTAATATTTTTCCTGCATACAAAGTTTGAACCCCTGTTTCACCCCCTTAGGGGGGGGGGGGGGGCAACGTTATATAAGAAATTTCTGTGCAAAATTTCAAGTTTCCAGTCTCAGCGGTGTGGCTGCGCGTTGATACGCAAGTCAATCAGTCAGTCAGTTAGTTTCTTTTTTTATATAGAGATGACAGGACAAAATCTTATCAAAACTTAACTGATCGACTAGACTAGAATAACTTAATTTAAACTAGTACTAAATCGTATCTAATCCTTTTTAGTGAATCTGAACGTAAGGATTTAGTACTCGTTTAAATTAAGATCTTCTAGTTGATCAGTTAGGTTATGACAGGTTTTTGCTATGTCATGGTTAATAAGTCGTCATTAAAAACTTTTAAATTACTTTAATATTTGAACGATTTGCTTGTTTTCCAAATGATTTTCATGTTGGAACGTGTTGCTTGAATGAATTTAGTGGTTTAGTGACAGTTTATGGTGGAAAGTATTTACTAAAATTGCCCGTTTTTTTTTTATAAAATTTCGAAAAAACTCAGACACAAATTCATAGTAGAAAACTTAGTTGGCTTATTCTTATGTCAGTTTAAACTTTTTGGTTGTCAAATTAGACGTTCATAACAACTTTTTCCTGCAAAATTATAATACTTGTTAAAATACAGGGTTGTCAATCGAGAACGAAGTAGGAGTAGGCGTTTTAGGCATTTGGCTCATTTTAAAAAAAATGCTACGACCTATAAATATCAGTTTATTAAAGTAAGCACATTTGGTATCGTGTCGATAATATTGTGATAATCTTTAATTTGTGTTTGATTTTCATTTTTTTTTTTATGTTCTGACAGCCCACGAAGACCGAAGTCTAAGTGATATGTACCGTGGGTGTACTGGGGGATCGACTCACATATCCAGAGCTGGAAACATCCGTTGGGATTTCACCAGCCCTTTAAGAGGATGTGTGGGGTGGTACCACCTCGGTCGAGGAAGAAATCCTCTACCACCTTCCAATTAACAATCACACAAGATCCATTTATGTTGACCCTCTCCACGGAAATCTTTAGTCAAAGGCGAAAGATTTATTCGCTTTGAAGAGAGTCCAGTTTGCAGTTTCTTTAGATTTATAATGGTTTACACCATTGAAAGGGTAGAACTTATTTCACTTGTTTTTCGGAGCCAATGAATGTGCTAATAGAAAAACCTAGCTATTTAATGAGCAACACGAAGATAGACCAGTTCAGCGAAATTATGTTTTTAAGTTAGTACAAAAATTTCAATAAACTGGATCTGTTTTAGCAGTGGCGGCTGGGAAAATTTTAAAGTTGTGTATCTCTGTTGCTACTTACGGGACCCATGCCAAGTTTAGATTTTTTAATAGTGAGCCTACTAGGAATGTTTTGCTAAATAATAATAAATTTAAGTTAAAAAGGTTTTATTATTTATAGGTTATGTTATTTCTAAAGGTGTTTATTTAAAGTCGCTCCGAGTCATTTATAAATCTATAAGTCGCACTTTTTCTTTTCTAGTTCATTAGACAAAGGCGTACGTGTAACCGAGCGTTCGCAGACGTTTTTCCTAAGCAACCAGCAGATAGCAACACTTCTGAGCTCCAACACTCCAATGCTATTTTATCTCTTTCTACTACCATTCTTGATTCAATTACGTAGTGAATCGTAGTTCGTAAACTCTTCCCCTTTGAGAAATGTTTTCATAACAAACAACAAATATAAGGCTTCACGTTCGATACGCTCACAGTATACGGACATCGAATCCTTTCTTAATAAATCCATGGTTTTAGGGCATGCTACAGACCCAGGCTCTTGAAATTTTTGTACAACTAACCCCAAAACTTGGAACTGGACTTGCTTGTCTTCGCATTTTCGATCAAATAGCTAGCACATTCACGGATTCCAAAAAAAAATTAAATGATTTCTACCCTTTCCGCAGTGGTGTCGTGTAAACCATTATGAATCTTAAGGAACAGCAATGAAAGTCAAACCCAAATTAAAGATTGGCACAATATTACCGGCTCGATACTAAATGTTCTTACTTCAGTAAACCCATATTTACAGGTCCGCGCATTTTTTTAAAAAAATGAGTCCAGTGCCGAAAACTGTCTTGGCTTCGTTTTCGATTGGTCAACCTGTATAATAAAATCATATGTACTATAATTTCTTAGGACAATTTTCAAGTTGATTGAAAGTTTTACGAGTGGCATAGTAAAGAATAGTACCCGTCAGGCGAGCATTTTTTAATAAAATATGGGATCAAACAATTAACTATCGAACATGCTGTTGATCGACATCAAGTTATTTTTTAATAAAGCATTATAGAGTGCAATTTGCCTTTTTCAAAAATCTGTAAGACGTCTAGTTTAAACAATTTTTTTGATATTTGGTGTTAATTTTTAATACTAATGACCTAATTCATCAAGCGACATTAATTATAGAATAAGTTAAACAGTTTATATGCATGCCAATTTTACATAAATGGGTAAATTAAACGGTTAGAGAACTTAAAATTGGCATGTAAATGTAAATCGACCGTTTTACTTTATCCACGGTTAGTGTGTCTTGGTGAAATAGGTGATCCAGTATCAATAATTAAACATCAAATATATTAAGAATGGTTTAAATAAATATAATCATATTCAAAGATTATCCAAGAAGTGTTCAACAAATGAATTTTTTTATATATGACACTATCGAAATATAAGTACTATGAAAAATTGGTGCATGCCTAAAAACAAAATTAGTGGTAGGTATTTAGAATCTTGCAAAGTCAAATAGCATAAGGGGAGAAACAAAAATTTGAAAATCGCTCAAAAGCAAAGTATCTACCTTTATTTTCTAAAATACGACAAAATGTTATTAGGATGTTGTTTAAAATTAAGAGACGCCATCACGGCATCCTATATCAAAAAAAATTCTTTTCTAATTTTTGAGTAACACCCGTATTATTATTTTTTTAAAACCTTTTTAGGAATTCCTTAAATTTAGTCAAAATTTAATAGAATAGGTTTACTGTCAGAAAAGAAACGTTAATGTGGGTACTTCTTTTAAATTTATTTTTTATAATTTAAAAATGGTAGTATTGCAAATACAGATATCGTTTTTCGTTTCAAAACTTTGCTGCCTTAACAAACAAAAGAAACAATATCTGTGTTTGATATATTTTAATAATAATTGCCCTTGCAATTAACAAAAAAATATATTAAAAAAATTATACATTTATGTACATTTTTTTGTACACCTATTCTATTCAACTCTGACGAAATTTAAGGAATAGTTAAACAGGTTTTTAAACAAATAAAAAATATATTAACCAATATTCTTTTTGAGATAAGATGCAATTATTTCATATTTGAGCATAGCTCTTACTTCTAAAAAACTTTTCCTAATAACGTCCTGTCATATTTTTATAAATAAGGGCACTTTACTCTATTTCCAGATTTTTGTTTCTCCCCTGTATGCTTATTTACTTTTTATGATTCTGATAATACATTGTCCTTAGGTATGCAGCAACTTTCCATAATACTTACATTTCGATTAAGTCGTTGATAAAATTTTCTTCCATTTATGGCAAACCTTTTGGACCGCAATGCATATTTTTGAGAATGAAACATTGAGCTGTTTAGTAAATACATAACATTTTCCAATAGAAAAACGAACTTTGCGTTAATATAAACAGTATTTGAAATTCTGAATTTTTCATCTTACTGTGGTTTAAATAAAATCCTAACACTCTATAGAAAAGTATTCTGCTATTTCTTAAAATAAAACCTATAGAACAAGTCTGCATGCAAGGAAATGCCCTGTACCTAAAATTTTTGGTGTCATACCTGGAAATGAACTTCAGAATTTTCAGGAAATTTAAACATTGATCTAAGTTGTGCATCAGCAACTCCTTTAGCTTCATCATACGTAAAAGGGCTAATAACATCTCCCTTTGCAGGACATCCTCTATCGTCAGTTAGTAAAACACTGGTGTTTGCTCGGTTAAAGGCAAAACAGTTTCTAACTCGGAATCCATATGAGCTGTCAGGTTTGGATATTTCTATCCTAAAAATAGTTGAATATGATTTAATTTATTTTTACTAGGAGAAGAAAATAGTTTTTTAAATAGATTGCGAATATTTAATGACCACTCTCTCCCTGTTATTTTTAAGCAACTAAGAGGGTTGAAAGCCTTGCTAATATACAGTGTGTAAATAAATGTATGTCATATACTTCGGGACAAGATTCCTTACATAAGAATAAAAAATATGTCAATATTTTATTATTGGTGTTTTTAAAGTAATGTTTAGGCAATTTCAACAACTAAGGGCTCATCTCAGCTCAGAATGCTGAAAAAATTGTTTTTTTTAGATTTTTTACAAATCGCTAGTTAAATAACACTTTAAAAGGTTTTTTCAATATGTAAAATATTTTTGAAATTAAACAGGTCATATAGAGGGTTCAGGCAAAAAAGGAACGCTACCTTGTTTGTTATGCCTATGCGCAGTTATAGAGTTGGCTCATCGTTTTTGGCAAAAACCCTCCATTTTTAAAAAAGAAGAGGAAGGAATAGCTAACTGAAGATACATATTGTAGTAATGAAAATCTTGTCTTCAAACTTTAAACGCGTTTAGGATACCCTATGTTTAAAAAAAAACCGTGGCTAATTTGCTACAGCATATTGTAGTTAAATTAATGGGCCTGTTAAGTAATGTTGGATTTTCAATAAATATGTCACTCTTATTGCACAATTAGTCAACAGACACACGCACAGAAAAATTACGTTGTTTGGACGTATAAGTGCATTTTTTTGGTTAATTTCTGCTTATAGTAGTTTCTAGTCTTACAAAAACAAGACAAGTATATCAATGGAAGTCCGCAAGTCCTTCGTCTTTAATATACAGGGTGTCAAAAACAAAAAATAATTACGTTACCAATAGGTAAATAAGGATTTTATTTTTTTAGGATCATTTACCTTAATGTATAGGGATTGCTGTAAACTGCTCTAGTTACTTTTCTACTTCCATCTAATAACTGCAGTGAAACGGGCGTCGATTGGTTCCTGAATGTTGCTTTCCCACAAGTAATAACGTAAAATTTGTCATCTGCTAATTCTAAAGTTCGGTGTATCCTCACCGCTACAGGAACTGATTTTTCTTGGGTTCTCTGTTAATAAAATAGATAAAAACATATTATTTTTATAACTTAGACTTACAACAATGGAAAACAATAAATAATATATGTTTTGTTTGGGTTTTACGTTTACAACCAAACTAAATTTTTTCTGGTTTTTAAATCCATTAGGTATATTATAGTATTCCATGTTTGGAACGAACAACAATAATTTAAGCTACGAGTATTTAAACCGAATTTTTAGTGATCGATGATAGTTATATCCATCGCAATATGACCATGAGGAAACAATTAACTATTATACGACATCCATCCCAAGCTTTACTTTTCGTATGTACAAAATTTGTATTGTCTATTACCAATAAATTGACTTAAAATGCATGCTATTAGTGTGACATTGGTATTCTATTATTGGCAAGGATGTAATATTTTTTTTCGGATATCTAAAAAGTTTAATGTAATTAAAATTATAAAAAAAAGTTAGTGTTACGGAACTGACTCGCGACAACTAGAATTTGTCCTTAAAGAAAATTCTAATCTTCTAGTTCTTCCGAAAATTATTATTAATCTGCTAGAAAATCGATTACCAATCAGCTCTACGCTGATGGAAGGAAATCTCAGGCCTAAAAAGAAAACAGCGAAATATCGTTAAAATGTTTTCATGTTTCTACATGGTCCCCGTGTAGCTTAATACATGTATTCCAGCGATGTTCAAGGGCCTTTATACCATCGTTATTGCCTAATTTGTCCAAGTCGTTGAAATATATGTTTGTGGCATCAGGCACTTCTGAATCCGACGCGAACTTTTTGCCAGCAAGAAGCTTTTTCAAGTTAAAGCAAGTCGAAATCCGATGGGGCCAAATCTGACGAATAAGGTGTATGAGTAGGGTTGCCATCCATCCTGATATATCGGGTCTGTCACCGTTATTGGAGTTCATGTCCCGACGTACCGACAAAGGTATCAAAAGTCCCGATCGACGTTATCCAGGTTTTTTTTAAACTCAATTTTAAAAGGCAAACGCACCAACGTGATTTTAAAAGGGTTTTAAAAAGAAAGCTTTTCCGTATAACGCACCATACTAGCGTGGTGCAGTAGGCCTCTATATTGCGGATTTGTGCGTAGTGTCGCGTCGGGTAGCGACTAAAAATGAAGGAAGTCAGCTGCAATCAGCTGATTTTTAACGGGGAAAAATGGCTCACTAGATGACAAAATTGACCAAGATGACAAATAACGATAATGAAGACAAAGAGGAAACGAAAACATTCCCCGTTATAGGAGTTAGCCAATCGGCTGAAGAGGACGTTCTTAATTTTAGTCGCCAATTCTTTGGAAACCACAGGACAATAAAGGGTTTGTTGTAAACCGGTTCACTTGACGTCTAGGGGTTACTAGGTATTAAATATGAATGGTTCAAGTCATAGAGAAAGAAAAAAAGAGATCTTTTAAAACATAGGGAAGGAAGTGGAAGAGCTTTTCTGCGCAACCTATGCATAGCGCGTCAGTACAGGCGACGAGTCCCGCCTCCCGCTCCGAATTATGCTTGCACCATGATACAATAAAAGGAAGATATGATATCAAACCGTGTTAAATTCGTCCGGGTTCGCGAATGACGTCACGCTGTGAGTTATTTTTGAAATTTATGACGCGCAATATAGACTTTACGTTAGTTATAGGCGATTTTATATAAATTCTATTGGCAATATACTTTCCTCCTGCTTATAATAAAAATTTTAAAGTATATGATTTAAAATGATAAATAAAGGGATAAATTAATTTAAAATAATGGATATTGGTAAATTGCCTGCCAATTGCGTTCCATGTATTTATTTAGGTGGAAAGAAAAGGTAAATAATTTTATAAAATAAAACTATGCCTAATAATTTAAGATAATAATTTTTATTTAGAGGCATATTCTTATTAAAATATATACCTACAGAGTCTTTCGAAAATATGTTATTTGTAAGAATTTTGTTTGTTCCTATAATTTGTCAAATATTTTTTGCGGTGAATAACATCTGCATGTTTGCGACGGAAACATGTTTTTAGCATAGTTTTTTTTTGGGTTTTTTACACTTTAAATAGTAAATTATTAAAAATTATTGTATTTTTGTATTCTTTGATTTTTCAAATTTACAAAATCATAAAATGCCAAAAATTATTCTAAACACGACAAAAATATCTAAATTTATGAAATTAGGTAAAACAAGAAATTATTTTTTAAGCAAATAGCCTTTTTTCAGTCTCTTTGTTTGTCGTATTTTCTCGACTGAAGTCTGGTGATTCCTTACCGTGGAGAGTTTTAGCAACTCTTTGTCACAGTAAACTTTTTTATTGAAGCGAGTTTGTAAAAACATTAAACACATTTGATATTCATGACATGACACAATTCATGCTTTAAATTACCTTCATAATCACTTTCGCTAAAATGACTAGAACAGATGCTAGAATTTTTCACATTAAACTTATCTTCTCGTTTGCACAGACGCTTCCAAACACTGTGTTTCTTTGATTTTGGGGAAGCTAAAAACTTTAATATTGGGCATAAAGCCCTTGCATTGATGGTCCACATCACAACCATACACAGCACACCTCATTTTCACTTTTAAACTCGCAAAAGTGATATAAAAACACCAAAAAATAACTATAACTTTAAAACACAACGCCATCTTAACAAAGACGTGTTTTGTTTACAAAATATGGCGGAATTACTCACAGCGTGACGTAAATGGCCACGCCTACCTGCGCGGTATCATATCATGTTTTATTTGTATCATGTGCTTGCACCATAAGTCGTTTACATTTCGTTTGAATCGCTACTTTATATGGTTTATTTATTGTGGCCATTTTTTTGGCAACGTCACAAACTTTTTTAGAAGTTTGGAATATTTGGATATTGTTGTGTGGGAGTGAGACTTACTTGTTGTTTTTTTGCTATAATAGTGATTTTTATTACCTTTTGGAACAAAAAATATTATTTATATGTAGGGTTAACATATTTTTATATTGGTAAAAACTCTATTTTTTGAAGATTAGTTATTCCTAAAATATTTTTATTAAATATATTTTTGCTCATTAAAAAAGGTTTTTTTTACATTTTTCCTATCATTCCCAACAATATTATATAAGTTATTAGCATTATTATATAGCGATTTAGCACAGTAATATTATTTCTTAGTCTTTTTATATTTTGGCCTTAAAAGACTAACAAACAATTGTTATTAAAATTCAAAATCGTTTAGCCACGAATATTGTACTGGATTATCCAACGAAAATGCTTTACCTGTTAACTGAAGAGATACAAAAAAGTGTTAAATAGGAAAGCCTGTTGGGATTTTTATGACGAAATAGAATCATTTATCAAAAAAAAAAAAACAATTGAACATGAAATATGACAAAAGTGGTGTATTTATTGTTTATTAAATATGGCAAAAAGTGGTGTATTTTTTTTAAATGGAGCACCCTGAATATTATTGCATTTTTGGATTCTACAGAAAATTATAAGCACATTTTATGTAAAACGTCCTATTCCTTCCTTCAACTATTGTTGCCCGTTGAAAAATGTGAAAAATTGCCATTTTTTCTTAAACATAACATTATTCAACTTCCAATAGTTGAAAAACTGTTGAAGATAGTTATGGGACGTTATACATAAAATGTGCTTAGAACTTTTCGTAGAATCTAAAAATGCAATAATATACAGGTTGTTCCATTTAAAATAAACAACAAATACATAGACATTTTGCCATATTTTTTATATTTGATGTTTAATTGTTTTTTTAATAAATGTTCCTAATTCGTCATAAAAATCTTTCATATTTAACACTTTTTTGTATCTCTTAAATTAACATGTATATCAGGTACCAAGCACTTTCGTAGGTTACCCTTACAATATTACGCGTTCCCTAAAAATATAAAGATTCAAAAAGCCCGAGTCTCAATTTAGTCAACGTATAGCAGGGATAGCCACAGATTTTACTTTATTTCTTTCTCTATACATGGTCCAAGTCATCTCTAAAATTCCACATTTTTGAGTGAATGTCGCTGTCTGAAATCTCAAAATGGGAAAAGTTGGAATAAACAATAATATATCTTAAATCAAACAGCTTGATAATTTTAGGAGATCACTGTTTTCAACAGTATTTATACCTTCAGAATTTTGTGGAGGCAAAAAACCTTTTAGAATAGTTGCAAAACAGTTCGATTGAAGAAAAATGGTTAAATTTCTTTAAAAAACACAGAACATTTAGTTCAAAAAGTTACTTAAAATGTGTGAATACCTGTTCGCAACCCCTGCGCACGATACAAATTGCGAAATAATTTTTTTCTTATTGTCCATCCAGTGGTCAAGAAATAAATCGTTTATTAGTCCATTGAGGTCATTCTTCAATGCCAGTATAACTTTAAATTATCATGTGCAGAATTTTATCAGTACATAAAAGATCAGGAAGAAGTTCTAAAGAAAATCACCTCATCGGAGAAATGTAAAATTGTCAAATCCTGACTAACACAGGCACACGAAATAAAAAACAGTGTCTTGTACTGATGACTAGACCCATATATGTATGTATTTTGATGCGCTGTATCCGAATCTGTCGTCTGACTAAGGAATATGCACATATTTTTTTATTGCATAAATCGTTTAAGAAAGTTATTACAAACCCAAAAAAATTCTTTTGAGGAAAATTACTAGGGTAATTTAGCTACAATAAATATTTACTTTTCGGTATAATTTATCACAATTTAAAAAGTAGCCATTTGTCCTTAATGAATAATGACGTCAGGAGATCAGCAAAAATAAGTGTCAATCTACATGTTAACGTAAAGCTTAACCGAAAGTCGAACAGGTTTATTTTTATCGGAAACAGTCAGAGGGGGGGGGGCAATCGAATTTTCTGGGTTAATAGAGGAATAGTTCAAATAGCTTCGGTAAAAAATTCAGTTATACAGGATGTTTCGTTTCGGAGCTTAAACGTCAAAGTCGAAATTTCCGCGATTTCCGTTGAAATCGGGTACAGATCGCAAAAGTGAATTATCGATGTAAATTTTCGAAGGTTGTAGAGGACCCAGAGCTTCAGAACTCTATTGAAACTGGCTAGGATTGAAGAATGGCAAGTAATTCTTTTGAATTTTTTTTAGGTTCATAAGTGAAACTTTAAAATCTCAAATACTTTCTTTTTGCAATACATTTACCTAAACCTAAAATCACTGGAACACGGATATATTTGGGAAAAATTGGAAATTTCGGTTTCTGGCCCAAATATTTCATGGTTTTAATTTTTTGTGGGGTCAAAATGGTTCAAATTAAAATCCCAAATACGTCGTCGAAAAGAGCTCACCGAAATACATGATATCTATATTTTAAGTTTCTTCATTTTTTATAGGAAGGGAGCAACCGCCGATTAAATTTAGATTTTTTGACATTTTTTGCCCTAGACATCGGTACATTTGATTCACTCTGTATTTTTTCCTATCTACTTTTTTCCCAATTTTTCAACACTATCTTATTAAGGGATAATCATACTTTAAAATGAATACCGAATGGTTCATCCAGGAGCGTATTTAAGGGTGAATTTTTTTGATTTTTCCGACAAATCCTATTTTTAACCGACGATATTCCACACCATTTTTCTTATTTAGTAATTCTTTTGGATTTATTTTAGCCGTTAATTATCTCAGAATACCTCCCACTAATTTAAATCGCTTATTTTTTGTTAAAGTTAGAAATAAATAGGTTAAGTTGCATCGGGGACATGCAAAATTAGAAAATTTTTGAATTTTGGAAAACTGCCATGAAAACAAACAATTGCAGTTTATTTACTCGAAATTATTGTGTCAAAATATCGCAAGAATGCCAGCTTTTGTTCCAAAATTGAAAGATTCCTGGGCCGATTTCGGCTTGAATTATACATGAATAAGATTTTAGGAACCTTCTACTAAGTGCGGGGATATTTCATTGGATGAGTTACGCATTAAATGCCATTTTTATTGATTTTTCGATGACCCTGCAACACTGGAATTCGCCATGTACTCATTATAAGTCGTAAAAACACTTTTGACGACACAGCCAACGGGATCACGTTTTACAAGTTTCGAAATTCGCGCGAAAATTTGAAGTACAAAATTATTTTGTTTTGTTAATAAAGACCAAAATAAATGGATAACAGCAACCGCCATAAACATTTAATTTATGTAGAGAATACAAAAACAATGAGATTTATTTGGGTTATATGCATGTTCCCTACTCTGGGTCATTAAATAAATTAGACGTTCTATAATAATAATTGTTATTTTCATTCCCATGAAGATGTAAAATCGTATAGGACCTTTCACAATTATCTCCTTTCTATATTTGATATATAGAAAAGCCATCTTAGGTAAAAAAGTTTGCTTTTCTACGGTTTTCTCAATTCTCCAATATATCTATAACGACCATTATACATATTGCCAATAACCACCTTTCGAAACTGAATTGATATTGGGCTTCCTAGATTTCTAAAAATATGTTTCTTGCGTTGATGTCTGTAGGCCCTTTAAGGAAAAGTGGCGTAAGTCAATAATTTGCAAATATGGAACTAACAGCATTAGTAACAAGCTGTTAAAGGGTTCTGTTTCCTGATTCTTTCCAAATTTCAGTTAGTTATGCTACTCTTAAATAGAGAGCAGTACATCGTTATGCCATTCAATGAAATGGATTTTTCGTTGATAGGTAAAGTGGTGTAAGTCACAGAACAACAGGTTTTATTCTGTAAGTTAACTTACGCCACTATACAATATTTGGATGGTGACTATACTTTAAAATAAATCGGTGTGTTTGTGTCAGTAGTTCGCAAAATTGTTTGCTTTGTGTGGTGATGGATACATATCTGAGGGTTTAAAAGAACCGTATTCGGATTCCGAGAATGAATATATTCCTTCCGAATCAGATTATTCTAATAAGTAGGTATATTAAGTATTTTTATGAAAAATAAATCCTATCCTCAAAACACGGCTAAAAAGTAAATTTTGTGATTTATAAAAGGCTTTAAAACTTGCTTAGATGTAAACAAATGCCTTATGAATGGCAAAACGCTACGGGTAGCGCCATCTCGGCAGATCTAGGCCAAGTAATACACACACCAGCGCCAACACTAAAGACACATGTCACAATTAGTAATGGAAGTCACCTGCAAAGACATCAAGTCACAATTGCAGGGTGACCGTTAGGTGGTGCGCATCTCAAAGACGATCCTCGTCAGTAGTAATGAAATATATAAAATTCCAAACATCGAACAAAGTTCGATATTATGGAACGTATATCAGTTTTGATTTCTCTCTGGCGTCTCATCCCCGGACGCGTTTCGCCGTATCACGGCTCATCAGCGAGGCTAGAGACGACAGAGAGAAATCAAGCTCGAAGGTACTAATAGCTGTACCAGCATAAATAAATGGCAAAACGCTACGGGTAGCGCCATCTCGGCAGATCTAGGCCAAGTAATACACACACCAGCGCCAACACTAAAGACACATGTCACAATTAGTAATGGAAGTCACCTGCAAAGACATCAAGTCACAATTGCAGGGTGACCGCTAGGTGGTGCGCATCTCAAAGACGATCCTCGTCAGTAGTAATGAAATATATAAAATTCCAAACATCGAACAAAGTTCGATATTATGGAACGTATATCAGTTTTGATTTCTCTCTGGCGTCTCAACCCCGGACGCGTTTCGCCGTATCACGGCTCATCAGCGAGGCTAGAGACGACAGAGAGAAATCAAGCTCGAAGGTACTAATAGCTGTACCAGCATAAATAAATGGCAAAACGCTACGGGTAGCGCCATCTCGGCAGATCTAGGCCAAGTAATACACACACCAGCGCCAACACTAAAGACACATGTCACAATTAGTAATGGAAGTCACCTGCAAAGACATCAAGTCACAATTGCAGGGTGACCGCTAGGTGGTGCGCATCTCAAAGACGATCCTCGTCAGTAGTAATGAAATATATAAAATTCCAAACATCGAACAAAGTTCGATATTATGGAACGTATATCAGTTTTGATTTCTCTCTGGCGTCTCATCCCCGGACGCGTTTCGCCGTATCACGGCTCATCAGCGAGGCTAGAGACGACAGAGAGAAATCAAGCTCGAAGGTACTAATAGCTGTACCAGCATAAATAAATGGCAAAACGCTACGGGTAGCGCCATCTCGGCAGATCTAGGCCAAGTAATACACACACCAGCGCCAACACTAAAGACACATGTCACAATTAGTAATGGAAGTCACCTGCAAAGACATCAAGTCACAATTGCAGGGTGACCGCTAGGTGGTGCGCATCTCAAAGACGATCCTCGTCAGTAGTAATGAAATATATAAAATTCCAAACATCGAACAAAGTTCGATATTATGGAACGTATATCAGTTTTGATTTCTCTCTGGCGTCTCATCCCCGGACGCGTTTCGCCGTATCACGGCTCATCAGCGAGGCTAGAGACGACAGAGAGAAATCAAGCTCGAAGGTACTAATAGCTGTACCAGCATAAATAAATGGCAAAACGCTACGGATTTCTCTCTGTCGTCTCTAGCCTCGCTGATGAGCCGTGATACGGCGAAACGCGTCCGGGGATGAGACGCCAGAGAGAAATCAAAACTGATATACGTTCCATAATATCGAACTTTGTTCGATGTTTGGAATTTTATATATTTCATTACTACTGACGAGGATCGTCTTTGAGATGCGCACCACCTAGCGGTCACCCTGCAATTGTGACTTGATGTCTTTGCAGGTGACTTCCATTACTAATTGTGACATGTGTCTTTAGTGTTGGCGCTGGTGTGTGTATTACTTGGCCTAGATCTGCCGAGATGGCGCTACCCGTAGCGTTTTGCCATTTATTTATGCTGGTACAGCTATTAGTACCTTCGAGCTTGATTTCTCTCTGTCGTCTCTAGCCTCGCTGATGAGCCGTGATACGGCGAAACGCGTCCGGGGATGAGACGCCAGAGAGAAATCAAAACTGATATACGTTCCATAATATCGAACTTTGTTCGATGTTTGGAATTTTATATATTTCATTACTACTGACGAGGATCGTCTTTGAGATGCGCACCACCTAGCGGTCACCCTGCAATTGTGACTTGATGTCTTTGCAGGTGACTTCCATTACTAATTGTGACATGTGTCTTTAGTGTTGGCGCTGGTGTGTGTATTACTTGGCCTAGATCTGCCGAGATGGCGCTACCCGTAGCGTTTTGCCATTTATTTATGCTGGTACAGCTATTAGTACCTTCGAGCTTGATTTCTCTCTGTCGTCTCTAGCCTCGCTGATGAGCCGTGATACGGCGAAACGCGTCCGGGGATGAGACGCCAGAGAGAAATCAAAACTGATATACGTTCCATAATATCGAACTTTGTTCGATGTTTGGAATTTTATATATTTCATTACTACTGACGAGGATCGTCTTTGAGATGCGCACCACCTAGCGGTCAACCTGCAATTGTGACTTGATGTCTTTGCAGGTGACTTCCATTACTAATTGTGACATGTGTCTTTAGTGTTGGCGCTGGTGTGTGTATTACTTGGCCTAGATCTGCCGAGATGGCGCTACCCGTAGCGTTTTGCCATTTATTTATGCTGGTACAGCTATTAGTACCTTCGAGCTTGATTTCTCTCTGTCGTCTCTAGCCTCGCTGATGAGCCGTGATACGGCGAAACGCGTCCGGGGATGAGACGCCAGAGAGAAATCAAAACTGATATACGTTCCATAATATCGAACTTTGTTCGATGTTTGGAATTTTATATATTTCATTACTACTGACGAGGATCGTCTTTGAGATGCGCACCACCTAGCGGTCACCCTGCAATTGTGACTTGATGTCTTTGCAGGTGACTTCCATTACTAATTGTGACATGTGTCTTTAGTGTTGGCGCTGGTGTGTGTATTACTTGGCCTAGATCTGCCGAGATGGCGCTACCCGTAGCGTTTTGCCATTTATTTATGCTGGTACAGCTATTAGTACCTTCGAGCTTGATTTCTCTCTGTCGTCTCTGGCCTCGCTGATGAGCCGTGATACGGCGAAACGCGTCCGGGGATGAGACGCCAGAGAGAAATCAAAACTGATATACGTTCCATAATATCGAACTTTGTTCGATGTTTGGAATTTTATATATTTCAAATGCCTTATGAGCCCATATTGTTTTAGACCAGGAACATTCCAACACGGAAAATAATTCACAGCCTAGTCCTGAAAACGTAGGTGAAAATGCGTTAAAAATGCGCGTCGCAGAAAACGTTTCAGAGAACGTTCAATAATGTTGTGATGGATTTACTTCAGTTTGTTCCTCCTGTGAATCAACAGTTTTTTAAAGATCTTTCTGTTTATCCTAGGACCACTGATATCGGCCCTTTGGACCTAATTGAAGATCATGAACAAGAATAATTTTGTATTTAAATTTGTTGTCTTTATTCTTCTTTAAATTTTGTATAAATTACTTGGTTAAAAATTAAAATAATAAATTAGAACGAAAAAGCAACTTTATTTTATCTCTTTAAGGTAAAGTGGCGTAAGTCAATATTACTAACTTTTTTACAATGTTTGAAAATATATCGGGATGATTCGATGTTTATGAGGTAAACTGAACATATTTCTAAACATCTTAATTTAAAAGTACGTCTAAAACAGACCGTAGATTTTTTTTATCTGCTTTAAACTTTGCATCGAATTATCTCGAAACTAACTTAAAATGACTTACGCCACTTCTCCTTTCAACGGCTCTTATGTACAATGTATGTAATTGGATATTGTTGGAAACTTTTTGCAAAAGTCACATATTCTATATAGATAAGGCTTGTAAGGTTGATATAAATAAAGGCACTGCTGGTCCCCCAGATACAGTGTGGACTTCTTAAAATAATTTAATTGTGTGCGAGAAAAGTTCTGTGCCTTGGTTTTTTATTATGTTTTTGGAGAAACTGCATTATTATTGGTTTTAACATCTTATTGTTAATTATTTCCGTTTTTAAAATTCCAGCAGTTCCTAGTTACATTTACGTGTTTTTTTAGAGGTCAATAATAATCTAGTCTTGATTTGTGGTATTAGATCATGGATATTCTAATAGTGAACATGGTTTTGTTTCCACTTATATTGGTACATATTATGATATTTCATATGTAATAATAAATATAATAACTCGTTTCTTCTCAAATTCCTATGGTTTAAGATTATATCTAAATTAAGTAATCACGATTAAAGATTTTCTATAACAACTTTCATTTCGTTATAGCTGCTGATCTTGTTTCTGCATGCATACCCACTTAATAATTACGTTTTTTTAAAACCTTTGTGAAAATTAATTCTTGCAATAAGATCTTGAAGTTAAAACAAAAAGAGAAAGTAATAGTTAGATAGTTTTTTATTAAGAATTGAAATAAAAGGCTTCGGATATCATTGTATTTCTGAAATGACGGAGTATATTTTCAAGGTAAATATTTAAATATTCAATATAAAATTGTATTGTTAAAATTAACAAATAATAATTTTTTTTTCTAAGGGCTTAATTTTTTGAGAAGAATAGTTTGGAAAAAAGACATTTATGGAATTTGTATTTAAAATCAAAACTTCGATTTTCGTTTTAAAGCTTACTTAACCGGCCTAGAAAGTTTTATTAAAACGACCAGACCTTAAGAGGAGTAATCAGCTTGCAATACTACTATTTTGGTTATTAATTCCCTCGTTAAAGGAAGTATTGTATTCGTGAAAAAATCACCTCTCCAGATTTTTTCGGATCTCCGGGTTTTGGGATCTCTAAATCAAGAAAAACATGGTTTCACATTTTCATCGGTCTATCGGTCCGTCTGTTGGCGTGAAAACTAAAAAAAGTACTTTACCAAAAGAAATGAAATTTTGCATATAGACTGGGCTTTACTCTGGCTCGAAACCGACTTAACTTCCAATAAAAACACACGGTAAGCACCTTACAAAAATTAATTTTAAAATTTTGTACTGTTATTCAAGAACGATAAACCTACTTTACAAAAGTCGCATGTTCTATATAGCTAAGGCTTATCCTATGATATATGTAAATAAAGGAACTTTTGGTCTCCCAGATATAAGGTGGACTACTTAAAAAAATTAATTTTGTTCTAATTGGAACACTATTTACCAGTTATCACAGATAAACAGTACTTAGTCACTAGTTTCATTTTCCATAAGTAGACTGTTATTATCTATATCTATACTAATATATAAAAAAATAAATTGACTAACTGATTTACTCATTCATCAACGCCCAGCCAAAACTACTAATGCTAAAAAGTTAAAAAATTTTGCACATAGCTTTATTTTGCGCCGTAGATGTTCACAGACAAACGATTTTGGGGGTAAGGGGGTAAAAGCAAACCCTAAAAATTAAATTAGTTTTTATTTTAAAAACTACTAAGTTTTAAGGAAAACGCCAAAATATGTCAATTTTTTTTAAATAACAATCCTTTTTTTCATGTTGGAATTTTACCCCTAGGGGGTAAAAACACACCCCTAACACTGATTTAGCAAGGCCCAGCCCTAACTATCAAAGATTGAAAGTTGAAATTTCGCATGCAGCTTTAGTTTGGGCCAATAAGAAAGGATATTGCAAAAGCCACCCTCCAAGAGGGTAAAATTAACCTCTAAAAATTAAACAATTCTTCAAGCTTAAAGCGCTTGACATAGAAAGCTAAATTTTGACATACATGTTTATTTTAGGGTGTAGGGGTTCGATAAGAAGGGATTTTTTGTTAAACTCAAATTCCAAGGAGTTGAAACAACCCCCTAAAAATAAAAATAATTTTTATCTCAAAAAGTATTTGCTATTTAAAAAAAAACTGTAAAACATGTCAATTTCATTATATTTTTTTACGTAGTGTACCATTTTTTTATGTTCGATAAGTAGTATACAGGGTGTCTCGATAACGAAAACTACTAATGCTAAAAACTTGAAATCTTGCATACAGCTTTATTTTACGCCGTAGACCACCACTAAGAAAGGATATTTCAAAACTCGCCCTCTAAGGGGGTAAAGGCAACCCCTAAAAATTAAATTGTTTTTTACTTTAAAAACAACTAAGTTCTAAGGAAGACGCCAAAAGACATCAATTTTATTTTATTTTTTTACAAACGACTACTTTTTCGTGTTGTAATTTTACCCCTAGGGGGTGAAAACACACTTCTACCACTGATTGATCAAGGCTCAGCCCTAACTACCAAAGATAAAAAGTTGAAATTTTGCATAGAGCTTTAGTTTACGTTCACTAAGAAAGGATATTTCAAAACTCACCATCTAAGAGGGTATATTCAGCCCTAAAAATTAATTAATTTTTTAGTTTTAAAACCACGAGGTTTTATGAAAAAGGCCGAAACAGGTAGATTTTTTTAAATTTTTGTGTTGGTATACCCCTAAGGGGTAAAAACACCTCCCCAGCAGATCTCCTATACCCTCCGTCCGTTTTGAAATCTGGCATGCAGATTTGCATTGCGGCCTTGGTGCAAAATAGTAGCGGATGTTATGAAGGTCTCTTGCCAAGGAACTTAAGTCATTCCCAAAAAATTTAAATATTTTTCATTCCAAAACGACAGATTCTATTGACAAACGCCGGACCGTGTCGATTTTATTTATTTTTTAAATAAGAACCAATTTTTTTGTGTTGTGGGTATTTAGCACCATGTGCAAACATTTTTATTTCATACTTAAACTAGCTGGTACCCGCGGGCTTCGCCAGAGTATTGTAAACATGAAATATATTATTTTTAGAATATACAGCACCAAATTATAGGAGTGTTTTGTAGACGTAAATATATAAGTTAAAAAAACCCAAAAGTTGTAATCCGATTTTTATTTGTTTTCAAATTACAACGTTTAAAAAATATGGTAAACACGCTTTATTTTATTTTTTCTTTGTTGGTGAGTAGGTGATAAAAAATAAAAATTGAATTGCAACTTTTGGGTTTTTTCGATTTACAAATATTTACGTGTAGATTACACTCCTAGAATTTGGTGCGTTCCTCCCGGCTCAACCTGTATATTCTAAAAATATCTTTCATGTGTAAAACACGCTGGCGAAGCCCGCGGGTACCAGCTAGTAATATATAAAAGAAGAAACTGACTGGCATATGAACGTATAGCACACACCGCTGGGTCTAGAAACTTTAAATTTTGCACAGAAGTTTCTTACATAACGTAGGCATCTATAAGGAAGGTTTTTTTTAACCCCTAAAACCGGGATTCAAACTTTGAATTGAGAAAAAATGTTAGATGTTCCTATTAACTCGAAATTTCTTAGAAGTACTCCAAAAAAATAAATGTTTAAACACGTGTTTTACGTTTTTTAATAAATCAATCCCTAAGGGGGTAAAATGGGGGTTCAAAATTTTTAATAGAGTAAAATTATTGTTATACCGCTGACGAAGTCGCCGGCGAAAGCTATTTATTTTATAAAATTAGGTGAGCTTTCATAAAGTATGACCAAGTTTAAATAGCGTTTTTTAATTGCTCCTTTAATTCAAGAATGTAAGTTTGAAAAAGATATTTGGATGTATATACTTAAACTTTCGGTGAAAAGTTAGACTTTTTGTACAATACAGGGTGAAAACATAAAAAAATATATTTTATAGAAATAGCCCATTTCTGTGAAGTGAATGTATAGAAGGGGAAAGAAACTCATAATCTGGTTTACTAATTTTCTTTAATTGGTGTTAAACACCTAGACTGTTAATATTTCGAGAGCAAGTAACATTAATTAGAAATTAAAAAAAAAATTAGAAAAGTTGTCTTTTTTATTAAAAAAATAGATCGCTGTTCTTTAATCTGTGTTTTGTTGTGACAACCATTTTGGGACAAGAAGGGATATCAGAGACGGGACAAAATGGAATATCAGGAATGGGACAAAACGGGGTAATGATGATGCAATGTGCAACATGTTTCTACTGTGATAAGTTTTATAACAAATCTAAGGTTGGACTATTTGCAAATATGGGCAGATTATTCTTGTGCGGGCATTGTGATGAAAATAAAACTGTGTTCGAGTGTAACTCTTGTGCTCAGAAGGACTAAACTGCAGGAAATGTTTTTCTTTTCCTCGTTTTCTTTAAATTTATAATTCGTTTGTAAGTCTTTTTGATTTTATCTTTTCGTTTTTAAGTAACGCAACCATAAGATGTTTTACATATTACTAAGTAATATATTTTTTTAATATTCCAAGTTTAGTTTAAGGAATATTGGTTCTTTTTCAGTACTTTTTAATAAAATACTAGCATAATATAAAAATTAATAAGTGTTCGCTTGCATCATATAAATTTTTATGACATAATTTGGTCTTCATATTGCGCCTTACTTGGTACCCCATTTTGACCTTTTCATATCTCATTTAACCACGCATGCGGGACAAGTCGGGGTAAATGCACTTTCTTAAAAAAGTATTACAACGACGTTTTGTACCTTGGATTCCCCTATTGTGAAGAAAGTCTACAAAAAAAAACTAAAATATAACTAGTAAAATTCCGTATTTTAATTAAAAACTGAAGTGAAAAATACAGTCCAATAATTTAGACATAATCAGTATTATTGAGTACTTTTTTATTTTTATGTGGCTATAATCGAATAGCTGTTTCTGTTACTAGTACATAATCTGTTGTAATGGTCGAATAAAAGGACGAGTCCAATAAAGCCCTATTATGTACGTGTCCGCGCTAGTCTGTTTTTTCGCGATTTTTCAGTACTTTTTAACTTTTTGTTGATGTTCCAACATAAATGTCAAGACAGAAAATGGAATTGCTTCGATGAAGCAATTTCTGAAGACGTTCAAATTGTTACCAATGCTGTAAAGGATGCCTTGCTACCATTTAAAGCCAAGCCTTTACTCGTATATGAAGAAACTCATGCTGCTTACAGAAAATGGTGTGCAATTTTAAGAAAATCTGAATACAGTATACTGACATCCTTCAGCAGCAATCTCTCCTACTATGCAAGTTCCTCATTGTACAAGTACAATAATGAGCCACTTTACGGACGCAAAACTGCACCATAAATAGTACTTTATCATGAAACGGTACATAACCTGTTTATAGGAAATAACTGAGCAAACACAAAACACCGAAAATATTAGGATTGTGCGCTGATTTCTGCTCTTAAGCTAGACGATTAAGTTGAGCTTTCATTAAAGTCGATAAAATATAGCAGGCTTGAGTCAAGTAATAAAATCCCTGCCCAGAAATGGATCGTTAGTTAATAAACAAAATGAATTAAACGTGTGTGGTATTTAAACGTATTAAACGATTAAATGAAGTAATATGTTGTGAGATTGTTATATTGCTCTCGGTGACGTCGAACGCGAAACATTACCATGTTCTATGGATATACACGCCCAGTTATTACAATGACTTTTTAACGAATATATTGCAATGTAAATTATACGTAAGAATACCTACATAATTCTTTAGAAAATATGGGCTGTCAAGGATGAACAGTATGGCCATGAAATTTCTCGTCTGCTGTTAACAATAAAAACAAATGGTCATTAAAGACATGAATAAGATAATTTTGGGGAATGGACAATATATTATTATACGAATATAAATCTTCATGAAAGGTAAAAATTAAGTACTTTTAATTATCAACATATGGTTGTAAATTAAAGTACATGGGAAGTAAAATCAGATCAAATCAAAATATTTCATATTATTTCGTTTTCGTTACGAAAGCAGGGCAGAGTCAAACATGCACCTGTTTGGTGCATTATTTTGGTGCTTTATTAACGGTTTTTAACTTAAAAACTGTTTTAGGAAACAAGCATCTTTTTATTACAATAAAGAAATATGTTAATAGAAATTTCGTACAAATTTCCAATGATCAAAGGCAATAACCCACAGGATGCGATTTTATAAGTAGGTACCTATCTAGAGTAGTTAGCATTTTTAAAAGTGCTATTTTAAAAGTAAATTTATGACCAGAGATGAGAGATTACTAAAAAAAATAAAAGGGCGCGAGAAAAATTTGGCCCAACTGAAGTTAAACTAAAGGTATAAACAGAGTTTACAATAATACGTATACGTACACAGTAAAAAATTATCAAATTTGTTTCTTTGTGCTTAAACTTTTACTAGATCATGTAATAGCCCGGGAGATAGCGACAGGTTTTTTTGGACAATTTGCTGCAGCACAAAAATATTTTTTTCCGGTTATGTAAATGCTGCTAACGATAAAATCGAGTGCTGCCGGCGCAACCGCGGGACAATGCTGAACAGCGGCGCCTGGAATGTGCAACCTTTGACCACTGCTGCAGCTACCGAGACTAATTCGACGGCGAAGTTTTTATCATTATTTACATCATAAACTTTCACTCAAGATAAATTTTATTCGTCAGAAAATGAGGGTAAAATTTCGTTTAGCTGAAATCACTTATATAAGAAAAAAATTTTTTTTCGGTAATGGCAGCCTCCCCAAACACAAAATGACAAAAAAAATTCTGCGGAAATGCATCATTCGAAGCCTATTCGATGATCACAATATCTACTATTTTAGTCACCTTTATAAGTGTTTGGGATCAACTTTCGTTTAGCTGAAATGAGCTATATGAGAAATGTCGTTACAGTTGGTCTTAGGAAGCTTCCCTTATAACAGAAACACACAATTTTTCTTGCGGAAATGCGTCATTTCCATTTTCCGGACTTAGGTAAATTGAGGCCAAGCGAACCGGAGGGCACCCTAAGGTGGGAACAGGGTTAGCACCGGGTTAGGGGCCCTGACAAGTCTCTTCGCCTGCGAGGAAAGAGACTTGTCAGGGCCCCTAACCAGATGCTAACCCTGTTCCGACCGTAGGGTGCCCTCCGATTCGCTTGGCCCCAATTTATCTAAGTCCGGAAAATGGAAATGACGCATTTCCGCAGGAAAATTTGTGTGTTTCTGTTATAAGGGAAGCTTCCTAAGACCAACTGTAACGACATTTCTTATCTAGCTCATTTCAGCTAAACGAAAGTTGATCCGAAAATGAGTCAACCGACAGACTTTTTTTACATGTCCAAGTGCCTGGCAGCGGTCCATTGTTCCGTCGGCTGCGTGGCAGTATTATTACTGCAAATACTTACTTCCAGTTTCAAGGGTCAACAAATAGGTTCTTTTTTATAATTTTTTTGCATAATCCAGGCGCAGCGTTCTGCCGCGGGTGTGCGGATAGCACTCGATTCTATCGTAATGCAGCATTTATAAAATATATATTTAAAAGTATTTTTGTGCTGCAGCAAATGATACAATGCACACTGTCGCTGGCTCCCAGACTATAACCTTTCACTGTCAAAAGCATAACCTGGTATTCGCGTGCGCTTGGTTAGAAAACTGTTTCAGATTTTGGTTAATCGTCGATAAACAAATGACTGATTTTGATAACAAGCGAGAAAGGAAAATCACTGGTATGACTTATGCCAAGTGACATGTCCATTTTATGTCCTCCGGTTATAAAATGTTCTTAAAAGCAGTTTTAAAACGAAAAGAAGCTATTTCATTCTTAACCTCAAATAAAAATAGCATAGCTGATAGCGTGTGTCATTTAAGTTACGTAAAAGTTCACAAAAAAATAGCATCGCATGGTTTTGAGAGTAAAAAATTATGAGATCTATTAAAACTACTAGTCATAATCGATTGTTACATTGAAAAACTAAAATTTTATTAAATTTACTATCTATTTCGACATTATCTAAATCGACTTTTTCCTCTGAAAATTTCCTGGAAGATCGGTAACTCTCATAAAAATGAAAACCTAGATCCGCGCCTGACCACTACGAGGATTGTTGTAGCCCTATCCGTGATTCGATACAGCTGAACAGATATATTGATACAATAATATTATCATAAATACCTTCAAAATTGCTAATTTGTTTAGTCACGAAAAAAACCCCCCGAAGTATCCTCGGTTTGACGATACCGGCAGGGCTTGCGAGCTTCATCGACACAGGGAGCTATGCCAGCGGCAACTTAGGTCGCCAGTAGGATTTACCATGCTGGACAGGTCTCGGTGGTTAGAAGCCAGACTAAGAAGGATACAACCGCACAGTGGTGCCTACACGAAAACATCACATCCGCATATAGAGGGTGCGTTTGACAACACCTCATATGAATCCCTACAAAGAGCTGCGGTACATAGAGGCTTTGAAGCCTCTACAATAGAATGGATTAAATCCATGCTAGACAGTCGTAAAATCAGCGCATCTATAGGAGATGCGGCTACCATGGTTAGGGCGGTTAAGAGATGTCCACAAGGGGGAGTTTTATCACCCCTGCTCTGGCCTTTGGTGGTCGATGGTCTCCTGATGGATCTGACAAATAACGGGGTTGATGCTCAAGGATATGCAGACGACCTAGTATTAACAATCAGGGGCAAACATGACGGTACGCTGTCTGCCAGAATGCAAACTGCCCTAAACCTAGTAAAATCATGGTGTTCACAGGCGGGGCTTAATATCAATCCGAGTAAGACAGTCATAGTTCCCTTCACGAGAAGGAGGAAGTTAAATTTGACCCCTCCAGTCCGGAATGGAACAGTGATTGGATTCTCTAAAGAAATCAAGTACTTGGGGACAGTCCTTGACCAAAGGCTGAATTGGAACTCACACCTAGAAAGGACTGTCTCTAAAGCCTCAATGGTAATCTGGTCCTGTCGTAGGCTTTTCGGTAAAACATGGGGATTAAAACCCAAAATGATCTATTGGTCATACCTAACTGTTGTAATGCCAATTATCACATACGCCTCACTGGTGTGGTGGATCCAAACAGAGGAAATTACAACGCAAAGGAAGCTGACAAAATTACAAAGGCTTGCCTATCTGGGTATTACGGGCGCAATAAAAACCTGCCCATCTATAGCTCTGGAGGCAATGTTAGACTTTCTTCCACTACATTTATGTATAAGGAGGGAAGCACTGACTGGTCACCTCAAAATACTAAAAGACATCCAGTTAGAAGATATGACCAAACCAACATGTGCAATGCGAAAAGTGTGCGACTTTCAACGCTCTTTTCAAGTGGTTATAAAGGACCGTCAAAGTATGAGCGAAACATCGCTGCAATTTGAGAAAGGTTCACTAGTGTGGTACACAGATGGACCAAAGATGGCAGGGGGTGGAATCGGGGGCCTTTGGGCCAAAATGCCGAATTTCAAAGCCTCTGGTCAAAGCACCTTCCATCTTTCAAGCAGAAATACATGCGATAGATTTATGCACCACCGAATGTGCCAACAAAGGTCTTAAAGGCGTAAAAATCTACATTCTATCGGACAACCAGGCAGCTATAAAGGCACTAGCTTCATGTACCTTCTACTCCAAACTGGCTTGGGACTGCCGACAATCCCTCAACCAACTGGCAAAAAACAATAGGTGGTGGATTTTACGACAAATAAGGTTTGAAACTGGTTACCATTTACAAACCTTATTTGTCGTAAAATCTAAATTAGCATAATTATTTTGTATTGTCCTTTTTCTGTTTATGTTTTGGAATTTTCAATCACCACCTCAGTTTAGATACCTACCACACTTGACAAAGTTACAGTGTAACGAAACATGTCGTGTCTGATTTGTTTTATTATTTTTTAATAAAAAAGAATTGTTTAAGTGAAAATCTGAAACAGTGTTTCATTTACGGTATATCTAAATAAATATTGACAAGATCTAAAACAAAACTCCTTATATTAATATTAGAAATAATATTTAAAACAACAAAAACAATCAGTGTTAAGTTAAATTAAAGTGTTGGAATTACCACGCCTCAACAGTAAATTGTAGAAATTTTTGCTATTAAAAAACTTGCCCTGTTTATAAGATATATTTGCTTCGAGATAACAAGTTGATAATTTTGATTTATTGACTTTTAGTAGTTACTTTGAAAGGCATTTATTTTCTTAACAATATTTTCACATCGTCACACTTAACCACTAAACTTAATTTATATATATATATATATATATATATATATATATATATATATATATATATATATATATATATATATATATATATATATATATGTACTAAGGCATGTGTATTCGTGACTGAAAAGTTAGAAAAAAGAATTTTTTTTTCTTGGGTAGCAGTCAAAATGCAGGTGGCCAATTAATTAATTCTTTATTGCTTAGTCGAGCTTTCGAGTTTCAATTTAACCCTTCTTCAGGACACACTACAAAAGTTACAAAACACATTGTTAGGAAACACAGTTCCCATACAATCAAAAAATTATGTTAAAAAACTTACCAATGTGAATTATTTAAAAAAAGGAATACAAAAATACTTCGCAGAAATGTTACTAATCATATTTATGAAATTTTACAATTAAAAAACATTAAAACATTGGTTTAAGATTGGCGATGATTGCCGAATAATTAATTATTACATTTTGGTTGCTGGATGATGAATGAGCAAACAGCTGGTCATTTAAAAATTGATTTGACGTTTGACAGAAACAAGAATGTTAGGTTGTGTTCAAATTCGAAATAAAGCGCGGCGAATTTAAAAAAATTTTATACTGAAAAATGATGTCCTGCGCATTCACCAAAAGTGGAAAACGCAAAAGGTATGCAAGAACAATGTGGAAATACAAAAATTTTTTCTAAAATATAATGTTCACACAAAAGAGAAAAGACAAGAAAACTAGATAGATGTGTCTTCCTGTAAGGAACTGAATTTTTCTTTATGTAATTTAAGTAAGAAGGAATAAATAGTGCTGAGGTTTTGGATATCTGTTTTCTTATTCATGCAGTGGTCGGCGCCATGAATGTGCACCATTTCTAAGAACAGTCTTTTGTAATAGTTATTGGATTTTGCCAGAACTTTAGGTTCAGCAAATCTCATTTGGTGGCCTTCTTTTATTACATGTTCAGCCAATGCACATGAAGGTACCGACCTCCTGCAGTCACTCTTGTGTGATATAACACGGTTATATAAGTTTCTGGATGTTTGACCGATATATACATCCTCACAATTATTACAAGAAATCTGATACACAACATTCCAATTTTCTTTTGTGGTGAGGGGTGTTTTTGTTCTAGTATACAATTGTGAAACAGTCTTCACTTGTTTCTTTGCAAACCTAACATCGGTGCACTCAAATAATTTTATTAATTTTGGAGTGAGATTTTCTATATACGGTAAAGTACAATAAAAAGTCGGAACAGTGGTGCTTTGATTAGCATTATTGTCATTATGCCGAGATGGCGTAGGTTGTGTGTTAAGGGATGGTGGTTGACTGGGTCTCTCACCAACATTCTCCGGTAATTGATAAGCTGTACTGTATAAGAATTTATTAATTAATTTAAGTGGATACGAGTTTTCCTACAGTATTGTTTGTAATAATTTTAATGAGGCTTGCCTATCTTGTGGATGTGTTAGCATGACAGCTCTACGTTTCATGCCTAAAATTAAATTGATTTTCATCTTCATAGGATGGTATGACTTAAAGCTTATAAACCTATTGGAAGCCATAGGTTTTCTGTACCAAACAGTACTGAGATCATTGTCATCAGACCGTTTTATTTTCATGTCTAGGAAAGGAATACTTTGATCACTTTCCTCTTCGACAGTGAATTGTATGTGACGATTATAAGTGTTGAACATTTCCAGAGTTTCATGAATTCTATTTTGAGGTACAGATAAAATGAGGTCATCAACATACCTTTTCACAAAAGGAATATAGTAAGGTTAATACTGTAAGTAATCTCGTATCAGGTCATCAAGAACATAATTTACTAAAATAGGAGATATGGTTGAGCCCATAGGTGTACCGAAAATTTGTTTGTAATATTCACCACACAGAAATTAGAATCAAAAATGAAAGTTAATAATTTTTCCACTGTTCGACAATCTAGTGCACAATAAGGAGAAATTTGATCCCAGTTATTTTTTATGCTATCTAAGACAGCCTCCAATGGTAGGTTTGTGAACAAGGATACAACATCAAAACTCACCAATACATAGCCATCAGGTAGTTGGAAATTATTAATGTAAGTACTAAAGGAAAAGGAATCTCTAACATAAAACTCATTTTGAACATCATAGGCTTTGGTTAAAATGTTAGTGACATGTCGCCAACGAGTTATTAGGGCAGTTAATTGAGGAAACAATGGGCCTCATAGATAAAGTAGGCTTGTGTATCTTAGGCAAAGTGTATAGCCTAGGTGCTACCGAGTTATAAGAGGTCATAGCCCTTGCAGTGTCAGCATCAATATGATTATCATCTTTAAGGCTTTTTATTAAATTATTAGCTTTTGTTTGTAATAATTCAGATTGGTAAGTTTTTTAAAATAATTTTTTGATTGTATGGGAACTGTGTTTCCTGACAATGTGTTTTGTAACTTTTGTAGTAACCTGATACGAGATTTTGTAGTAACCTGATACGAGATTTTGTAGTAACCTGATACGAGATTGCTTACAGTATTTACCTTACTATATTCCTTTTGTGAAAAGGTATGTTGATGACCTCATTTTATCTGTACCTCAAAATAGAATTCATGAAACTCTGGAAATGTTCAACACTTATAATCGTCACATACAATTCACTGTCGAAGAGGAAAGTGATCAAAGTATTCCTTTCCTAGACATGAAAATAAAACGGTCTGATGACAATGTTCTCAGTACTGTTTGGTACAGAAAACATATGGCTTCTAATAGGTTTATAAGCTTTAAGTCATACCATCCTATGAAGATGAAAATCAATTTAATTTTAGGCATGAAACGTAGAGCTGTCATGCTAACACATCCACAAGATAGGCAAGCCTCATTAAAATTATTACAAACAATACTGTAGGAAAACTCGTATCCACTTAAATTAATTAATAAATTCTTATACAGTACAGCTTATCAGTTACCGGAGAATGTTGTTGAGAGACCCAGTCAACCACCATCCCTTAACACACAACCTACGCCATCTCGGCATAATGACCATAATGCTAATCAAAGCACCACTGTTCCGACTTTTTATTGTACTTTACCGTATATAGAAAATCTCACTCCAAAATTAATAAAATTATTTGAGTGCACCGATGTTAGGTTTGCAAAGAAACAAGTGAAGACTGTTTCACAATTGTATACTAGAACAAAAACACCCCTCACCACAAAAGAAAATTGGAATGTTGTGTATCAGATTTTTTGTAATAATTGTGAGGATGTATATACCTATCGGTCAAATATCCAGAAACTTATATAACCGTGTTATATAAAACACAAGAGTGACTGCAGGAGGTCGGTACCTTCATGTGCATTGGCTGAACATGTAATAAAAGAAGGCCACCAAATGAGATTTGCTGAACCTAAAGTTCTGGCAAAATCCAATAACTATTACAAAAGACTGTTCTTAGAAATGGTGCACATTCATGGCGCCGACCACTGCATGAATAAGAAAACAGATATCCAGAACCTCAGCACTATTTATTCCTTCTTACTTAAATTACATAAAGAAAAATTCAGTTCCTTACAGGAAGACACATCTATCTAGTTTTCTTGTCTTTTCTCTTTTGTGTGAACATTATATTTTAGAAAAATTTTTTGTATTTCCACATTGTTCTTGCATACCTTTTGCGTTTTCCACTTTTGGTGAATGCGCAGGACATCATTTTTCAGTATAAAAATTTTTTAAATTCGCCGCGCTTTATTTCGAATTTGAACACAACCTAACATTCTTGTTTCTGTCAAACGTCAAATCAATTATTAAATGACCAGCTGTTTGCTCATTCATCATCCAGCAACCAAAATGTAATAATTAATTATTCGGCAATCATCGCCAATCTTAAACCAATGTTTTAATGTTTTTTAATTGTAAAATTTCATAAATATGTTTAGTAACATTTCTGCGAAGTATTTTTGTATTCCTTTTTTTAAATAATTCACATTGGTAAGTTTTTTAAAATAATTTTTTGATTGTATGGGAACTGTGTTTCCTGACAATGTGTTTTGTAACTTTTGTAGTGTGTCCTGAAGAAGGGTTAAATTGAAACTCGAAAGCTCGACTAAGCAATAAAGAATTAATTAATTGGCCACCTGCATCTTGACTGCTACCCAAGAAGAAAAAAAAATTTCTTTTATATATATATATATATATATATATATATATATATATATATATATATATATATATATATATATATATATATATATATATACAGTGACCGGCAAAAAGTTCGCAACATATGGGAAAATTTTTTATTAGGTGAGTATTGGAAAAACTTTTCCGGGGGATCGGTTCTGCATGTCCGATAACCTAAAAATCGATTTTGACATACGTCACGTGACCACTGGTATAGCGTCAAATTAAAAAAAAAATTGTTAATTTACAAAAAGTGAGGTTAGTTGACGAGATATCAAAAAAAGTTATTTGAAAAAATTGCTTAGAATTAAATTCTAGGTCCTTGTGCAAAATTTTAAGATTTTATTTAAAAAAATTGGAAAACTCAATTTTTTTTAAATATTTTTTTATCGATTTACAAATTTCCAGTTTTTTTCGTTTAGATAGCTTGGCTAATGTAAAGCCCATGTATCTGGATGAAAATAAACGAATGTAGTAGTTTTTTCTACAATTGACAGGACAAAATTTAAAAAAACAGGGTTTCGCCGGACGCTAGCTGTTGCAATGATTTGTATCTAGCAGCAGTGTCAAAATTTTAGAGACATTTCAATGAGATTACATTGAGAAAACCTTAATCGTCTTAAATATATCTGAAGTTCGACTTTTTGTAAAGATAAGGGGAGTAAAATAGATAATAAACAAAAAATTACCTGTTTATTTAATCGAAATTTCATAAACGAAAACCAATGTAAGAAAAACTTAAAAGTAGTCAAATTCTGTACTAACAACATAAAAAATCATTGTTTTTCCTTGGGTGCACAAAATTTAAAACTCAGTATGACCACCATTTCTCTCCATACATACTATTGTTCTCGAGCGCAACTCTCGATTAACATTTCGGAGCATTTTACGATTTATTTGCAATACACAATTTCTAATGACATTCTCTAAATTTTGTATATTCCTAAAGGGTCGATGTTTGTACACAGAGTTCTTTAGGTATCCCCACATAAAGAAATCTAACGGAGTCAGATCTGGTGATCTCGCAGGCCACGGATTTTCAGAAAACCGTCCTATCCACTGGTTTCCAAATTCTTGATCCAGCCATCTCTTCACCTCATTTGTGGAATGAATGCTAGCTCCGTCTTGTTGAAAGTATAAATTTCTTCTTTCGGCTAATGACAAATTGTCTAAAAAGTCAGATATCTCAGTTTGTAGAAATTCTAAATATCGTTCTGAATTTAAATTGTCTCTAAAGAAAAAAGGTCCCACTATTCTGAGGTTGAAAATTCCGCACCACACATTAACCTTAAAACTATATTGGTCTTTACTCTGAATTACAAAGTCTGGGTTTTCGGTGGCCCACCATCTACAGTTTTGTGAACTGACGGTTCCGTTAGAGGTAAATGTAGCTTCGTCCGAGAAAAGAACGTTCTTTGGGAAATTAAAATCTTCCTCAATCATACCCTGGAACCAGGCACAAAAATCGAAGCGGGCGTCATAATCCCTATCTTTTAATACTTGTACAAATTTAGGTTTGTACGGATGAAATTTGTTTCTTTTTAATATCCTCCGCACAGATCTTTCGTGAATGTTAGTGATCTCCGATATTTGACTAACTGCTAATTGGGGTGTTTCTGTGATCGACAAACACACATCCAGAGAACCTTCGTCACCTGTTACCGGTTTTTCATGGGAAACTTTATACTGATTTTCTACCGATCCCGTTTCTTTAAATTTATTGACTAGACGAGATACTGTGGAATAATGGAGGGATTTATCGGGGTGCCTCTCATTAAAAATTGCTGCTGTTTCTCTATGGCTTTTGTAATTATCTCCAGAAATTAAAATAATTTCTATCTTTTCCTGAAGAAGTAGTGTGGGTGCCATTTTAAGGAATAAAATATTAATAAACTTATGTAAAATATCAAACTTAGTAAGATGCGAGACATAAACCAATGACATAGGTTGAAATCAAACAAATTATAATTTGTTTGACATTTTTCTGTTGTTTTTAACCTACTAGATTATTTGGTTGTTTTAATTTCAGAGCCTGCTTTGGTAGTTTTAAGTACAACTAAATAGACCTGGTTGTTAAATTTATGTGCGAAAAATCTTAATAAAATCTTGATACAGTCATTTCATTAGATTCAAACCATTGCAACAGCGAGCGTCCGGCGAACACCTATTTTTTCGATTTTGTCCTGTCAATTGTAGAATTGTAGATCTGACTCCGTTAGATTTTTTTATGTGGGGATACCTAAAGAACCCTGTGTACAAACATCGACCCTTTAGGAATATACAAAATTTAGAGAATGTCATTATAAATTGTGTATTGCAAATAAATCGTAAAATGCTCCGAAATGTTAATCGAGAGTTGCGCTCGAGAACAACAGTATGTATGGAGAGAAATGGTGGTCATACTGAGTTTTAAATTTTGTGCTCCCAAGGAAAAACAATGATTTTTTGTGTTGTTAGTACAGAATTTGACTACTTTTAAGTTTTTCTTACATTGGTTTTCGTTTATAAAATTTCGATTAAATAAACAGGTAATTTTTTGTTTATTATCTATTTTAATCCCCTTAACTTTACAAAAAGTCGAACTTCAGATATATTTAAGACGATTAAGGTTTTCTCAATGTAATCTCATTGAAATGTCTCTAAAATTTTGACACTGCTGCTAGATACAAATCATTGCAACAGCTAGCGTCCGGCGAAACCCTGTTTTTTTTAATTTTGTCCTGTCAATTGTAGAAAAAACTACTACATTCGTTTATTTTCATCCAGATACATGGGCTTTACATTAGCCAAGCTATCTAAACGAAAAAAACCGGAAATTTGTAAATCGATAAAAAAATATTTAAAAAAAATTGAGTTTTCCAATTTTTTTAAATAAAATCTTAAAATTTTGCACAAGGACCTTGAATTTAATTCTAAGCAATTTTTTCAAATAACTTTTTTTGATATCTCGTCAACTAACCTCACTTTTTGTAAATTAACAATTTTTTTTTAATTTGACGCTATACCAGTGGTCACGTGACGTATGTCAAAATCGATTTTTAGGTTATCGGACATGCAGAACCGATCCCCTGGGAAAGTTTTTCCGATACTCTCCTAATAAAAATTTTTCCCATATGTTGGGGACTTTTTGCCGGTCACTGTATATATTTCTCAATCCAAGATGCCGAAATGCTTATCTCACAGATATCGTTGAAGTACGATAAAGGAAACAGTGTATAGTATGCCAATTGAAAAAGTGAATTAACTGCGAAATCGTATTGAAAGGCCGGCCAAGAAATAAGGAATATTAGGGAAAGCAATTCTTTGGCGGCCGGCGAAATTTCAAAGTTGCATATCTCTGTTCCTACTTACAGGACCCGTACCAAATTTAGGGGTTTTACTAATGAGCCCACTGGGAATGTTTTGGTAAAGAAAAAATTCATTTTGTAATTTGCGAAAAAAAGTTGAATTTTTGCTCTGCCGACCCAGGGAAAAAAAATTAACACGTTTAGGTATCTTATTTATTATTTTTTCTACACAAATTTTATATCATTTTGTCGACAATTTTTAAATTTTGCCAGAAAATAATGTGTTAGGAGAAAGTTATAGTCATTTGAATTTTTTGTAAAATTATATTTTAGGCTTAAAAAAATTCAAATGACTATAACTTTCTACTAACACATTTTTTTCTCTTAAAATTTAAAAGTTGCCGACAAAATGATATAAAATTTGTTTAGAGAAAATAATAAATAAGATACCTAAACGTGTTAATTTTTTTTTCCTGGGTCGGCAGAGCAAAAATTCAACTTTTTTTCGCAAATTACAAAATGAATTTTTTCTTTACCAAAACATTCCCAGGGGGCTCATTAGTAAAACCCCTAAATTTGGTACGGGTCCTGTAAGTAGGAACAGAGATATGCAACTCTGAAATTTCACCGGCCGCCACGTCACAATAATAATATGCTACGAAGAGTGCATTCTTGTTTGGGAGCAAATTGAAGACATTTTCAACACATTCCTTATTAGACAAGTATCATTTTTTGTAACTTATTATTAGTATTACTTATTGATATTTAACCCTTTAAGGCGCACTGGTCGATATAACGACCACTTATTTTTTTATTCTTTGCAAGTGGCGCAGAGATTCGAAAATGGCCGATTCGATATATTGGGAGATGCCTAAGCGCTTCTAGCATGATTTTTAACCGCCTTGATGCGCGACTGGCCTAATAAGTGGTTGATTATTCAACCACTGCGCCTTTAGCGACTTTGATTAGGTCGAAGTAAGTGCTGTGGAAGTTGTAAGTGCTTATTTTATTTGTTGGGAGGTGATAAAGTAAAAACAAGATAAGAGAGTTGTAGAAAATGCATTCAAAAATGATCACACTCTGTAATAAACCAAATCTTTGGAAAATAGATTGTATTTTATTACATATTTTTGAAATTTCTCCCCATAACCCTAAATTTTCAGATAACATAGCATGCGTTTTTCAACTATTTTTCTTAACATTTAAGGTTTTTGTACACAATTTTGTGCAAATTAAATTTTGGGGATAACTAAGAACCTAATTTATAATTTTACTTCCGCATATCTAAACTCGGCTTAGATAATATACGTTGATATACAGGGTGTCCCGAAATTAAGGGGCCAAAGTTAAACAGTGCATTCTGCATAGGAAAATAACACTAACTTGTTTAGTAAACATGTATCGAAAAATGCCCCCTAACGGAGCTACGGCTCCCTAAAGAGGGGCCCATGATGATGGTGTTTTTCAAATTATTCCTACAGGATTGAACATCAAAACATGAGTTTTTGGTATTTTGGTAATTTTGACATGCTGAATCTAGATCTAAAATCAAAACTATCAAAAGTTTATCATAGGCGTAACATTTGGGGGGGGGGGGGGGGGTAAAGGTACAAAAACCGCCCTAACTTTTTTATGAGTTAATGTTTTAATTTTTTTTTCTGAAATTATGAAAATCTAGAGCTTTCTACCAAAAAAAGGTACTCTTGATTTACATCGCTTAGATGCACCATTTGTGAGAAAAATGCCTTTAAAAGTAACACTGTTTAGCTAGACGGATCAAGAAAAAATTTATTTTCCAATAAAACTTAGTGGCAGGCCATGAAATCGAATGTTTTTACCAAATTTCTAAAAAATAATGATACTTTTATAAGCATATTAACGTTTATGTTGTTTTGTAAACATAATTTTAGAGATGCATTCTTTCACACGAATATGTACAATGGCTATTATTATTATTATTATTATTAATATTATTATTATCATTATTATTTGAGCAATAAGGATAAATTAGTTTTATGCGTAATTATGTACTGAAAGACTAGCCACTAGAGTAACACTACTTTACTTTGATTAAATGTTCAAATAAATTTCCATTTTGTTGAATGCACCGTCTGGACCTTTTTCTGATATTTTGTGTAGTACGAAGTATTTCGAACCGGCTTTCTTTAATTCGATTTCCAGCCGCATTAATTCGTCTTAGAAGCTCTTCTGGGCTATTTACTTCTGTGGTATAAATAATATTGCACATATTACCCCACAGATAATGCTCTAAAGGGTTTAGATCAGGAGACCGAGCTGGCGAGTTTACCGGGCCACCTCGACCTATCCACCTGTTTGGAAAATTTTCATTCAGCCAGTTTCTCACCGGTTGGCCAAAGTGGGTTACCTAAATTTTTTCAAAATGAGCTGGCTGAATTGCTAGAGGAAATTCCTATACGCACTCGGTTAGAGATGTCCTTCCAGCATGATGGGGCGCCAGCCCACTTTGGCTAACCGGTGAGAAACTGGCTGAATGAAAATTTTCCAAACAGGTGGATAGGTCGAGGTAGCCCGGTAAACTGGCCAGCTCGATCTCCTGATCTAAATCCTTTAGATTATTATCTGAGGGGTAATATGTGCAACATTATTTATACCTCAGAAGTAAATAGCCAAGAAGATCTTCTAAGACGAATTAATGCGGCTGGAAATCGAATTAAAGCAAACCGGTTCGAAATACTTCGTACTACGCAAAATATCAGGAAAAGGGCCAGACTGTGCATTCAACAAAATGGAAATTTGTTTGAACATTTAATCAAAGTAAATTAGCTAGTCTTTCAATACATAATTACGCATAAAACTAATTTATCTTTATTGCTCAAATAATAATAATAATAATAGCCATTGTGCATGTTCGTGTGAAAGAATGCATCTCTAAAATTATGTTTACAAAACAACATAAACGTTAATATGCTTATAAAAGTATCATTATTTTTTAGAAAATTTGGTAAAAATATTCGATTTCATGGCCTCCCACTAAGTTTTATTGGAAAATTAATTTTTACTTGATCCGTCTATGCTAAACAGTGTTACTTTAAAGGCATTTTTCTCACAAATGGTGCATCTAAGCGATGTAAATCAAGAGTACCTTTTTTTGGTAGAAAGCTCTAGATTTTCATAATTTCAGAAAAAAAAAATTAAAACATTAACTCATAAAAAAGTTAGGGCGGTTTTTGTACCTTTACCCCCCCAAATGTTACGCCTATGATAAACTTTTGATAGTTTTGATTTTAGATCTAGATTCAGCATGTCAAAATTACCCATATACCAAAAACTCATGTTTTTATGTTCAGCCCTGTAGGAATAATTTGAAAAACACCATCATCATGGGCCCCTCTTTAGGGGGCCGTAGCTCCGTTAGGGGGAATTTTTCGATACATGTTTATTAAACAAGTTAGTGCTATTTTCCTATGCAGAATGCACTGTTTAACTTTGGCCCCCTAATTTCGGGACACCCTGTAGAGTTTTTGTTTGCACAAGAATGTAGCAAGATAATTTCTGGCTCGGAAAAAAAGCACTAGCGCAAAAATGCGCAAAAATAGTTTGTCTAGCAGTGGATCGAAAGATTTAAAAAGCTGGTGGGAGCACAGTTTCCATTGAAACTTAAAAAAATCGGTCAAGTTCAAGCTATACTTGCACAATTATTAGTATTCCGTGCCATCAGCCTCCCACTGAACCAGAGCAAACCTCGGCCGCCCGATCCCCGTTTATCTGCCGCGCTACCCGCCGCCGACGGCACCAAAGCCGCATCGCGTATGCGCGGAGCTGAGTGGGCCAAATTAAAAATTTTGAAAAACGTGTAAGGACAAAAGTTCTTCCCTAAATTTTTTTGAGCGATTCTTTTAGTGATAAGGGTGGGGGAAAGCAATTTTTAAGAATTTTTCCCGAAAAATGTTTAAAAAATGCATTTAAAAATACTTCATATATATCGTTAAATTCTTGCTTCAACAAGCTTTTATTTGATAACCTACACGATGCCCTTGAATTTTGTTGTTTTCATTTCCCAATTTACACCCGAAATTAACCCTCAGAATCAAAATTTTACTTTTTATACTATCAATATAGGGTCGTTAACTGTCAAAAGAAAAATAAGTGGTCGATTTAGATTATGTACCACTTTGATGTCTTAAGGGGTACTTAAGGTTTTTTGGTTGATATATCGACCACCCTTCACAGCCAAACTCTCAAATCTGACAGCTTAATTTTTCTAATAAAAATTGCTGCTTTTGTACTCTGGAGTAAGAGGGTTAAATTATGTTAGGCAACTATTGGTTAAAACTAAGGCTGTCGACAAAAAGGAGTGGTTGCCCAGTATATTCTCTTTACTATTTTTTTTTGTTTTTTCTTCGCAAAAGTTTTAAATTTGTTTAGCTTTGTCTTAATTTACGGTTAATAGCAGAAAATAAATTATTCTTAAGATTTATAATATTTCTGGCAACGTTACAACAATTTTTTTTAGATTTTTCCCGCGCAATTTTCCGTCAAGCGAACATATAGGTTAGCCAGATGGACGGCGAACATGGACGGTTTTTAAGGTGTTTTTGAGAATTTTTAAAATGTTCGATTTCAAAAAAGTATTGGGTATGTCTGTAGACTGCCCCAGGAGTCACCCATTCAATATATGTAGTGAATTTTATAACACCTTGTATATAATGGTGGACAAATAAACCTTTAAACCAGAAACCAGTAAATCTGCCAAATATCTCAAGGGAGACGCGATTTTCGGTGCACGCCAGTGTTCATCTATTTGTTATTTAGTCTATGCTTATACTAAGCGTATCCTTGTCTCAACAAAGTGTCACAAGGAAATTTAATTATTGCCGTGAGTTTAACATATTCTAGCGGATATGCAAGTACGCGATATTCTTAAGTAGGTATAGTCTTTTTTTTTAACTATAGAATTGTGTATATCTAAATGTAAGAGTAGAGTTGTTGACAAAATTTTTACAAAAAAATAAAAAAAGGATTTTTCTTACAGATAAAATAATTTTGGTCCAAAATCGCATTAAAAATAAGAAAGGTAAATTTATTTACAGAAATCACGGTCGGAGTATCAAACTCTGGCCCAGCACCATGATGTGCCCAAAGCCTACACAGTAGATACTTGGAATATAATTTTTCATAAAAGTATTAAGAAAATCTGAATAAACTCTGAGTTTCACTCTTTGTACAAATTTAATGAACGCTTTAGAATGACTTCTGTTGGATGAAACCTTAGCATAGACATTGAACACATGAAACATCAGCCGGTCATATGTACTATCAACAAAAATGCAGCTGTGTATAACTATAGGCTTGGGGTTGCTTAGCACCCCCAAAATTTACAACCCTCCACCCTATGAACAAAGTTTTTGGTCATATGCTGAATAGGGTCTAGGGCTTAAGCAGCCCTGAATTTGACTGCCTAACTACGCCTAGCTGTATAGCATTACACTGGCTAGGTAATGGAGGGAAGTACTATGTTATAGAAAATGCACGCATGAGTGAGAAAGGGTGCGTTTATGTTGGAGCTATTACTAGCGAAGTGGAGAGAATGATTTCATTATTTTGTGTGAAGTAAGGTGTGAAGGTTATGAAAATCCGCTTCGCTAGTATCGCCGCCCTTACCGCTTATCGCAGCTCCAACATAAATGCACTCTAAGTGTAGTGTGTCTAGATGTGTTAGAAACATTTTAGATGCAGTTAACCAAATCAACTATAAATCTGTTTGCAGATTAAATTGCTATAGTTGGATTTCCTAAAGTTATTGGGTTTGCTTGGGTTGATGAGACACTAGATAAAATAGATGCTTCAGCCGAAAATAAGCCTGCTTTGTTGACCGTAATGGAAACCACTCCATTGTATGACTGTTTGTGGGACAAATTTTTTTCATCTACTACGACAGTGCCAATTGGCCAATAAGGATGATGTTTAAGTTTTGCGGAAAAGCCACCCTTTTCAACGAATAAAAGGGGGTATCCAATCCCAAATACAGTATTACTCTGGTTGGCTCAATTAAAGTAAATATCGATAAAGCAAGAGCTGGCTACAATAGAGTACATAAAAAATAAGGCAGTTAGTGGAGAAAACGTTGGGAATTTTAAAAGAGAAATTTCCCTGCGTTTTTTAGCAATGAAAGATCTTAAAGTTGACAAAGGCATTTCTCAAAAAATCAATGTTGACATAAATGGTAGCTTTTGCTAATTGTAAAAAATATTTGAACGCTAATTTCTGCTCTTCAATATGTAAAATTAGAATGCAAAACTTCATTACAATCGGTTGAGTAGCTTTCGAGTTATTTTACTCACCGACTTGACAAACCTTGATTCGAGAAAAATGCGTTTAAATGTGAATGTATTGAAAATTCATAGACTTTTGTTTTAACTTACATGGCGGGGATAAAGAATATATTATAGGTTTACTTCAAAGGGCATTAGACTTGACCACCTGCTGTGCGGCCAAGGAGCAGCTTTGCGCGTCGTTTCGGAGCGCTCGTTACTTACGGAGGCTTCCGACACCGTATACAGACAAAGACAAGTAGAAGCACTCGACGTCGGGCGTTTGATGATTCGAGATCTAAAGCGATGTGCCGACGCACCGGCTGGTCGGGGTAGTGCATCGAAATACGAGATACAAAACCAGCCAACAACCTGCTAGAAGCAAGGCGGGATGCGGGCCGAACGACGGCAGGTCGGATTAGACCTTGAGCGAGAGTGATTCTACTTGTCTTTTGTCTGTATACGGTGCTTCGGATAACCGCGTGTAATTTCGTCAATTTTACTCGGACCGACTTCAAATTTTCAGGAAATACTTTTGAAACAATATATTTTAAGAAAATGAAATAAAAAAAAATGAATTTTGGAACTAAAACCACCGGCGTAAACCCTTAAGCAAAGGATGTGCCTTGCTTAATATTTTTGGAACGATATTGTTTTAAACTATGCGTTTATTAAAATTTACATAAATAAAAAATATTGGCATTGGCATAAGTGGCTAAAAAACAAAAAAATATTTTTGTTTATTTAAATTATATTACAAATTATAATAGAATATAGTCAAGGTAATATCATTTATACGAATAATGAATTATTTTTTCATTAATTCACAGTCAACAATATTAGGAAATACGTATATGATGTTGGATACATCGTTTAGACATAATTATAATAATTTTGACAGTCGCAAGGACAATAAAGCTTTGTGCAATAGATACATAATAATATAATTTGTTTAATAGACATTAGTTTTTAGCGGATGGCGGGCCTATTAGAACATTTTTAGATTGTTAACATTTTCATAAATTCGTTTATAGTGTCAAATTTCTTATGCGGACGATTTCTTGAATGTAGGCTCTGATGGATGTGGTGTCTACAATACCAATAATGTTAGTATGAACAAACTGAATTTTTACATTTAATTCGCAGTGACAAAAGGTCTTATGAATCAACTATTAGTAACTGTCTTTCCTAGAAATTTACTATATGAACCAAACTAACAGTTGCTTAACATTGTAGGCCGAGCGTCGACTGCACGTTAGTGTACGCCATCGGGTGCAAGAAAATAAACAATTGACCAAATAAGAAATCGTTGGTTTTCCGAATCTCTCCTTATCCAGGTCTGCAATAAAGTTATGTTTTTGAAATCCGACGATAGCTGGCAACAATACTCTTTTCATCTCTTTCATTTGTATTTGATCTTTCTGATTGTTTAACTCTCACACACCTTACGCAGGAAATCTGATCCTGATAGTTACCACATTCCTTTTTTTGTTGGTTTCTTCTTTGTACACGGTAAAATGATAATGAGGAAGACAAATCCAAACTCAAGCAGATGGGGCCAACACATCTGCTAGCTTACATATCCAACGTTTGCTTAATTTTATATGTGTCAATCCATATACAAGTCAAAATTAGCAATAATTGTTGAAACAGTGCTGGGCCAGCCAGCAAACGTCGAGGATTTTTTAAAGCTGTTGCTATACATACATACCTAATAATTAATTTTTATTAGCAATTGCTTTATATTTTATTTATAACTCGCAAGATTTAGATATACCTAATCCATTAAGCGTAGCTTACACTCTGCCGTACATTGATGTAAAATTTTTTAAAGACAAACACTGCATTGCGCGGCTAAAACACAATATTTTGAACAAAAAAATTCAGCTCATTCTGCATTCGATGGCATCAGTTGCGTTGTATCATTTTTCTTATGAAATTAGAATTAGAAAGGAAGATAACACATTTAAGCGCTGACATTCACCTATCATTCTAGGGGTGTTTGACGGTTCAGTTTTGTTCTGTGTTTGCCTTAATTTCACTAATTACTTCAGTTAAACCATGCCTACCCTTGGCCGAAATTATTTTCAGCACTTTTAGTTCAAGTTACCTTAGTAGAACTACTCTACCTTCGTGCCGCTAGCGTGTTCTACAAGTTCGTTCTTTCCTTTTTTTTTTGATTTAGATCGGAGGAGTTTCAATTAATTTGAACTGAATATCTTTGATCTTGTCTAAATCTCCTTGTTCCCTTGTTTTCTATAATTTGATTTCACCTTTTTTTAAACCCTTGAGTTTCTTTATGGCAGTTGTTGCTTTTCTCCAGACTTTTACTGTTGGTGGAAAGTTTGTTTACCTTTCTATACATTTTGGAATCTAAACCGCCTTCAGGGTTATATCAAGTTTTGACAGGGTCCATCTGTCTACGAACAAAAACAGTCGACGAGTTTCGTCGATTCGCTTTGGCCCAGCGCTACTAACTGTGACCAAGACCATACGTGATCGTTTAGCGGCTAGAGTACAAAAGGTCCGGTAGTAGAGTGCACGAGAATTGTTCTGAAGCACGTTTTAACGCCTCGGGTATATGAACGACGATGTGTGCCGCCGACCTAAGGCACCAAGATTTCAAACTTCTCTAGTTTTTTTCTTCTTCAGTCTTCTTCAGTTTTTTTCCTAAAACTTTTCCAACGACCGAAGACAAGGTCTGGTCTGAGGCAACGCCGTTTTGGGGATACCTATTTATTATTTATTAATCTTTAATTCCTGTTATGAAATTGTAGGGACTTAAGATCTCGAAATCGATGCCAACAAGAGAGGTTTTGGTTAAATTTGCCATGGGCTCGCGCAAATATGCTCAAGCACCTTTAGACTAGCTTAACACCAACAATATTTCTTAATACTTACATTATTAACTAATAACCCACAATACTCTGGGGAACCTGGTGGAGCTAATAAACTTATATTGAGGGTAACCGTTTTGGAACCATCACCTACAGACATACAGGCTGGTGTTCTGTAATCTCTGGCATGGATTGTACCGAAAAATGAATTGTTAAAATTTACTTTGATGTGCATCGTGTGATCTGCTTTACATGTTGCAGCTACTTGAGGGTTAAATTCTGCGTCTTGTAACTGTGTCCATACCTGAAAATAAAAAATAAATTTATGTTAGATAATATAGAATGGGGTTGTAACGGGTGTCATGAGTTAATATGTAAAATACGTATAAGGAAAAATAAACATACACTATATATTTAGATTGCACTTTTTTGCATATTTTCCATCCATTTTTACTAAAATAGTAATTTTGTTAAATTTTTTATACGGAAAAATGAGCAGGCAGAAGAAATTGACAAATGTGTGTCACGTCAAAGTTCTTAGAGTTAATATAACCCTAATTATACTGTTTTTTTTCTGTTTCCAGTTGTCATTCAAGAAATTTTTAGTTTATTGTTTTACGAAATAGGGTGGTATTATAAAAAAAATCTATGAACTGTTGTGTATTTTAAATAAAATTTCATTCTTTTCATCACACTGTGCTTTTGTCCAAGCTTGGTAGTGTTGGTGTTGGTGGTACACTGCTTACCTGGATTGTCGGTTACCTGACTGCGCGCTCTCAAATTCTCCGATTTAATAATAATTTTCCATGAAAAAGTATACAGGTCCCATCTGGAGTACCACAGGGGGAACCTATTTTCTTTAATTTATTTGTAAATAATCTCGGATTTCAGACTAAGAATATTTATTGTAGAAAACTAATATCTAGGGCAAGGATTTTGGTTTTTTCCATTCACTTAATCGTATGAAATACCAACAATAAAAATAACATGTATTAGTAAGAAATGTCTTGCTATTTTGGATTTCTTTTTAGTATTTTTATTTAAGGATACCTTTTATTCTAGGATCACGTTTCTTGTACCAATAAAAATGTAAACTACTATTTTTTTATATTCCTATTCCATTAGTTTAATACAACAAAAATAGACTTAAACTTCATATATATTTAGAAACACTTAATTTATGTAATTGTACTGTTACTGGAGTTCATATTTGCCGTAATTAAGAATAATTACCTGCACAAATACAATGCTTTGGTGCATCTAGCTCTCTCTGCAAGGGCAGTGCGAAAACTCTTCAAGACAAGTCACCAAGAGAAGCCAGGGTCAGTTGCGTCACATAGGGAAAACGTATATTTTTGCATAAAATAATTTTTTATGTGCAAATACTGCATAATTAATAATTAATTATTTGACAATGTTTTTCCAAAAGAAAAGAAATTGTAGTAAACATGTGAACCCATAAACGTCACGGGGTAGCAGGTAAATGATTATTTATTATATCGAAGAAAATTGGTTACAGTTGCGGCGTTTGTAATGATAAAAAATTCTACTTATAAAGTAAATCGTTTTACTGGCCTTACAACTTTTCAGCCAATCTTATACATTAAATTTGGATCACTTAACGCACAAATATTGGAAAATTTACAAAAAAGCAGGTCATAGTAGATTAAACAATAAAATAGTACATAGTAAATAGGAAATAAAAATTGGAAAAGGAATTTAACGTCTGTCGTCAAAGTACATCAATGCAAGCCACGTCGTCGGCGGCGTTTGATCTAACAGTGCAAATACTGAGAAAAGATCGTAGCTAATTTAAAAGTATCACATAATTGTTAAATTCGTTTGGTGTGTCGTGAGGTAAAGATCTCCTGCAGGATGCCGTTAAGTTCGTGTGTAGACTGACATTAGTGTTTCTTTAAATTTGTAAAAAAGTAAAGAAAGTATTAAAATGAGTGCGAAAAAAAGCTGAAGTTAGAATGGTTAATACCTCATTCTGTTGTTTTATTTCAAAGTGATACTGAGTAAAGGACGGTATTTTGGTTTTTCCATCAGCAAATAACTTTAAGTAAACATCTAGATCAAGATTCGGCAACTAATTTCTAGTAGGGTTCGGATACTTTGAAAAATTGTATCGAGGTCCGGGGAAAAATAAGAAAAACTTTAAATGGACCGCAGGTAATTGGTGTTTCTCACAAAGGAACGTAGATCATAAAAAGTCATATTATTTGTTTTAAACTTTTATTTTTACTCATAAAAATAATATAAGATAGATAAGTATTTGTTCTTACAAATTACTTAAGTTTTTTTGGCAGTCCAGTTTTCTACCTTCCGCGGTCCGAATCCGGACCGCGGTCCGCCAGTTGCCGACCCCTGATCTAGATCCATAGTCGTCCCACGTAGTGGGAAAATTAGTTGTTAGTGTTATATTGTAGGGAAAAGTATTTTGCGGTTATTTGCATACATATGGCCGTTCTATCCCTACATGCCCTCGGGACATACCAACTATGTTTTATGTGGAGATATTCTTTTTACTGAAATTTTTTTAGTTTTACGTAATATCGGCACAAGTTAATTTTTATGTTCTGAGAATGTTATTCTAATACACCCACCTTGAGAAGTGTACATAAATTATCAACATTATTTGTATGTTGACAGAATATATGAAAATGTGTCCTCAGTCCTCACTCGGCTAGAATGTTTGCACGTAGATTAAATAATTTTTCCAGCATACCTATCATTAACTACGTATAAGTAAAAGTACGCCATTATGGTATTTCAAATGAAAATACTTAACACAGCACAACCACAGATCTCTGCAAATTAGGTCACTATACCTGTTGGTAATCTCTTAATTATGTAGTACCTACTTGTGGGCCCAAAAGGCTGATCCTATACAATAGCTAAGGAAAAAAGAGGTGTGTTTTGCACAGGTACAAGGTTGCCTACAAATTTTGGGATGAGGGTCAATAAATAATAAATGCCTAATTGACGTTCCCATACAATTATTCTTTCTTACTCGAAGTGGAGTTTATCGCTTGTAAATTTAATTAGTTTTTGAGATAAAATAGAAATAGAATAAAAATTACTTATTTTTGTGTTCAGTTTTAGTGTAAACAAGTTAGTGGTCTGCTGAAATTATTTTGTTCCATATTATCTGTGACCATTTACAATAGCCGCAATGAGTACAAGTAAAAAAACTTAAGTTGGAGTGGCTGCTTCCATATTCCACTATCTTATTTGAAGGGGAACAAGGTGTTTGGTGTACAGTGTGTGACTGTGAATTTATTTGTACACAACGAAATCACATCGAGCGACATATCAAAGGTCCAAAGCATTTAGAGAAGATGCAATCTCATCCGGGGCCATCCGCATCTAGAGAACCTAATATAATAAACGCAGAGTTTTGCATGGATTTGTGTGAAGCCTTTGTTGCAGCTGACATTCCTCTCCATAAAATAAATAATCTATCTATGAAGAAATTTTTGCAAAAATATTGCCACCACAGAGTACCAGACGAATCTACTCTTCGTAAAAGTTATGTGGATAAGGTGTACTCAAAAACTATTGACAAAATACGTCACAATACTGAAGAAAAAAAGTTTTGGTTTAGCATCGATGAAACCACTGACATCAAGGGCCGATATGTTGCTGCAGTGGCGGCTCGCCAGGGTCGGCAAGGTCGGCAGCGCCGACCCAACAAAATAGGAAAATAGGCAGTCCTAAGTCTCTTATTCAATATTTAAAATTTCCATATTTTTAATTTTAACTATTTTTTAAAACTAATGGTTCAATTATTTACCTTTTAATTTAACTATTTACTTCTATTTACAAACTTATTTACTCTTTCATCGGTCAGTCATCTTCATATTAGCCAATGACTACGGCCGAAAGTAATAATAGCAGGTCTTCTCACAGATTAGGAACACCTCTGAGGCAAGTCGCCGAAAAAAGCTACCGAAGCAGGCAATCAAACATACAATAACAATACAATTAAAAGATTTAACACGGGGTTTCAAATGTGCGTTGCGGCAGACTTGGTTTTGCCGCATGTTGCCGATTTGCGCACTTTTTCCTTTATGGAAAATTTATTTGGGTCTTAATACAGTACAATCAAGCTAATAAAACTTGTTTGTACTTGTGGAATCATGGCAAATATTAATTTAATTACAATTTAACACGTAGTGTATATTATTGAATGTTTTATTGTGATGTGGTTTAGATTTTGTTTATTTTCTTAAAATTATATTTTCAACGGTCAAAAGAACCAGGATAATGCGATATTGGCAACTGCGGAAATTCGTTTTGATAAGGGGATGAGGGTGAAGAGTGACACTCTGACAGTAGTGACTGGGTGAATTGATTAGTATTGATTACTGTTTTTCGCAAAGTTTAGGCCTACTGTCAGTACCATTTTAGGCATTTTCCTTAGTACTTGATTAAGTGCCTAAATAAATTAATTATTGTGTCTTACTGTCTTGTGCTGTGTCGTACTATGTACCTTTAACTTCAAACATTTTAAGTGCTTTTTTGCCGGCTCGAAAAATTTGGTAAAGTAACAGCTTAGTAACAACAGTATTTAAAAAATGGAGGGAAACGCTTTGCATGCAGCTCAAATTGTAAGTATTATCAAAAGTAAAGATATTGTTAATGAACTTTTATCTCAAGACTTTGCATTGTTTTATCAAGGTGAACGTAATCTTAATTAAAGATCACTTTTTGTGTTTGCAATATATGTATATATGTATGTCGCTAAAAAACAAAAAAATGAAACAAAAAAACACAAAATTCATAAAAAAATGTAGAAAACTTAGGCCTTAAAGACCTATTGCTCCTATGATGACACACATGAAAAAAATATTGTATATTTTTTCATACTTTCTGAGGGGCAAAAACACAGTAAATCTTCGAGTTTGTCAGATTAAAATTTTGCCGACCCTGTTGAAAAACTCACGAGCCGCCACTGTGTTGCTGATATGAAAGTTGGGCCTTTAAATCCTATAGAAGCGGAAAGCTAATATGTAGGCAGGCAGTAAATTTCTGGCTAAAATCAATAGTGAGACAATAACTCAAGTTGCAGTAGAAAGTATCAGGTCGCTCTTTCCGGATACGAATATTACTGAAAACGTTGTTTTGCTGCTTTCGGATAGTGCGGCATATATGCTAAAAGCAGGAAGACAGTTAAAAGAACATTTTCCAAATTTGATTCACTTGACATTACACCAGCGCGAATAAACAGATTTAAAGAAATGTGTCCTAATGCCCCATTGCCCCCACAACCTGTTATTACAAGGTGGGGAACATGGTTGTCAGCCGTTATATTATTTCACCATACAAATTACGACTTAGTTAAAGATATTATTGACGGTCTAAAAGATAATGCTTTGAGTGTAACAAGAAGTAAAGAATTTACAAGTGCACTGACGCTTAAAAATGCTCAGCAAAATTCAACTTTTATCGCAATTTACAAAATATTTTTTTCTTTACCAAGACATTCCCAGTAGGCTCAGTAGAAAAACCCCTAAAGTTGGTACGGGTCCTATAAGTAGGAATAGAGATAAAAATCTTTGAAATTTCAATAGCCGCCACTGATAAGTAGTATTACTATTTTGATCACAATGATCACATATTGCTCCTGACTCCTGCACCCATTGAGATTTTCAAAAGTCGGCGCCTGTCTGATGCCTTACAGAGTAACTACAGCTATAACTGTCCCCTACTACTTAAAACTACTTAAATTATTTTTTCATATTTTACTCTACCTTAGGATTAGTAATTAATGCGAAACTTTTCTTTATGAAATTGGGCAGTGCCCATTAATAAATAATTATGTAGTTGACAATTAGCTGTTGGTGTCAAATGTCATGTTAGTCCAACTTTACTTAATCTTGGTATTAACTTAGCTTAAATCTCTTTCGAAACAGATCCGAGTTCAAATATTCCATGCAATCGTAACTTTAATCGTGACCGTGCATATTGTGATTTTTAAGTGGATAGAGCTGCATCCGATCGATTCCATTGACTGAAATTACAATGTACACATGCTGGACTCCGACACTATATCATTAAAGGCGAGTTTTCATGCACTCGATGTCCGATGATACAATGATCTGATTTTATGCCCCTTCTGGTCAAAATATTCTGGTTCGTACTTGTTTCAGCATTTCATCTGTAGTGTAACATAGAGTTAAAGTCGTAGTGATTATTTTAGTTTTCAAAGAAACAAACAAAATGCAACTTGTAACTGTTCGGCGGTCAAGTACACCGACGTACATTGTACATTGTCACAATGTCAGAAAGACCAGCATGCATCGACAGGAATATGTGCGCGTGCACACTACGATACTATAAATAGGCGACATGTATGAAATATGAAATCTTATTTAGATTGTTTCCGTATTTTGTGACAAGCAGCTGAGAATAGTGTAGTGTAATAAGTTTTTTAAATTGTTAACTCATATTTGATCGATCGTTACGGATAACCTACAAAGCAAATAGTAGTATTACTGTTGTTTCAGTAAAGCAGCAATACACATATGAGTATTTTTATATATTTTCTTACATAATATATCTTCTGTACAGTCTTTCTTTTCGATGTGTTCCAGTGCTTACTAGTCATAAAATCATAGCAGGCTATCGGAACAATAATTCTATTTGAAGTATAAAGTTTGTACATTTGTCATATTTTTATTGCAATATTAACGAAAACAGGAGAATAAGACACAATTTTAGTGTTTATGGTTACCATCCAGTGTCACCGGTCGAAGTTTAATTCTGAAGAGTATTTCCAAAAAAAAGGTCGACAGTTGTAGGATACAAGAGTTGGCGCCGCCCTTGTGTCCTCATTTTTTTTTTAATATGGTATCCCTAAATTTATTAATGTCATTATGATGTTTGTTTGCCTTTTGCTGTCTTACGCAAAAACCACTGTATATTTAATGTCATGGGCGATAATATAAAAAGGTAACTGTTGCAAAAAATTGGTCCCCTCAGAGAAATTGCGCTTTTTAAATTATATACAAACATTTTTTATAAAATAATTCTTTTCTGAATCTAAGAAAAAATGTAGACAATAATAATATAGCATTGAATATTTGAACATACAACATTACATTACCAATGTTCCTAATTCAACCAAAAATTTTATCAAATGGAGCTATGAAGCCTTCAGGACTACAAGAACATTTGACAAAAGTCCATGCTAATAAGAAAGATGATTTATCTATGGACGAAAAAAATATGAACGCGGTATTCCTTTCTACTATCAACCCGTTAAAGTGAAGCGTGTTTACTTATGCGGGTCGATTCTTGAACTAAAGAGAGGCTGCGGTCGAGCAACGTTCTCGAGTAATTGTTCTCTTTTGCTCAACAATCTGAACCCTGAAAATCGTTCCCAGCGGGGTATTGCTTTTTCTGTCTGGCCAAACAGCTGAGCGACGCAAAGAAAGATAAACTTGGTTTGCATTGGAATTTAGATAGAAATTTTTGAAACAACCGACAATGGCAAAACTCTTTTCAATATCATCCAAACAAGATGACGATGAGTTCCGTGCTTCTGATAACATTTTGTTACAGATTGCTAAATCTGAAAAACAGCATACTATTGCATTGAGAAAACACTAGTAGGTATATTGAATTGGATACTAAGTCACTCAATTACACACTCTATACCGTATCGCACAATACAAACTCGGTTTCTTTCAATAATTAGTTTATCGTTGTTAACCAGTAGGTTATAATAAGATTGCTTGAAATATAAGGTTTCATTGGTTTCTAATAGGTCGTTTAAATATAACTTTTTATTTGATGCAGTAATACCCTAATATTAATTCATTACAAAATATATCATTGGTTTCAGTAAAAGTTTATTTGAAAGAATATACATTTTATTTAACCGAAATACTTATTATTATTATTTCAATTATATAGTAATTAGTAATTACATAGTAATAGCACAGCTTACCATAAGGTAAGCTGTGGTAATAGTAATTAATTTTATATAACTTCTAATAGACAAAAAACATTTTTGTTTAAATTCAAACATAGGTATTTTGGATGGGGACCTATATCACAAATGACTTTATTTTTAGTTTTTCAACAAAAATTTATTCTTTATAAAAATTTTTGCTTGTAAAAATTCGATTTACGTAAAAAAATTCGTTTCTGTATACAGTGGGGTCAAAAATTTCAAGAATATAAACTTAACCTAAGAATAAACTACCTTTATTCTTTATTTTAAAGAAAAATGTCACTTTAAAAAGTTACTTAGAATTACGTTTTTAGTGATAATCCACAATTTCAGAAAAACTTTTTTATTTTTCTAAACAAAAGATTGCAAGTGTTAATAATTAAACTAAACGTTTCATTTACAAAGTTTTATTCAGGATGACAGCCGCTAACCTCTACACACTTTTGTAGTACTAAAAAGGTATTTTGGTTATAGTATTTCTTAAATTCTGAAAAAACTGAGGCATGGAAAAAGATCGATTTAAACAAGCCTTTTTTTAAATCTTGGATTATGACTAAGAAAGTAATTCTAAACAACGTTTCCTAATGGCATTTTTCTTAAAAACGAAAAATAAAGATAGTCTACTCGAAGGTAAAGTTTATATTTTTGAAGTTTTTGACTTCCTTGTATACAAAAACTAAATTTTCTCACCACAAATCGTATTTTTTTACAAGCAAAATTATTTTTTAAGACTAACTTTTTGTCGAAAAATTCAAAATTAGGTCCATTTGTGGTATACATAAGCCCATCCAGGGACACTCTGTACCTATAGTGTTTTGAAGAACAATGCACTCTCATTTATTAATATAATGAATAATTTGTATTACCTACTTACATCAATTATACTACGATGTAAAACAAAAAAAACACGTTTTATTATTTTAAACTAATTATAATTATTACTTACCTAGTGGTACTCGTTAAACACATATATACCTGCATTCTGTAAAAATTTAAATATGAAAGAACGACACTTTTTTAATACCAATTTTTGACGCGAACAGGGTAAACTTTGTATATTTATTTCACTCAAAACACAGAATTTTGCTTCTTTGCAAAACTTTTGGTTTGCATGGGTACATTATTATATTTTCTTTGGGGTACAGGATGCATGATGGAACAAATTTGACGCTTATCACTGCATTCGAATCTTCTAAATTATAGCTAGATATGGTGGAAACCATGTCTAAAAAATACAAATACAACAATAAACTTTCGATCGTATATATTTAATGTTAATGTTATAATAGACGAGCCAAGAGAGATTTACAAAATAAACACACCTATTATTACAAAGGTTTTTAGATTTGTTTTACTTACCATAAAACATTGGAATGAGTTGCTCCAGTTCACAAAATGATAACAACATAACCAAACCAGCCAACAGGCTGCAAGCTAAACGACGATTCAACGTACAAAAACCAACTGCAACAGCACAAAATGTGTCCGCGAGCATTTGAACTAATATTTTAGTCAACAATAGAACCAGAGGCTATAAAGATGGAGATGATTTTATGTGGTGGTTAAACACAATGCATTTCCTTAACAAAAAGGTTTATTTTCTGCTGATACCAAAATTTTTTATTTCTTATTTATTCTGTGCAACACCGAATTCAAGCGCATTTTTCTTAAAAACTGCTGCTTCTAGCGACATTAATCAATTATACCTTTTTAAGTAGAATCTCCCTTTAATAGACGGCACATGTTTTTTCAAACACCCTGTATGTATATATAGCAATAACCTGACTAATCAGAACGAGTCTGACTACGATCGTTAGTAGCTCGTCTTCGTCAAAGTTCGAAAACCAGCTGTGTTGGGCATCCTTGCACACATGCACACCTGTTGTATTTAATAGAGTAGTGTTTTTCTTTAATCAAAAGAGTATTGGTTATAATTTTGCAATATTGTGCTCAATTAGTGTAATAGTAAATTATGCGAGGATCTAGTGCGACCACCGGGATGGATGTCTGCGTTTTTATTGTTAACGTTTTTTTAATGTCAGAAAGTTTAAGCTAGTAGAAATAATGCTTATCTTATTAAAAACGTAATAGGTAAGTCATAATTCGTTGTGTTAACGGTATACCATAGACTGTTTCACGAGTGTATGGACCATATTTTTTTATATTAAATAAAGGAATTGCCATTAAATAAAAATATACATTTTTAGTAAAATGCCTATTTGGCTTTAAAAATACTTTTCAATATTCTCGGTTTTCACTAAAACGGCTAAAAAATGAGATGTCAAGGGTGGTTTAGGAAAAACGTGCGATTTGGGAGGAAACAAGTATTGGGTATATCTGTAGACTACCCCAGGATTCACCCATTCCACTATACTAAACCATTTCCATAACACCCTGTATATGTAAAATATCAATCGGTCTTTGAGATTTTTCATTTTGATAATGTATAATTTATTAATGTTTTAAAAAATTTCAAGGAATCGAAAGTAACAAAAATAAAAAAAAAGAATTCCCTACTTTTTTGATTAGCCCACGAAAGGTATGTATTTGTTTCTAAAACATATGATCTACCTACTAAACCAAATAGATATGATAATTTGTAACTTTGTTTGTATTCAGTAAGAGCTATGTATGTGCTGTAAATAAATAATGCATAGGTACCTATTTTATTAGAATTCCTTCTACCAGAATGGAAACAATGAATTTAAAATAAATTTTTCAAAGAGGTATTAAATTAGATAAGTATCTTATTTTCAAATTCAGTAGTATCTCCATACCTACTATTTTGTTTTTTTACCCACTTTGTTGAGGTCTACCCGAAACCCTATAAAAAAAGTAGAACATCGACAATGAATGAAAGGGCATTTGGCTTATTTAGTTTTTATAGGAGAAATTGGTATGGTAGCATAATTTTAAGACCACCGCCGCCAACTTCGTGGAGGTTAATGGACGACTATTTTGGAAACAAGTCAACATATTATGTTTGTTAATATGTTATAATGTAAAATAATTGAAAATTTTTTGGCTACTTAAATTTTAAATATTCATTACCATTTAGTTATTAGAATATGTGTTTGTGCAGTGAATATTTTTTCCATAACAGCTATTGATAGGTATTAATCGACATGTCACTGTGTAGAAGGCAAAGCCAGTTTTTAGAATTTTTATTCAGGTTTGCTTTTTCACGCGGCTCGTGAAGAGTTTTTCAGGGTGTTTAATTAATTATTGAGTAAAATAATACTTCAGGAGGAGATTCCTCTCATAAAAATTGGGAAAAATATTAGCTGAATAGCAGTGGGCAAAGACGAACGCATCCACAATATAAACAAGTCGGTCGTAGTGTTTGTTGTTGCGTTGAAGTACAGTAGTCCCAACATCTAAAAGGATATCCCCTAAATCTTCTTTCTGTGCATATGTGTGCCATTTATAAAGAGTAAATCTTAGGGGAGATAGGAAATCTATTACTTGTAAGAGAGCTGTAGTTCCACCATAATATTAAAAAAAATTAAATCTGACGTTTATTTTTCGAACCGCACCGTAAGGTTATTTTTGTATAATGGGTCGCTAACTTTTGCTAAAATTTTAGTATTATATGGCGCTAAAGATGATTTTAGGAGGTTGAGTGTTCGAATTAACTTCAGAAACTAACACAAAAAATAATATAGCGATATAACAAAAATGACGTAAAATCGAAAGTATTTTCAAGATTTTACGCAACATGACTGCAATCGAATAGTTTGTTTGTGAATTTGCAACTAGGCCTAGATGTTTTAATAAGTGGTATTCGGTTTTTTATACTATAATGGAGTTTCATTCCCGCTTCATAAGAAAAATTATACTCATTTTCTTTTCAACAAAATAACATATAAGATTGTAAATTAACCTGTATGATTGGGTAAAATTAGAAAACGGTGTAGCTAATCCACCAGTTAAAAGATTATGAAATGTATACTTTTGTATATTATTTTAAATATCCTTTGTTGTTACCTACCTATTGCTTATTTAGTTGATTAAGCTTAACACCATGGGTTATGGGAATACAATAGAACATTGAAAAACCTTGGCATCAAGTGATGTCGGCGCGCCTTAATATGTATTTATTTGTACATTAACTTAAGTCGTTCTTGATCGCAAGGTTGGTTTTGCTATTTTAACGCTATAATGTTGTACCTGTTCTAAAAACAAAATTAATTCATCAGTGTAATGACTACGGTTAAAAACTTTTTATAAACTGATTGATTTGCAATTTCTTTTTAAAATTAACCATTCAGTTTATATGTACCGATACCAGATACCGATACTTTTTTAGATTTATTTTATTAAAATTGACAGACAGTTTATCTGTAAAATCATATCATGCAAAAATAATTTCGGAGCAAACAGTTCGGGGTTAGTAGTTAACAGGACGTAGTTAAAATCGGAGGATACGGATTTGTTCAGGTTCGCTTAGGTTTATTAAATAAATGAAATAAGTTCTAAAGCTTGTAATATTTAATGTTTAAATATTTCTTAGACGTTTTATTAGTTCAGCAGCTAAGCCAAGCAAACCCAAGCTACCCAGAATATCATAAGGCATTCGACCATTTTCGCTTTCTTAGTTGCAGAAAATTTCGTGCTCACTCAGTATTTTTCTTCTGCTTTAAATCTCACTAGAAGAGTGATAATTTGATATTTAATTAATGCCGCCTTTTAAAAATCTATTAAATACAAGGACTAATCATCGGACTAATTACAAGAAAAAAATGTAAATTTTATCACCCTGTATCTTGAAAACAAAACATTTTTTGACCTAGTTCGGTAATAAAAGTCTCTCTATTTTCAGTCACAGGACCCCAGGAAAAATTTTGTCGGTTGAATATCGCAAAACTGTGTAAATATGTACCTACAGTATGTGTTACAACGAGCTTGCATTAAAAGTTATTGGGGAAGGACTTACTTATAATATTTGAAAAGTTTATGTTTCTTGATGCGCTAACATTAAATAAAATGTAATCATCGTTCTACACTTTTTGGACCATGGTAACCAATATAAACTTGATAATTTTAAATGAAACACCCTATATATTTTTCAATTTTTAGATAATCTATACTAATTTATAACATTGTAAGGTGACTGACTCCCTGATTCATCAACGCCCAGCCAAAACTACTAATGTTAAAAGGTTGAAATTTTGCGCACAGCTTTATTTTACGTCGAAGAAGACCACCTAGAAAGGACATTGCAAAACTCGCCCTCTAAGGGGGTAAAAGCAACGCCTAAAAATCAAGTTATATTTTATTTTAAAAACTACTAAGTTCTAAGGAAAACGCCAAACAACGTCAATCTTATTTTATTTTTTAACATAAGACTACTTTCGCTTCGTGTTGGAATTTTTCCTCTAGGGGTAAAAACACACCCCTACCACTGATTTATCAAGGCCCAGCCCTAACTACCAAAGAGAAAGCTGAATAATAGCTTTATTTTGCGCCGTAGACGTCCACTTAGAAAGGTTATTGCAAAACCTGCCCTTTAAGGGGGTAAAAGCAAGCCCTAAAAATTAAATTATTGGACAATCCATAAATGAAATTACAAAATTCTGTCACTAAATTTAAAGTCTGCTAACATTTTCTTAACAGTGTTTTATATACAGAGTCTGCTACAATACGCGGAAAAGACTATGTAATGCGACACAGGGGCAAAAATACTTTGTTTTGTCAATGTTTGTTTGCTGTAGGAAAATAGTAAGAGCTTACACTATTATTGTAAATAAGTCGTATTTTACATTGTGTGTCACGGCTATATAATATACTATATGCTTAATTTTTCATGATAAGATACAGGGTACGCCACAAATGTCAGTGTTCAATAAACATAAAGGAAATAACTTATACATGTGCGAAGCCGCGGGTAAAAGCTAATATCTCAATAAAAACTAAATGTCTTTCACACCCAATTCCGAACTCATTTTGTTTTTGAGATAATTGCTTTGTTCAGAAATCTGATTGATTTCACCTAAGTTTCTTCCGTAAATACTTACTACCTTCATAAGCAAAAACTTATCTGAGTACTAGAAACCAACGATAAGGAAATAAATTATCTAAAAAATATAAATAACTACAAAATTATGCACAGGGTGTTCCAAATTAGCCCCTTTCAACGTATAAAAAACGCAATATTTCAATTTTTTAAAATGAAAATATGCTTATTTTTTAACATTTTCAGATTCTGCGGAAAATTGCTTCATACCAAAATCGAACAGTTTGTTGAATAAAAACAATTTTTATTTCTATTGAAGTTGACCCCAGGAAACTCTTATTCTACTATAAACTCAGTTTATAATCAGACATAAAATTGACTTTATAATGACAACTTTATTATTTTCTACAAAAGTATTATACCACCAAACTACACCTAATAAATGCAGGACAAACTAAAAATGTTTGCATTCTTCAACAGATTCCCTCATTTGTAAGTTTGAATAAACCCATACTTTGGCAAAGAACTTGTAACCTAGGCTTAAACAAAGGATTGGTCAAAACTTAAGCTATTTGAAGTGTAGCAGATATCTTCTTTATATCTATTAGCTCTTTTGAAACAAGCTCTCTTACAAAAAAATGTCTAATGCGGATATGCTTAGGACGACGATGGTATTCAGGATGCTAAGCTAATTTTATTGCAGCTTCATTGTCAACAAGAAGCGAAGGAATTTCTTTTAGCTCTAGAATTTCTTCGTAAAGACGCTTTAACCAACCATCTCTCTAGCAGCTTCGCTTTCAGCTACAATTTCTGCTTCTGTAGTTGATTTTACAACAGAAGTTTGACGTTGACTTAACCATGAGACTGCACCAGAAAGAAGCATACGAGTACATACAAATTACACCAGTAGTTGGCCGTCCTAGATAAATCACCATGGTCAGCCTCACTAAACTCTTCTAGATACCCTCCAGTTCCAGCAGCATATCTTAAACCATAGTCAACCGTTCCATTAACATATCGTAATATACGTTTAACCTTGATCCAGTCTTCTGTTCTTGGATTTTCGAACGTTCTTGAGACCACACCAACTGCATACATCAGGTCTTGTTCCGGTCGGCAAATATAAGAGAGCACCCGCAGCCTCTTTGTTAGGAAAATCTCCAGTTTTATTTTTTTTCTCTATTTCTTGCCTAGTTTCCTTCCATAATTGATCATTTTCCTTAATTGTTGAAGTAGAGACAGGATTACAATTATTCGTCCCAAATCTCTCTCTTGCCGTATGCTGTTTGGCTTACTTGAACTGGTCCATCTTCTTCCTTCTAGACTCAGAAAATATTCAGCAGCTTTAACTGTTACCTTGAATTCTTTTTCAATTGTTTTAAAAACTCTTCTTTCATTTGTTCATTGTTTGAAACCACCAAACGATCATCTACATAGGGTGCCACTAAAAGTAAGCTCATATTTTGTTTCTCAATAAACAAACAAGGATCTGCTTCACTTCTTTTAAATCCAAGTGCTATGAAAAAGTCAGAAATTCGTTTTTTTCCAGCATCTAGGGCTTGCTTAAGACCATAAAGATTTCGCTTAAGATGACATACTCTTTCAGTGACATCTTCGAAACCTTCTGGCTGCTTCATAAAAACTTCTTCGGGTTGCCCATATAAGAATGCTGTAGCTACATCAAACTGGGTTAGTGGCATATGTTTATCAGCAGCAATGCTCAGTAATGCTCTTATAGTCCCAGATCTTGCTACTGGACTGAACTTCTGATTATAGTCTTCAACTTGCTTCTGTGAAAATCCTCGAATTACCAGTCGTGCCGCAAACTTTTCTATAGGGCCATTCCTTTTCGTTTTTACCCTATACACCCATTTACACGTTATTTCTTTCTTTCCTTCGGGCATTTTTTCAAGAACCCAGGTTTTATTTTCTTTAAGTAATTCGATCTCACATTTCATTGCTTCTATCCACTACTCTCTTTGGCTACTTTTTACTGCTTCTTGATAACTTACTGGCTCATGACACCTGTTCAATTTGGTTGCTGTACTCATTATGTATTCTTCATAACGGATTGGTTTCTTAATTTTTTCTTTGTTTCGCAATTTTTGTTTCATAATACCTTCATCAGTATCTTCATCTGGATCATCTGTAATTTCCTCATTTCTGACATTTCCTTTGTACTCCAGATCCACATGTCTGTTGCCAGCGTGATTTTTTCTGAAATCAAACCCTAAAGACTCATCTTCAGTTTTATTTTCCATTTCTCGTTGAGGTTTCGTTTCGGCTTGCGTTTCAGGCATCGTGATAAGTACTGAGCTAAAATTTGTGGAAATCAGTTTCTTTTTTTTAACAAAAATGATGTCTCGGGATCGTATAAGTTTTCTTGGTCTTCACATCATATACGATAACCTTCATTATTATCGTAACCAATCAGAATTCCTTTGACAGCTCAGATCAAGTTTCTCCCTTCTTTGTTTCGGAATGTGGGCATAAAAAGTACTTCCTATTATTCTCATATGCTTCAGGCTCGGCGTCTTTTTTGTCCAAACTTCATATGCAGTTTTATCAGCAACACCTGAGACACCTGACCGGTTAAGAATATAGATAGCTGAATTAATTATTTCTGCCCATAAGCTCTGCGGCAATTTGTCCCTTGAATACATAATCGGTTTTGACATCTCAACAACTGTTCGACTGTCCCGTTCAGCGCAACCATTTTGATGTGGAGTGTATGGCAAGACATTTTGAACTAAACATACTTTTTGGATTTTTATCTTGAGCAGAAAATACTGAAAATAAATTCTTTTTAATATCAGGTACATACCAAACCTCTGAAATTGTGATTTTCTCCCTTCTTTCCCCGACAATCGCTTCAACGATCATTGTACCTTAGCCTAGTGCTCCAACTGAGTCCTTATTGGCAGTGGTTACTGAGCATTGTACTGAAAAAGGTTCATAACTTTCAAAGATATCATTTCTGTTAGTAATGTGATTTGTTGCTCCGTTATCAACATACCAATTATTTCTGTCACTCTCTGCAATCAGTACTGTACTTGTTAGAGTCAGCAAAGTCTCTTTATTACAGTGTTTATTCATACATGACTGCTTTCTTGGCTTCGGAGGTTCTTCATTCAATATCCATTTTTCACATTACCTCACCTTATGTCCTTGTTGTTTGCAAGTTTGCAGTAATGATAAAATAAACCTTTCTTGAATCTTTGTCCATTCTTATTAATATACTACATTTCCTAAAACTTCCTGATTTTCACTTTTACTTGAAAGAGCTTTCTCACAACACATATGTAATTGATTCGTCCAATTGTCTGCTGTTGCAATAAACATCCAACTTGATTTAAAAGAAAAATATTCTTCAGGAAATGTTTCCAAAATCTTACATGTTGGTAAAAGTTCAGGTAAATCACAAGTACAGGTATTACTGCCAACTAACTTGTCATAAGCAATTTCTGTCTGTAGCTGATTACAGATATTTTTCAGCTTCGACGTATGAGTTATAATATCATCGTCAGCTTCTCTTTTGTAACTGAAGAACGGAGTACATAAATCATAGGTTTCATCATCAGTATTACCATTGTATAACTTATGCAGTTTTAGCCATACCTCACAAGCAGTTGAAAATCTCATTACTTTCTTTAAAGTTCCCTCGTCATATTCGTAGTGAGTACAAGAAGTACACTGCTGTCTGCCCTACTAAATTCTGTTAAACTTTCTTCATAATTTTTCTTATTTTCTTCAAAATCAGTAGCTGATACGGACTTGGGAGAAACTAGTTCACCCTCAATAATTTCCATTCCATTAGTAAGCCCCTAAGAAGTATAATACACATTTTATATTTCCATGTTGTTCAGTTTGATTTTCCTTCTAGTAGACCTATTTGTACTCTGTTGGTGTGTATGAATCCAACTGGAACTCTACTACTGGTTATATTTCAGTTTTGTGTCGCCTCCTTATAACTCATTACTACCAATGGAAAAATCTGTTGCAAACTCTCCCAACATTCCTACTTCTTACTAGAGAGCCCATAACCTATTGAAGGTGACCCCAGGAAACTCTTATTCTACTCGAATTTCAGTTTATAATCAGACATAAAATTGACTTTATAATGACAACTTTATTATTTTCTGCAAAGGTATTATATCACCAAACTACACCTAATAAATACAGGACAAACTAAAAATGCTTGTATGTTTGAACAATTTCTTCGTGTTCATTTATTAAGCCTTTCCATCTTCTAAATCTATATAGTAGGCTTCTGACTTTTTCTTTTATAACAACAGGATATTTTTTTATTTGTTTAAAACAGTATAAACAAAAGGCTACTATACAGGGTATTTCAAAAAACATTTGAATTCTTTGAAAGAAACTCAGGTAAAAAGTTAAAAATTTTAATGGAATTTACGTTGTGTAAAGTACTTAAATTAGGAATAATTCTAACGATGAAAAGGCTTTGACAGGTCCTCCAGGGGTCTGCATATGACAAGACGGTAAAATATTTCTTTAATAAAAACATGTAGGTACCCCACTGATTTTTTAACATTCTGGTTTTCAGTCAAATAGTACGTTAAATTCTTGACAAAATTTACCTCTTCATATTTTTTCAATTTTTACTTCGTTTAGAAGATAAATGTAATTTTATTAAGCGCATTACTAGTTTAATTTTCCCACAACAGATACTTGCACATCAGTTTTAGCCATTGATCTTCAGCAAGAGAAGATGCAGCTATTCATTCATAAGTTTCATAACTATCCTTATATTTACTTCATACATTGTGAGTGTGTAGGACAAAGATCAACCGCTATAATTCCGTCTTGGCGCGCCGTTATAATAGCTTTCCGTCTGTATTCCACCAGGCAAACCTTTAAAAAGACAGTTCCAGATATAAATAATACATTTTTTCACACAATTGGTACAGACACGTCATTCCGCAAAGTGTATAATTAACGTTTCGTCAGAAAAAAAAATAAAAATCAGGAAAAATTTCACTACACACATATATTCCAACCTGCCTGGAACGCACACACAAAGTTACGCCTTTCAGATCCATCAGATTTATCAGTGAGCCAGATAACGCCACATGAAGCACGTTGCCACTCGTACTCTAAATTTCGTCACCAAGCAATGAAAATAAATTGCTAAAATTTTATTATCACGAAAAATATTGGTATTTTGGTATATTCTATGATTCCTTAGTCATATGCTTTACCCTGTGGTATTTATGATTACATATAAGTATTAACCCAGAGTAATTGCATTATTTTAGTATAGCCTAGAAACAGCCGTTCTTAAAAAGTAAGTGGGTGACCACATAGTTCGCGGTGTTATAAATCCCTGATTGCTCGAAAACGTAAATAATTTTATATGTACTTGATTCTAAATAAATCGTTTTAATAAGTAAAAAGCATTAAAAAAATTGAACACCCTATATCTGTGAAACAAAGCATCTGCGGACATTCGTATGAACATTTTGCCTTAGCTCCTTTCAAAGATTTTCCCTTTAAGCGATGGCACATGATTTTTGAAACACCCTGTATAGAGTTCGAATACTGCAAACGTGTAGTAAAGGAAAATTATAAAGCAAAAAATAAAGCTTTTAACAGAGGGTATGCTGCATAAACTCATACTGAAATTTTTTGTACAATCTGGAAATGTTACAAAATAAACATTTTTAGTGTTCCGTGACACGGAACACTTATGTAATCACTTTGGTGTCCGTCCGTCCGTCTGTCACAGGCGATTTTCTCTATAACTATTCGACGTAAAAATTTAAAATTTAGCACAGAGATAGCGTGTGGTAGCCCAATTTTATTACAGACGTGAAGTATAAAAAGTTAAATTTTGATTCTGGGGGTTAATATCAGAGAGTTGCGAAATGAAAAAAAAATTAAGGGCATCGTGTAGGGTGTCAAATGAAATCTTATTGAAGCGCGAATTCAACAATGTACAGGGTGTTTCACTTAAAACTTGCAATGCTTATATCTTTAAAGCGAACTGGGGTAATTAATTTCTATAAAAAGGTTGGGATAGATGTAGTCGGTCTCTGTAAATTAGAGTAACAGTTAGACCAACGCCCAGTCGTCGCGACGCTAGAAATATATCAATCGATGGCAGGTACCTTAAAAATATCATATTTCGAAAGCCGGTTAAATTCTAAGAGATTTTTGTTCTTCACTCAAATTTGATATCTCCACTTGTTTTTGAGATATAATCGGTCGAATAACCAATTTATTTTTTTTTCTGGCAGCCCACGAATACCAAAGTCTAAATACTATGTACCGTGGGTGTACTGGGGAAATTCGACTCACATATGTAGAGCTGGAAACATATTTTTTTATGATCCTATTTAGAAAAAACTCGAAAAATAAATAAAACTTTATAACCGAAACCTTTAATGCTGTATCATAATTCACTTTTGAAACTTCAATTAGACGTTTCGTCTCTAGGAGATCATCATCAGGTCAATTTTTTTAAATACGGACCTGTACGTTTTGATGTTATATGGCTACATAGTTGGACCTTACTTTTATGACGCAGTTTAAACGGACTCCGTTACTTAAACTTCCTTCAAACAACTCTCCCTGAACTATTGGAAGAAATATCGATTCAGGCTAGGCAGGATTTATGGTTACAACAAGATGGAGCTCTTGCTCACAATTCACAAAATGTGATGGATTTTTTAAATTATCACTAAGGCGAGAAATGAAACTAAGCTAAACTAAGCGAAGAGAACGCGCACTAAACTAAACTAAGTTTGAGCGGCCACTGGGGATGATGTTTTAGTTATCAGTAGGGTTAAACTGCGAATAACTTTGCTCGAATCTGACACGAGCTAAAACGAAGCTAAGATTTCAATCTTTGTTTGCACATTTTCGTTTAGTTTAGCTTAAGTGACAGCTTAAGTATAGCAGCTCATTTATAGAAAACTGATCTTCGCTTAGCTTAGATTCGTTCCCCTCCCAGTGGCCGCCCGCCATTATCCGGATAAGCGGATTGATACTTATGGACCAGTACAGTGGCCGGCAAGATCACCGGACTTGAGCCCACAGGCTCATTTCCTTTGGGGACACTTAAAAGATGTTGTATACGAGGAACCGATAGAAGACATGGAAGATCTTCTAAATAAAATTTACGCATCTTGCGCGGCGATTTCCAGAAGAACCCTTTTAGACGCTACATCCAGGAAATTGTTGAGAAACTTTGACGCCTGTGTAAGAGCCGAAGGGAGGCAGTTCGAACAATTTGTATATGATTTATTGTTATTATTAGGTATTATTGTGAGATCATTACCAACTAGTATCGGATTTTAGTTGTTATTTTTGAAGTAATAAATTAATAAACTTTTTCTTTCTTAAAACATACTTTGAATAACACATATTTTCTTACAGCAAAAATTGCAAAATTTAAAAATTGTCCATATAAGAAAGCAACGACAACATACATAAATGACCTACATACAACAAAACATTATTTTCATTTCTGTCGTATGGGTTTGTCTCAATCTATATCTTGTTAAATTGTAATGTGTAAAGTGTAATACATTTTTGTAATTAGGACAAAAAAAGCTTTAAAAATAAACGATAAAAAGTGCAGGTCCGTATTTAAAAAAGTTTACCTGATGATGATCTCTAGTCTAATTGAAGTTTTAAAAGTGGAATTATGACATAGAATTAAAAGTTGCCTTCATAAAGTTTTATTTATTTTTCGATATTTCCCTAAATTTGATCATAAAAAAATGAAATAAATTGGCTATTCGACCGATTATATCTCAAAAAGGAATGAAAAAAAAATTAAGTTAAGAACAAAAATTTCTTAGAATTAAACGGACTTTCGAAATATAATATTTTTAAGGTACCTACCATCGATTAATACATTTGTGGCGTCGCGATGCCTGCGCCTGGGCTATTACTGGCATCGGTTTAATTTTTACTCTAATTTATAGAGACCGACTACACCTACCGAAAACTTTTTTTAGAATTGAATTATCCCACTTAGTTTTAAAAATATAAGCATTGCAAGTTTTAAGTGAAACACCTTGTATATGAGGTATTTTTTATGAATTTTTTAAACATTTTTCGGGAAAAACGCTTAAAAATTACTGTCCCCCACGCTTATCACCAAAAGGATCGCTCAGAAAAATCTGAAAAAATCATGAACATTGAGAATTAGGTTTAGATTGAGCAAAAATTATCAGAATTGAAAAATTCTAGCGCGACCAATTATTGTTACAAACAAATAGATTTTTTATTTCCTTATAACTGCTAAACCATTGGTTTTACAGAAAAAGTTTTTCGACAAAAATATTTCTCACGATGTAAGGAACAACTTTTGTTCTTAGACGTTGTTCAAGTCGACACGCGAGTGCATTATTGCTGTCCCCCACTTATCACCAAACCGCTCAGAAAAATCTGAAAAGAATCATGAACATTGAGAATTGAACGTAGATTAAGCCAAAATTATCAGGATTAAAAACCTTTAGCGCAATCAATTGTTATATACAATTTAAATGTTTATTTCCTTATAACTGCTAAAGCATTGGTTTTAGAGAAAAAGTTTTTTGACAAAAAATATTTCTCACGATGTAGGAACAAATATTATCCTTACACGTTTTTCAAAATTTTTAAGTTGGCTCAGTCGAAACGCAAGTGCATTACTATTAATAAATTTAGTGGGGTGCTGATAGCACGTATAGCAAGTATAGCTCGCACTTGACTAATTTTTTAATTTTCTTGTGCGCTGAAAAAGATTAAATTTGAAACACCGTGTATAAACTGTTGTGGTTATGTAAATTTTTTTAGATAATGTACTTCTTTGTCATGAGCATGAGGTTCTAATACTCAAATACGTTTTTATTAATGAAGGTCGTAACACATTCGCGTGGGGAGAAAGTAATCAAATTTCTGATTAAATCCAATTATCTGGAAAGCAGAAAGGCATAATATGGTATGAGAATAAAAAATGTTAAGTCTGATGGAATATCCAAAATTTAAAAAATTTGCATGGTGTTTCCATTTAAAATTAGCAAATGAATATTAGTTGCCATAGTAATGAAAAGAGAACAATAATTATATTTTATTTATAGTTAGCATACTTAGAAACCTAAACTTACCAAATATTAAAATTTAATATAAATTCCCTCCCCACCTTTCACCAACTTTTAACGCAAGCTCGTTGTGACGCACACTTTACCTATATCTACATACTACATTATTAATTCAAAAGTAATCCAATTTTATTGGCTTGCATCTGGTTCTCTAGCAAATACCATATTACATATAATAATTTATATTTTAATCACATGCAATACTGTAATAAATTTATAAACTTTTCTATACTTACTTCGTAAATGTAACAAAAGCAACACGTGTTTCAAACACGTGTGCGTTAATCCGAAAAACTTATTGACAGATACAGAAAAATGTTTTAACAGGTAGGAGTTAAGGCGTATTTACAAGATTTACAGTTCCCGTTGATCCACCGTGAACAGCCTGCCGCGCGTAAGTCACATAATCATGTAATTTTATCACTGCAAATATCACATACGAGTAACCTGTAGTTCACGGTGTAACGAAATTTTGACGGGAACTCGCGTGAATAGGCTTATGGTAGTGCAAGAGAGAACTTATTAACTGAATATTTCGTAACAGATTTATAAGAGATATCATAATTGACTGTTGTTTAATTATTTTTTTATTTCCATCGGGAAGGAAGTTCTGTAATTGTGAAAAAGACATCTTTCGTGATTTCTACAATATTCACTTTTAGGGTCGTTACATGCATGAGGAAAGAGCATAGCTTTCCATTTTTGTCGCACCACGCAATGGGCATTTTACTTTAATTAACGAGGTCAACAACGATAATAATAGTTAATAACGTGGACGCATCATGAAAATCATAAGTAGGGATTATATTAGAGCGAGGTCGCAGACCGAGTGGTGGACGACTCGATCTGCATGATGATAAGGAAAAACTACTAAAAATTAAAAAGTCAGATTTGAGACACAAAAAATATGACACTTCACCGAGGGAAATGATTCTAAAACACTTTTTCTGGCTATAAATCCATTATCACATAACAAAACGCCTTTGTGCCTAAAAACAATGATTGTAACTCCCAATGCCATTTTTTACAGCAAATCAAGTCTTTTTTTAAAACATCCTTTTGTCACATCTATTCTTTTATATTACCAAAATTCCCAGTAACCACAAAAAAAGTATGTATTATTACTGGATACCGGATGGGGGACCCATGCCAATCCAGGAGTTTTGATAGTGAATCTACTAGAAATGTTTTGGTAAAGAAAAACAATATTTTGTAATTTGCGAAAAAAAGTTGAATTTTGTCCTGGCATACCCTGGGAAAAAATGAACACGTTTAGGTATTTTATTTATTATTTTTTTTTCTAAACACATTTTACATCATACACAGTAGAAAGTTATACTCATTTGAATTTTTTTAAACCTAAAATATAATTAAAAAAAATTCAAATGACAACTTTCCACTAACACATTTTTTTCTCCCGAAATTTAAGAAATTTCGACAAAATGATGTAAAATATGTCTAGAAAAAGTAATAAATAAAATACCTAAACGTGTTCATTTTTTCCCAGGGTGTGCCATCGCAAAATTCAACTTTTTTCGCAAATTTCAAAATATTTTTTTCTTTACCAAAACATTCCTAGTAGGCTCACTATCAAAACCCCTGAAATTGGCATGGGTCACCTAAGTAGCAACAGAGATCTACAACTTTAAAATTTCACGGGCCGCGCCTGGATCTAAGTAGGATTTACCAGTCGAGGACAAATTTTGTGCCCGAGCGCAAGCGAGGGCTGGCAAAATAGTCCGAGACTGGTTAAGATTTATACATCCCGAATAGTGTATTAATTTTTTTCCACTTCTAGTATTAATTTTGAATAAAAAGAGTGCCTATTAAAAATTAAAGTTAATAACACACATTTTTAGTTTTTGGTAAGTCGCCTTTGAGTGTCTAGGTTTTTACTTGAGTGTTTACCTGTCATCGTATGTTTTTTTGTCAGTGTCAAAAGTTAAATTTGATTTTGCCATGTTTTGCGAATTAGTAACAGACATGGAAATTATCCATGAAGCGGCAAGAGTTTCCTGTTTGTCATTATTGCCCGAGAAATCAAAAGGGCGGGCGGTATCAAACTGCTGGAGTGGTGCCAGATGCCAGAGAAAAGATGTTATAGAGGTTTCCGAAACAGTTTTGTTAGCATATTTCCTGGAAAAGTCAAAGGTATTAAAATCTCCTGCTAGTTTATGGTGCGAGTACTCGATGTGGAAGTCAGTTCTATTTGTTAAAGAAAATGTGGATATTGTTGAATTTATAAAAAATATAAAATTCCTTTCAATAAAGTTATTTTGGCTTTCCTATATTGACAACACTGTGCTGCTCAGCTGATTATTATTCTTTATTAGTTTTCATATATTGGCAGCAATGTTGAGTGTTGACAGTTAGTTCTTTTGTATAGAACTCACGATGGTTGTAGTATCTGTAGTAGTTGATTTCATAAATGTGAAGATTTACCATTATTAGTAAAGTAAAGCAGTTAAAATAGTTATCGGTGTATAAATTAACATCCCAAAAAACCCCTCACAACAGGTTATGGGCCCAGACCCGTCTGTTTGCGGTAAAATAATTTAGAAGTTGACGTTATTTTTTCGGGAGTAGGGAAGAAGCGTTGTCGGTTGTCGAAGGTTGCATACAAAAACAAGATGGCAGATCAAACTGTGCCAGTCGTTAAGTTTAATGGAGAAAACTGGACAACATGGAAATTCCAAATTCAGGTCATTTTAAAGGCAAGAGGACTCTATGAAATAGTAATGGGAAAAACTACTAAACCAGGGTCAGGTGATACTGCAATAGCTGCATGGGAACGGAAGACGCCAAAGCTGGTATGAAGGATTGAAGACCCCTTACACAAATTTTGTCATGCAGTACGTCCACAGAAATGTGGAATAAGTTGACTACTGTAATATGAAAACAAATCCCAAGTTAGTGTCCACTTATTACAACAAAAAAATTTTGATATGAAATATAGAGAGGAAGGGGGAACTGCTGCATTTATTTCAGAAATTGAAGAAATTCAAGGAAACCTTCAGCAACAGGGTGAGGAAATAAGTGATAAAATGGCTATGACGAAGATCCTGATGTCACTGCCAAAAAGTTTTAAACATTTTGTGTCGGCAAGGGAATCAACACCTAGCGATAAGCAAACTCTATCAGAACTGATGTCTCGACTACTAATAGAAGAAGAAAGAAATAATAAACAAGATGATACAGGATCGGCTTTAGCTAGTAAAGGAGGAAACAGTTTCAACAACACAGAGAAATAAAATGTTTTCAGTGTAATAAAATAGGGCACATAAAAAGAAATGGTCCCGAGTTGAGGTCAAAAGAAGTCAAAAGGTTGTGTAATTACTGCAAAAAGGAGGGTCATATGAACAAAGATTGTTGGTTTAGGAAAAAGAAAGAAGAAGAAGAAAATAAGAAGTTAGCAGCTAACAATACACAGGCTTTAATGGGAGTATCAAGTCTATTAAATTGTACTGACATGTCAGCAATGATTGGAGAAGCAAGTGATAAAAATGACTGGTGGTTAGATAGTTGTGCAACCGAACACATGTGTTATACGACGGAGAGATTTAAAGAGTTGAAAAGACCAGAAGTACAAAGGCAAGTAAAAGTCGGAAATGGCCCAGTTTTAGAAGTACAGGGTATAGCAAAAATTGAGGTTCAAGCATGGAATTGCAAAGAATGGTTAAAAACCGACTTATGTAATGTTTTATTAGTACCTGAGCTTAGAGAAAATTTATTTTCTTTAAGCACTGTGTTAGATAAAGGTTTAATAATGCAGGCAAACAAGGACAAGTGTGAATTGTTAGACAAAGAGGGAAAAATAAGAGCAGAGGCACGCAGAGTGGGCAGGTTGTATAAGATGAACTTTATAACTGAAGACGATAATTTGTCAGAGTGTCAAATAGTTGAGAGCTTAACAGTTTGGCATCGACATTCATTTTGACCAAGTTAGAAATTTTTTAAAAAGAAGTGAAATAAAATACAAGGAATTTATTAATCCATTTTGCAAAGAATGTTTATCTCGTAAACAGCATAGATTGCATTTTCCTGCAAGTGAATCGAGGGCAAAAAGTACAGGAGAACTGATTCATCGAGACTTAGAAGGTCTTACTATCTTTGGGAGAGTCAAGATATTTTTTAATGTTGAAAGATGATTTCTCAAACTATCGATCTGTGTATTTTCTCAAAAATAAATCGGAGGCAGTACAGAATATTGAACATTTTTTAGCTATGGTAGAAACTCAGACAGGAAATAAAGTGAAGAAACTGAGAACAGATAATGGTTTAGAGTTTATAAATTTTAATCATTTTAAAAATTTTACATCATTTTGCCGAAATTTTTTTATTTTTAAGAGAAGAAAATGTGTTAGTGGAAAGTTATAGTCATTTGAATTTCTATAAAAGTAAAATATAATTTCAAAAAAATTCAAATGACTATAATTTTCTACTAACACGTTTTTAAGTATTTTTTTTAAATAATTTAAGTACTAACGTACCATGGGCGTCTGAAGAGAAGGAAAATTGATACGGGATTTAAAGGATTGGGGGTTGAGAAGGGAAGGAAAAATCTGCAAGCAATTCGTTCCATAATCTGGAGACCCAATATGAATGAGCGAGAGAAGTGGGATGTTCTAGGTTTTTGTAGCTGGACAGTAAAGGGATGCATACGTAACGCGCCTCTTGTTGCTCTGTTAGGTACAGTCAAGGGGAAAATTAAAGCGGCTAGTTCTTTAGAGCAAAATCCGTGGAAGTATCGGTAGAAAAGAATAAATCCCCACCTGCGTGACGATGAGCGAGAAGGGGGATTTCTTGAGAGGACTGGGTCATTGATGAATCAAATGTCTCTTTTTGGATAGAATCAAGGATGTTAAGTGTCAAAGGAGATGCCGCTCCCCAAATGTGGGAACAGTACTCTAGGTTAGATCTTATTTGGGAAATATAAAGAATATGTAAACTGGAAGGAGAGAAGTATTTTCTGACTCGAAAGAGAAAACCAAGCTTTTTAGCTGCTGATGTGGCTATTGCAGTAATGTGTTTGTGCCGGCTTAGATCACATTCGAAAGCGATGCCGACAAGATCGAATGTTGTTCTGTATAGCTTGGCCATTCATGTGAATGGGGTAAGTGTTGCCGAATTTTTTGCGTGACAGGGAGCAAGACTGAGTTTTGGAGGCGTTGAACTGAACAAGGTTCTTGGCACCCCAGTCTAGGATTAATTAAAGATCTTGGGAAAGGGATAGGTGCATATATTTGCATCTATTATCTAACTCTTGATTCATGCCTTGTCTGAAAAAAATGAATGTTGTAATGAAGAGTACTATCGTCAGCATAACTGTGGATGGGATTGACAGTTAAAGAGAGCAGGTCATTAATGTGATGAACAAGAAATAGGGTTGGTGCCAGGACTGAACCTTGGGGTACGCCAGCATTGATAGGATGGAAGTAAGTTGGATGAGTGACCGTCCACCACGACACGACATATATGCGCCGATTAGAATATTACTTCGGCAGGCTGCACACGAGCAGCCTTCCAGCTCAGCTATCTGGGAAGATACCCTTGTCACAAGAGATCTGGAAAAGACGAGTTAAGATGGGTGCAAGTTCTGGAGCGCATTTTTTACAGCAATTGCTGACCGGAGGACTTTTTGGTGTCAAGAGACAAGATTTTTTACTTTAATTGAAAATAATATTTAGGTTTAGGCTCGTGGCGTTCTATTAAGTAAATGGTATCCTTTCTAAACCAAATACTTTTTAAATAAGTAAAAAATTACATTAAGTTATGCACCTTAATCTACTAAACTCATATTACTTATTTTCATTAAAAAGTAATAACCTTTTTGTTTTTTATTCTTTATTTTGCAACAATTTTGTAAAAACTGTAGATAGTGAGTCTAAATTTAGATTCATTGCGAAAACTGTAGACAAGGAGTCTAAATTTAAACTCATTGTCTACAGTTTTCACAAAATTTTTGTAAAATAAAGATGAAAAAAAAAATAGGTTATTAACTTTTTAACGAAAATAAGTAATATAAGTTTAGTAGTTTAAGTTGCATAACTTAATGTAATTTTTTACTTATTTAAAAAGTATTTGGCGTAAAAATGTTACCATTTATTTAATAGAATGCCGCGAGCCTAAACTTCAACATAATTTTCAAGTAAAAATTCTCTTGACACCAAAAAGTCCTCCGGTCTAGATGGCATACCAGCAATTGATGTGAAAGAAATGCGCTCCAGAACTTGCACCCATCTTAACTCATCTTTTTCAGATCTCTTGTAAGAAGGGTATCTTCTCAGATAGCTGGAAGTCTGCTCGTGTGCAGCCTGTACCGAAGAAATCTTCTAATCGGCGCATATCTGTCGTGGTGGACGGTCACTCATCCAACTTCCATCCTATCAATGCTTGCGTACCCCAAGGTTCAGTCCAAGGTTCAACCCTATTTCTTCTTCATCACATTAATGACCTGCTCTCTTTAACTACCAATCCCGTCCACAGTTATGCTGATTGGAGTGAGCACTTCACTCCAACATCAACCGTTTTTGAGACATGTAAACATTGTTACCGAATTTTTTGCGTGATAGGGAGCAAAACTGAGTTTTGGAGCATAGATTTTTAGATTGGCCGCTACGTACATGCTAACTCAAGCTTCAGCATGCTATATTATCACTTTCGAAGAACTTTTTGTAAGAAGTAGTACCTTTTATCGTAAAATCAATAATAAAATGTTTCCTCTTTGTTAAGAATTTTCCAGAAGTCCGAGAAACTCTAAATTCTTTGGAGATAGGTGAATTGGTCGTCGTGGTCCTGTAAACTGGCATTCAAGATCACCTGGTCTGACTCCCTTAAATTTTTCCTTGTAAGGACTTATAGGCGATACATTTATGGCTATAGCAACAACCACACCAAAAAACATAAAGCCGGCATTTGACATTTCAAACTTACCACTAACTCTATAAAGTGTAGAAGAGTGTAAATATCAGACATATTTTTTAAATTTGGCTCCCTGTCTTCTTATTACCTTGCAAAATTTCTATTGAAATATTCCAAACAGTTTTTGAGACATGTAAACATGTACCTAACACTTGAAAGTCTTCACCATGTATAAATGCAGTTTCAAAAATCTGTCTTTTCCATGTGACGCTTATTTTACATTAAACCAAAAAAAGAAAAATAAATGATCCCTAATATCAAACTAGGTCAAGTGCAACCACAGACTTGCAACGAGTTGCTCTAGGGAACAATGGTGGCCGCAAGCTTTTAAACAGCGGAGATGGGTCGGAGTTAAGGTATTTTTAGAGCGCCACGTGATTTTAATGGTTTTACACCATGTCCCTGTATACTGATGTTTTACGAGGAAAGACAAAAATCACGAATTGTCAAGCCCCTGGCTGCAGTCTTCCTTTCGCCAACACCCGTTCTGATACTAGTATTCAATAAAACGACAACGCTTAAAACAACAAACTGGTTATATTAATAACCAGTTAAAAATATAATATTATTATTATTATATTGTATTATCATATTATTATTATTATATTGTATTATTATATTATTATAATAATACTGTGTAATTAAGTAAATGAGTCTTAAGGGGCGTAACCGGCGCGCGCTCAGTCCCCAAACGTGATCACGTCTAGTTTACAGTACTTTCGCGCACCCTCTATTATAACCCCTGACTTAAATCTAACATAGGGAACACGATAGGATCCCCATTGGTTAACTACCAGAACAAAAGAAATATTCAGTGACACTTATAACTAGTATCAGTAAGTTGTTACATTAGTATTTGTATATTTTAAATTTAGGGAGGAACAGAAAATAGTCTCGTGTTGCTTCTCGAGGTAAAAATTCTAGATAAGTATACTTATTTTTAGTTGTCGAGCAACAAAATAATAGAATGATATAAAACAAAAACTAAAACTTGCGGTCTCCTTAGGCTGGTAAGGACTCAGCCTCTTCTCTGCGGAGGGAGTGGTGAGCAACAGTAATCGCTTGAGGTCTGACAGGTGTAGAATCGCCAACCTCGGTGATAGGAAGTCCTGGACTGACTAGCGTCTAGCCGGTGCCGAGAATCTTTATCCCGAATTTTGCCGAACGATTGTTGATTTGATGAGTCGTTAGTGACTATTCATAAATTACGAAACAAATAGTCAATCGCATTGCCAAAACAATGCAATATAAAAAAAACTAAGTAAAAGTGGGTAAAACCTGAGCAAACCTGAGCAAACACTATACAGGTATGTTAACGCATTTGAATGATTCAGCTTTATACCTTCGGGATAGATATTCTCGGTACCGGCCAGACGCTAAACCTGGACAGACGTGGAGTCCTGTAGTAAAACTGAGCTAGCAGTGAATGATCGTCAAAATCGGGCCGGGTGTAAAGGGAGGGCCACAACTAAACCCAGGAGACGTAATTACATCAGCAACCAAAACTAAAAAAAACTGGAAAGAGAAAATCAATCAAAATAAACATTCTCTGTCCATTAAACCTGAATTATCAATCTCTCCACACTATCTATGACTTAATAAATGCACACAAAAATTTATCTTTAGATCTTAAACGGGGTGAAGAAGCACGTGGTGACGCCGAGAATCTTGATCCTCAACAATGAGAGTGGGCAGTCAAACTCCATAAAAACTAACACAAGGTTCCACTATATGACTTAAGCCCACGACGAGTTAACTGGAGAAACTCCCTAACAAAAAGGGCACTATTTTTGAATCCCTCAAAACAGTAAAACTTCCAGAAAACTCTATTCTCGCGCCCACGGCAAAACGTGTCTTGCTGGTGAGACCTTCAAATTACGTCTATCTAAATTCTCCGATCCAGACCAGTCCAGACCTGTTCTTTCGAAACCTGCGCATGCGCAGAAACCAACATTCGGGGTTCAAGATTACATTTTCAGTCGATATTCTGATTTAAGGCGAAGTTAAATGTAACTTTATAAAGAAAAGTTTCGTCAAGACAAAACAGGATTTTTAAGGGCTTTCTGCAAAAATTCTGCTTATTAAATTCGGAGATTTTCACCAAAGCGTACCCTGAAATTGGGGTTCAAGATTACACAGCCCCACAAAAAAAAAAAATTTGGTACTCCTATCGAGATAACTATATCCCTATGTAATTTTCGACGCTGAATCCGAATCCGAGGTCAAAAAAAGTCGTACACCCCCAAAATCAACCCCTAGCGCTAAAAAACACCTCAGCAAGGGAAAAATGACTTAACGCTCCACAAATAGTCTTAAATCTCAATAAATCGAAGTAAATATAAACATTCAAGTATATAACGCATAAATACAGAGTTAACACTACTTTTCATTGAAAATCACCCCCATGAGTGGGTGAAAACTACCCCTCATACAACAGATAACATAAAAAAAGCAGTGACTGCAAAAAAACTTACAATGCCCAGTTTTTTGCAAGGAGTGAGTAACTGCATTAATTCCGATGCAATGCTCAAAATCTTCACCCACAGAGGGGAAACCACCCCTAGATTAAAATTGCCAGGAAAATCTGGCAAAAAATTTTCTCATCGTGATTTATATTTTAATCGATGCTAAAATTGGCTAAAGATATGCAGCCCTGAAGTTTGGAGGTGAATACTTACACATTGCACTAAAGTCATTCAGTGACATCCCCATGAGAGGGTGAAAATTACTCCAATTACACAACCCTACAAATTTTTTTTTTTGGAACTGCTATCGAGATAACTGTATCCCTATGTAATTTTCGGCGCTGAATCCGAATCCGAGGTCAAAAAAATCATACACCCCAAAATCAACCCCTAGCGCTAAAAAAAAACACTCCCTAAACAGGGTAAAAATGACTTAATGCTCCACGAATAGGCTTAAATCTCAATAAATCGAATTCAATATAAACAGAGTTAACACCACTTTTCATTGAAAATCACCCTCATGAGTGAGTGAAAACTACCCCTCACACAACGGGAAATTTAAAAAAACTGCAGTGATTGCAAAAAAGCTTACGATGCTCGTTATTTTAGAAACAGTATGTAACTGAATTAGTCTCGATGCGATGCTCAAAAACTACCCCCATAAAGTGGCGGAAACCACCCCTACCCAACCCAACCCAACTTCCAAACTGCCGTGCTGCATATCTTGAGCCAATTTTAGCATCGATTAAAATAGAAATCACGATGACAAAATTTTTTGCCCGATTTTCCTTGCAATTTTAATCTAGGGGTAGTTTCCGCCCCTCTGTGGGGGTAGATTTTGAGCATCGCATCGGAACTAATGCAGTTACTCACTCCTTGCAAAAAAATGGGCATCGTAAGCTTTTTTTGCAATGACTGCATTTTTTTACGTTTCCTGTTGTATGAGGGGTAGGTTTCACCCACTCCTGGGGGTGATTTTCAATGGAAAATAGTGTTAACTCTGTATTTATGCGTTATATACTTGAATTTTTATATTTACTTCGATTTATTGAGATTTAAGACGATTCGTGGAGCGTTAAGTAATTTTTACCCTGCTGAGGTGTTTTTTAGCGCTAGGGGTTGATTTTGGGGGTGTACGATTTTTTTTGACCTCGGATTCGGATTCAGCGTCGAAAATTACATAGGGATATAGTTGTCTCGATAGGAGTACCATTTTTTTATTTTTTTTTTTGTTGGGCTGTGTTATCTCACTATGCTTTCTCGTAGATAACAGCAAATACCCCAGGAGATGGGTGGTTAAGATTATTTCACCAGGTTGGCACCACTGTCATGCAAACTTCACTCTATCAGATGGCAAGTGACATATGTCAGAAAGAAAAACAAAACGCCTGGAAGAGGAATTGATCGAAATATGCAGTTTCTACGACACAAAACCATGAATGAAACTGCAAAATAACCACAGGAAGTACCCTAAATCACCCCTCAAACCCTGGAGTCCTGGTGGTGGAAATGAATCCAATGTTTGCGTATATACACACATGGCCTTGCTGTAAGCACCAATCGTTTTAGGAAAATTGACCAGAAACCAGTCTAAATCCATGTCTTGAACACTCAACAAAGTGCAACATTTATCCACAAATAACGGTGGTCAATACAACACAGAAATATTTGGGCAAACATAATGTAAACAAACCAACCCGAGCATGGTTAGGCAAGGAAGGGGGCCCTCCAGGAGAAGCCCATAAAATACAATAAAACTGTACGCAATTAATGCTCGAAATTATGCCAACAGTTGTCACACACACCAGAAATTCAACAATTTACGACAACCCGGCATTTGATCAACCGACTGATCAAACCTCTCGAGTGACCATTAAGATAACAACAAGTAATAATATCTAAACAACACCCCTACTTACATCCCTTTTTGATTTACTTTTAGTGGAAAGAAAGCACCGATTTAGAGAAGTATACCTGAAATCGATCCAACAGTGATTCTATAATGAAGCGTGCGAACAATGGTAAAATGATATGTCATATTTTAATTTCAAAAAACTAGCCTAAAGGACAATTTTACAATAAGTGTATGTTACTTGGACCCTGTTCTGCATAAGTGTACCAACCCACAAAAAATCGAATTTTGAGTTATATACGTGGTCCTGTTTAGAATTATTTAAACTGTAAGTTTGTGTATATTTTTTTTGAAAATAAAATACATTTTATATATAATAACAAAAAATTGTTTTTATAAACTTTCTTACCTTGCCCTCTGCATTTTGCAAAAATGTATTATAGGTTTAGTACACAAATGTAAAACGAATTGTGTTTAAAATTAATGTAATAATGTAATAACCAATGGGTTAGTACACTTTTGCGTAACATTAAAAATGGCTAGTTTTATTCTAAATCAGTCGAAGTACACAAATGCAAAATGCCAAATATGTTTTATAAAACTAACAAAATAAATCAAATAGTGAGTTAGAACGTTTTTGCTAAATGCCATCAAGTAGATAGTAATATTGTACCATGTCCTTATGTGGGCTTAATATATAAATGCAAATCGCAGATGAATGTGCTTTAACGACGCAAGAAGAACGCCAAAAAACAAGTAAGTAGTTTTATTGCAGTTTAAAATGATTTTCACTACTAATTATGTTAGCAAGTTTGTCAGTTAGGTTTATGAGTTATTAGGGAAATTATATCAGAAGTCGTCTATTATTTTGGCAAAATATAAATACTTTTATAGAAAAAAACAAAACTTGTTTACTATTAATTGGTATACCTAACCTCAAAATAGCGATTTTATTCTAGACTATTTTAAAGAAATATAAACCGAATAAAATTAGTTTCTTCATGCTATAATTTTTTTAAGTGTTATTAGGTATCATTTTGTGTATTCAGGTTTTAAAGTTAATTTTTAGTTTTCCTAAAAATCGCATTATCTCTTTATGTGGGTTAAAACATTTTTGCAAATTACGGTTTAAGCATTTTGTACAGCTGCTTTTTGTACTATACCTAATGATAAGACCGTCTAATGGTGTAACTCTTTATTATTCATTTTGTTTTGATTTAGGGATATATTATTATATAAGTAAGTGTTTGTCATTTCCGTATTAACTAACAAATTTGATAAGTACTCGATTATATTATTTTAGTCAGACGCTTGAAACATGTCAACAGTTGCTCTCATAATATGCTGTCACTTATAACAGTCAAAACATTGATGAAATTTAATTAATATCAAATTGGCTAATCATATGTTAAAATTAACAGCACTAAGTGCTGGTACTTTCGACACATGATTAAGCAATTTGATATTTATTAACTTTGATCAAGGTTTTGACTGGTATGAAGGAAAAGTCCGACCAAAATAATCGAGTATCAAATTTGTTAATTAGGACCGAAAGTACTTAATCTACTATTTTCCTTGATTAACTCATTCGATAGTCAAATTAAATATTCAGAGTTAAATGTGTCATGTTTCACCTCTTTTATAGGCTTTATCAGTTTTAAAACTTTGCTTATTTTATTCAACTATTTAATAACTAACATTGCTCAGGACTTGAAGTACCGGCCCTAGCTAAAAGATAAAAATCTATTTTTTCAGAATGATGTCCAGAGGACAGATTATGATTAAACTATGTAATAAAAATGACAGTTCCAGTATAGAGTCAAAAACTAGCCCAACGAAAGCGATAGAAAAGAATTATGATGAAAATGTGGCACAAGTTGCAGAAATCAGTGAAAATGCGAAAAATATGTCAGATATAAGAACAGAGACGAATGAAAACGTATTGCCATTTGAGAACAGGAGCTTGTCGTTCTTACTACAAGATAGTTTTTTAAGTAAAAGTATACAGTTTTCAGACAACAGCTGCAGTAAATTTTTCTCAAATTTACCTGAACATGAAACTAATCGTCAGATGAATTTTATTCAGCAAGTTGAGTGGGTACCCCCTGGTTTAGTAACACAAGATGTTATAGTCGAGTATGATGGTCAAACAGCTTCAAATGCAATTCCATCAACACTTCAAGTACCTTTTAGCCATTCAACGCCAAATAATAGCATCCTAACATCATTCATTAACGAGCAAACAATAATTGATAATGATTCTATTCCAACCAGATCATCTACCGATAAGTCTACACCTCAAACTAGTAACCCGAAAGGGCGAAAGAAAAAGGGGCGAAAGAGAAAGTTTCCTAGTCAAAACAGAGCGATAAAGAAAACCAAAGTAAATGAAAACAAAGAATATATTAACTACAAAGGAGTTAGAATACAACCAAGAAAGTTTTCCGGCGAAACACCATTTAACTGCAAATGTCCAAGAAAATGTACAGATAAGGTATCTATTGAAACGAGAAAAGCAGAATTTGAGAAATTCTGGGGTGCAGGCAGTTACGAGGCTCGATGTGCAATTATACAGGGAGGTGTCATTGAAGTCGGTAAAAGCAGAACTTACACAAAAAATGAAAATTCAAAGCGCCAGTTTTCTAGAAAATACGCTATTTCTGGTATTCCAGTCTGCCAGAAAACTTTCTTGCATACATACAAAATAAGTCAGTCGCGTGTAAATGTGGCCTTAATCAAGGCACGAGAACATGGGGTAAAAGACTGTAGGGGAACAGGCGGTGGTAGCAATAAACTTCCATCTGAAAAGATAGATGAAATAATAGATTTTATTAAACAGTTTCCAAAATATAAATCGCATTACTGTCGAAATAAATCGAATACAAAATATCTATCCCCTAATTTAAGTCTTCAAAAATTATATGATCTTTATAAGGAGACACATGAAAACCCAGTTGTTAGTCTAACAGTGTTTAAAAAAGTATTTTACGAAAAATTTGACCTGCATTTTAAAAAGCCTCAAAAAGATACTTGTCTTCGGTGCGACGTGTTTAATACAAATAAGCAGGGAATTACAGGAAAAAGGTTAGAAGATATTGAACTCTCCCACAAAACTCATTTAGACCATGCAGCTTCGTTAAGGGAACAAATGAAAAAAGATTTACAACAAGCAAAACACGACCCAGAAGTTGAAACATTAACTTTTGACTTACAAAAAACTCACAATTTGCCATGTATACCCACAGGTGTAGCATACTATAAACGGCAGTTAAATTTTTTTAACTTGGGTATTCATTCTGGAAGCAATGACAAGGGCTATTTTCATACATGGTTAGAGCACGAGGCAGGTCGGGGAACTCAGGAAGTAGGATCGTGTTTAAGAAAATATATTTTGGAAGGATTAAAACCATCAGCAACCCATCTAATTCTTTGGGCGGACTCCTGCGGTGGCCAAAATCGAAGCATTAACATGATTTTAATGCTTCTCCATATATTGTTAAACCATCATAATCTAAATTCTATTACAATTAGGTTTCTACAGCCAGGACATACGTTTCTGCCAAATGACTCAGAATTTGGTGACGTCGAATGTGCCCTGAAAAACAATCCAAGGTTATACACTGATTTTGATTATATACAAGTTATGAATAACTGCCGTCGCAAAAACAAATTTACGGTGAAAAAAATGGACAGAAGTGATTTCCTGTCAGTCCAGCCGTTACTAAGAGCAATAACAAATCGCAAGATGGATTTAGAGAAAAACAAAATATCTTGGTTGGACACGTTTGAAATCTCTCTCCAAAAAGAAACGCCCAATTTAATGTATATGAAATCTAAGTTAAGTGATCCTCCAAAATGTGTGGACATATCAAAAACTAAGAATTCAAAAAGAGCTATTAGTAACCTCAAAGACATCGTACTACCTCCTTTGTGGCCTGAAGAAAAAGAATTGTCCAAGGAAAAGATTAAAGATCTTAAAGAACTCTTAAAGCTGGTGCCTGCAGATTGTAAAGGTTTTTACAGCTTTCTGAAAAACCCTAAATCTGGAGAATTTGATGACGACATTGAAGGATTTGGAAGAGCATTAGACTTTGATGTTGAAATTGAAGAATCAGACAGAGAAAATAAAATGAATCCATAAAAATTATTTAAGTACTGGTGTACTCCTTTTGTTATAACTTAATTATTTTCTAAAGTAGTATTTACTTTAAGTTTTTTAAAAATACGAAACAATTATTTGTCGACATCTAAGATAGTTTAAGTTAAAAAGTGTGTTTTTGCACTAACTTGTGTCTTTGTTGGTAGTGATAAAAAAGTATTTTATAAAATTTTAAGAAATTAGAACAATAAAATGTGAAATAATAATAATTTTTATTGTTGATATAATTTATTTACAGTTTTTTAAACAAGCAACAAACTTTTAGACGCTGTTAGTATATTAATATGAAATTAAAAATACAGCTCGCTCTCCATTTTGCAAGAATGTACTAAAGGCACTTAGTACATATTTACATTTACAGTCGCAGACTAAATATTTCGCAAGAACAATTTTTATATTTTTATTAGACAAAAATTAAATCTGGGCAGCGGTTATTAAGCGTGGTAAAACTAGACCACCGGACAGATATACTGATATCACAATTTTTAATTTAGTTTTTTTTATAACTTAGATACAATCAATATAAGCTCAAAACCTTTGACGCTTGATTACTCAGAACTAACCTTCTGTAGGTTAATACACTTATGCAGAACAGGGTCCACTTATAGTAAGTATATCGTATTGTTAACTTGTAAAAGTGGTTACGTTGATGAATAAAATCATAAATAAATAAAACAGAAGGAAAGAAGGCATACCAGTTATTTATTTATTTTCTCTTAAACTACGGAAATTCCGAGAGAAAATTATATGCCGCGCATACGCCAAAATCTAAAACATAAAAGTAGAATTTTAACATGTTACATCTATTGATCCTAAAAAAAATATTTATTTTTCTTTTTAATGCTTATTATTCGTTTTAGAAAATAGGGAATTTGCATATAACCCAAATAAATCTGAAATATATTTTTTTATATTCTCTACATAAATTAAATGTTTATAGCGGTGGCTGTTATTAATTTATTTTGGTCTTTATTAGCAAAAAAAGGGATTTAAAACTGCAAATTTTCGGGCGAATTTCGAAACTTTTAAAATGTGATCCCATTGGCTGTGTCGTCAAATTGACTCATCATGAGTATATGGTGAATTCCAGTATTGTAGAGTCATCGACAACTCGATAAAAATGGTATTTAATGCGTAACTCATCCAATGAAATATCCCTGCACTTAAAGTAGAATGTTCCTATCTTATTCATGCATACTTCAATCCGAAATCGGTCCAGGAACCTTTCAATTTTGCAACAAAAATAGGCATTTCTGCGAAATTTTGACATATCATCTTAATAATTTCGAGTAAATAAACTGCAATTCTTTATTTTCATGGCAATCTTTGAAAATTCAAAAATTTTCAAATAAGGAATATGCACATTTTTTTTTTATTGCATAAATCATTTAAGGAAGTCATTACAACCCCAAAAATGCTATTTTGAAGAAAATTACTGGGATAATTTAGCTAAAAAAAATTTTTACTTTTCGGAATAATTTATTACAGTTTCAAAAGCAGCCATTTGCTCACTCAAAAAAGTTACGTCACGCAGTGTTATGGGCAATCTACACTGAACGTGTTGGCGACTCAAATTAAGGTGACTTAAAAGGGGATACGGCAACACCGCCATAGTCGATACCTTCTACGCCCCTACCGGTCACTTCTGTAACTGTAGTTAACGTTTTGTCATTATTTATTTAAAAAAATTTTAGACAGTTGAATTAAATAATAATTTTATTATTAGTTTAGACAATAATATTGTAGCTAAATAATTGGCTTTGGCAATAGTTTGGTATGAATCTGGACTATTACAACATTTTTAAAGTGAAGTTTTATAACCTGATTACCAGGATTACCTCAAGGACTGTCTTTATTCATCCAAGGTTATGTTATGGTTATGAGAAAGGTTATGAGTATGAGCATAATAAGATTGTCATTTGGATATACTTAATAACTATAATAAGATTTAAATAAAACCTAAGAAAGTGCGAAATAAAGCGTTTAAATAAATTTTAAGAGTTTTGCCTGATGTATTTTATGTAGCAAGTGTACCTAAAATCACCATCATGTATTTCATCAAAAAATCTATACAGTTGTAAAAAAAGCTTAAGCATCCATTGAAACATTTATGTGAATTTACTGGTTTATGGTTTAGGAATTTGTTTGTTCACCATCATATATCTATATAGTACATATAAACGCATGGATTGTGGACAAACAAATTTCTAAGCCATAAACCACTAAACCCTCAAAAGTCAAAATGTCTCAATAGATGCCCGCTTTTTGGTCCATTTTTGTTACACGCCAGTGTTCGTCTATGTATTATTTAGTCTATGATACTATTGTGTTGTGTAAAGTGTGCATATAATTAAAATATATGTTTATAGAATAATTAGTAATTACTTACCAATTTCTTCTATTTACATAGTGATACATTGCATGTCTGCGTTACATTTTTAAAAACTAAATACCACTTTCCACAAACGATTCCACAAAAATAAACAAGGTTAGGGGTTAGCACAGGTTAGGTAGGCAACTAGGCAAACGATGATGATTAAAGCTTTCCAAACGGGGGTAAATCCAGAGACGGCTCTAACCTATTGCGAAATAAAATCAGGATTCGATGTGCAAATAAAATACAAATATTTATATTTGCCCACATTGTGTTATTTAAAAGTGCGAGATAAGAAAATACCATACAGGGTGTCTGAAAAGTCTTAGCATGGGCAAATATCTTTACTATTAATAAAGATAGAGACACCAAATTTTAGTTGTATCTTATTGGTTAATAAATCTACTTTTTTATGCAATTTGACTTTTTCAACCCCCTTGGGGGGTTACGCTAGGGAGTTGAGATCAAAAATTTTGAATGCAAACCTATGCCGGGTGGCCTCTTCTTTTAAAAGTCATTAAACCGCAACATTGTACCGAAACTCCCGTATTTTAATGCATTTTTACATGGCAAGCCTATAAAAATTATAAATCGTAAATCGTATAATCAGGCGGGGCACAAGTCGACCATTAGTCGACCTCTTGTGCCATACAGTACCTACCAGTCTGCGCTGCTATTTTTTGTTTTATGGGGCACTTTTTTTCTAACTTTTTTCCAACTTTACTTCTTCATTTGTCGTTTTTATATTTTGTTTTTTGACATCTGCGCAGTAGACCCAAATGCGTACCACCCAATCAAACTAAGAGGGCTAGACATGCGCACGAAATTTCAGGAGATGTACTTTGGTGTCTACATTGAAACCTACCCACTTTCAAGAAAATATCTCCAATAGTAAAACTACAACTACGTATTTAACATATTTGTACGATTTTATGACGTCTTACTTTTTTGAACATAACTATGTGACATTGTGACCAACCGTGCCAGCCTTACTAATCAGTTATATTACGCACTGACATATTTCCGGCATGGCCGCTTCTTCTTATTTATTCAAGCATTAGCCTTACCATAGTTATTGAGACTTTTGCGTCCTGTGAGAAATTCAAAATATTGTATGTCTCACGGAACCCTCTATGCGCGAGTCGAACTTGCACTCAACCGTTTTTTTTTTATTTCATACAATCACGGCAACGCTCATCAATTAAATTATTTCTGTCAAATACCGTATGTACTTATTTTCGGCATCGACGCCTCGGGTAACAGACCAACAGTGACTGCCTTACTAATTACGTTAAAAGTTGTTTAGACTGGCCACCATGAACTTCTTGGCAGTAATAAAGTCAGTTTTGGAACTCTGCCAAGAAGTAACATCTGAGAAAAGATCTTTAAAATGAGGTACCACACGGCATAGGGTTGCATTTAAAATTTTTGACCTCAACTCCCTAGCGTAATCCCCCAAGGGGATGGTAAAAGTCAAATTACATAAAAAAGTAGATTTATTAACCAATAAGATAAAACTAAAATTTGGTGTCTCTATCTTAATTAATAGTAAAGATATTTGCCCATGCTAAGACTTTTCAGACACCCTGTATGGGATTCTCGTATTTCGCACTTTCAAATAACACAATGTGGGTAAATAAATATTTGTATTTATTTTCACATCGAATCCTAATTTTATTTCCAACTAGGTTAGAGCCGTCTCTGGATTTACCTCCGTTTGCAAAGCTTTAATGATGACAGGGTCGGTTCGGTTTTTCACGTGTCATTTTTTTAGCCACTGGCGTGTTCGATTGACAAAATCGGATTGATCCGGATCAGTTGACGAACTTTAAGGGAATGGCAGTGCAAAGAGATAAAATAGCATTGAAGTGACGTAAAGTGATCCTGATTGATCCAATTATTGTCAATCGAACACGCAGGTGTTTGCAGCGGTGGCAACGTTGCTTCTTCAGTGTGACGGTCGCTTTATCTGGTGTGGTTGGGTTTGATAAGTTTGATTTTGTTGTTTGTCTTCGATTATATCGTATTTTGTTAATAATCCTTTTTATTAAACAGTAGAAAATGTTAAAAAACTAACCTACAGATATTATATTATGCCAGTGTAAAAGAATTCTCCAGCTAATGACTTGGAAAACTTCATTTTCTCGTTTCCAAAAGAGCCGGTGCTGGAAGAAAGTATACGTACTGCAAAATTAATCAAAAATTTTACATAAAGCGGTATCTATAAAGGTCAGTATCGCCAAATTCAAGTAAGCATATGTGACTGTAAATTTATTTTCATAGTATAATAAATAATAAGTATAGGTAACGAAATTCTGAAGGCAAAAAAGGAACCCTCTCTAAAGGGCATCAACATCCAGCAAATTATCCGATTTTCTTTGCACGCACTCCGTTTTGGTCATTTCTAAACAATTTTTTTAATCAAATAAAAGGTTTTCTATCAACTAAATGTACTAATCTTCGGGAAACAATCAAGAAAATGAATTAATACTGAAATTTACATTACACTAGGCATTATAAAACGTTTACGTCACAAAAAAAGTGACGTCACAAACAAAAGAAGTGCGTTTTACAAGTTCCGAAATTCGCGCGAAAATTTGCAGTTTTAAATATTTTTTTTTTTGCTAATAAAACCCAAAATAAATGGAAAACAACAACCGCCATAATCATTTAATTTATATAGAGAATACAATAAAAAATATTTCGGGTTGATTTGAATTTCATGCATATTCCCTATTGTAGATGTCCCTGATGCAAATAAACCTATTTATTTATAACTTTACCGAAAACATAAGCGATTTAAATTAGTGGTGGGTATTCCTAGATAATTAACGGATAAAAGAATCACTAAATAGGGCAAATAGTGTGGAATAATGTCGGTTAAAAATAGGATGTGTCGGAATAAATCAAGAAAATCCTAATTTTACCCCTTAAATACGCTCCTGGATGACCAATTCGGTATGTATTTTAAAGTGTGATTATCCCTTTATAAGATAATGCTGAAAAATTGGGAAAAATTAGATAGGAAAAAATACAGAGTGATTCAAATGTTCCGATGTCGAGGGCAAAAAAAGTTTAAAAATCGAAATTTAATCGGCGATTGCTCTCTTCCTATAGAGAATGAAGAAATTAAAAAATATGGATATCATATACTTCGACGAGCTCTTTCCGATGACGAATATGGCATTTTAATTTGAACAATTTTGACCCCACAACAAATTAAGAACCGTGAAATATTTGGGTCAAAAATCGAAATTTCCAGTTTTTTCCAAATATTTCCATTTTCCAGTGATTTTAGGTTTAGGTAAATGTATTGCAGAAAAAGTATTTGAGATTTTTTCGCTTCTGAGTCCGTTTTTCGATCGGACGTTTTGTTTTCGAGTTATTAGGTACCAAAGAGGGGTCTGGAAATGGCATTTTTCGACTTAAAAAAAATCAAAAGAATTACTTGCCATTTTCTGATCCTCACCAGTTTCAGTGGAGTTCTGAAGCTCCAGGTCCCCTACAATCTCCGAAAATTTACATCAATTTAATTCACATTTGCGACCTGTACCCGATTTCACCGGAAATCGCGGAAATTTCGACTTTGACGTTTAATAACTCCGAAACGAAACATCCTGTATAACTGAATTTTTTACAAAAGCTAGCTGAACTATTCCTCTATCAACCCACAAAATTCGATTTCTCTCCCTCTGACTGTCTCCGAGAAAATCAAATCTGTTCGACTTTAAGTTAAGCTTTACGTTGACCTGTAGGTTTTTGCTGATCTCCTGACGTCACTTTTCACTAAGGGCAAATGGCTGCTTTTTAAATTGTAATAAATTACACCGAAAAGTAAACATTTTTTGTAGCTAAATTATCCTAGTAATTTTCTTCAAAATATTTTTATTGGTTTTGTAATGTCTTCCTTAAAAGATTTATGCAATAAAAAAGTATGTGCATATTCCTTCTTGTTAAGTAAACTTTAAAACTAATCTCCGTTTAAAAATTGTCCAATGTCCATAGCTCTCTACTTGTTAATAAGTTAATATGAACAGGGGCGCGCCAACCCGAGGGTGCAAGGAGTGCACCGCACACGGGCGGCAAATTTCAGGGGCGGCAAAAAGCCGCCTTGTTTTTTCATGATAATAATAATAATAATCGGGGGTAATACGATAAGAGCTTAGATTTAGCCGGATATTTTTTATGCTTCTTTTAGAATACTTACTTTCTCGAAATTTAACGAGAGCTGCTTCGACAAAATCACGAGAGCGAAGCTCGAGTGACTTTGTCGAACAGATCGAGTTAAATTGCCTGAAAGTAAGTATGAGAAAACAAGCAAAAAAATATCAGGCTCAAAATCTGAGCTCGAATCGTATTTGGTATGACAATTCCATGAATAATTGGTTCCAAATTGATGACTGACTTTCCTTTGTATTTTTAGGAATACAATTTTCTATTTCTCTTTCTATCTCAGCGTCGTCGCAGGTATTTCCGTATCGGGACATGATAAAAACTATTCCTGACAACGTAATCTTTCAATCTGACGTACCGAACGCTTTAACAAATAAGTTGCAATTGTTACCATGGTGATGTACCTAGTTGAAATTTATCCGATTTTTTTATCCAGTTGCATTTCTGTTCCTTCCTTTTTAGCCGATAGCAAACTACGATTTTTGTGTTTTCTAATAGGATTATTTATACATGAGTGGAATTGTCATAAAAAAACATTTATCATATTTTGATATCAGTGGAAAAATCACAGTTCGTGAAATATCGCGGAAATGGATTTAAAAATATGACATATTTAAATACATATAAAATTTTATTGTCGACATACATAGGGGCGGCAAATAATATCTTGCACCCGGGCGGCAAATTTCGTTGGCGCGTCCCTGAATATGAAGGTAATAAATACACTATAATAACTAAACCTAGTACAATAAAACTACACATGAAATAAAATTTTAAATTACTATTCCATTATAAAACGAAACATTTTTTATGTATTTTTACAATCAAAAATATTTCATTTTTGGGCAGAGTGGGCCACACTAAATTCGCAAAAAATGATCCAAAAGAAATTTACATTCGAGCCTGATACCCAAAAATAGATTCCTGTAAGATGCATAATCGCAGTTGATCATTCCTTAAATGGAGCGAACCAGTGAGAGTGGTTTTAGAATTTGTAGGTAGTGTGACGTTATTAAGTAATTTACTGCCCACGAATTTCTCAAGCAACACAATAATACCACGACGATAAATGCTAATTTGAAATTACTAATACCAAAAACCTACACATACACAGTGGCCAGCTTTTATTCTACAAGTTACCATTTGTTTGGTATGCCTTTAATTACATTTGAATTCAAATTTGATATATCAACAAATTAGTAAGGTTACGAAAATGTCGGATTATTAGGGCATTGACCAAAGATTAGCAGAAGTCTCGTGATCATCTGTAAAGATAATAATATCAAATAAATGTTTACTCAGGTTTACATACAATGCAAATTAGTTTTTAACCGTAAATTAGTATGATTTTAAAAATAGCTTCTATGTACGAAATATGTGCAAAAAAATTAAGACCTTTTATTTTAAATTTCAAATGATTCATACATAAATTACAAATAAACCTGGAAGCCATGCCCAGCTTTTGGGGTGTTAGGTATAGCTGTTCCATGCAGCCGCACAATAAGTGTTGTGCTGTCTCTGCAGCATCACCGCAGTACCGGCACTTGTCGTCTTTTGTTTTGCCCATTCTCTTGAGATGGTACTTCAAAGAGCAAAGAAGCAGAAGCAAAAAAGATCTGTAACAAGTATTAAGTCATTTCTATCCACGTCAAGAAGCTTCTTGACTTTTTAAGGCAAGGGGTTGACAAACCTCTTTGCTTGCCTTTAGGTTGGAGTTCTTCTCCAGTAGGATTCTAGTTTATCCTTGTGAAGGTCCCTTAATCGAACGCCTTGGCACCTTTTTTCACAAGAATGTCAGTCGTCTTACTTAACTTGTAAAAGACTAAAAAAATTGAAACATTACAACGAACCCGTGACCTCTTCCAGGAAAGCAAACTGCTATCAAAGAATTGGAAGTCTAGATTGTGGGCTATTAAGAACAATGTTGGAAATAACATCCATAATTTGGAGAGTGCTTAATAGATGCATGGTAAGGAGCTCTACACTGTAAAAAAAAATGATTAAATTTTAAATCAAATTCAACCCAATTTTGACTAAATCCAGGTCCACGCCAGATTGATTGAAAAAATTAACACTGCATATTGATTAAATCGAAGGATCTGTGATTAAATTTTCTTATTCAAAATTGATTTAACCTAACAATTAATTCTGATTACATCTAAATCAATTTTTATTAAAATTTTCTTCCATAATGATTAAATTTCCATAATACTCTAATCATTTTTTATTAAATCTTAAATCCAATATGATTGATATGCAATCATCAGTAGCACCGCCCTTCCCCTCTCCGCCCTATAAAGTACCTGATTAGGGCGTCGATTTTATTTATTAAATGACAATACTATAATACATAAGAAAAGGGAACACATTAAAGAACAAACAGATGAAATTATATAAAAGATAGGTAATGCAAATTCCCAAAGCATGGGAATTGTTTGTCCCATATCATAAACAAAAATCCGGGGAGGTGAGGCGTGGACCTGGATTTAGTCAAAATTGGGTTGAATTTGATTTGAAATTTAATATTTTTTTTTACAGTGTAAAAGTTGAAAATAATTATTATATGAAGTAAAAACACGAAAATTATTTACTCATCTGTAAATAAATACATAAAACACTAATGAAGACCTGGCATGACAAATCTTTTCTTTGAAAATACATGGAAAATAACTTACATTGGTGCATGAGTTCCTCCAAGGGATTGGATTCAAGATCTGAGATTTTTGCGTATTTCTTTTGTTTTTGAAACATAATTTCACCAACATGATGTAACAACAAAGTTTTTAAAAGAATATTCGTAAAATTTTAGAACAGGTTGACCACTTCATTCGTTATAACCTCACATTGCACATTGCACTACCACAGAAACCGCCATACCTACTGCCGATTAAATGGACTTTTTGCAGATTGCAGCGGGGTGGATGGATATCGGTACTCCCTTGTGATTAAAAGGTTGCGTACTGCGCATGTGTTGGCGGCTTGGTTTAGAAGTTTGAGTATTTTTTAGTCAGTAGGTGATTGATACTGATTATTGTGATTATTTTAACAAGGAAATATGATTTAAAATGTTTGTCTTTTTTATGCATTTGATCAGTATCGATTTAAAGTAATCGAGAATGAGTAATTTGTTTGAATCATAACGAAGATTATGAAACTGATTTAGAAAATAATTACAAATTAAATCAAAAAATGTAATCCGGCCAATAAAATCAGACATCTCTTGTGGTTAATCAACTGGATTTTTTACTGTGTACGAGACTGATTGTCTGCTTTCTAGATTACAAAAAAGCTTTCGATAGCGTACAGTGGAAAAAGATGTAGAATATTCTGCAGTTCCTCGAAAAATGGACGTTCCGAAGCACCTAGTATGAATCATTAAAAACCTGTGTGAGCACAGCACAGTCAGTAACCGAAAGTTTCTACAATGAGAGACACGCTCACCGGATGGAATGCTGTAATGTGGCATAATCATTGAATATCACAAATCCCCGATTTGAGATACGCAGATCACGCTAATCTTATTGCTGCGAGCACCGAATTGATTTTTATTATTGCGACTACGTTCGTATAGAGCAGCTTGGTCCCTAGAATTTGTTACTGCATTTTTAATTTTATAACATTTCTGATGTCTCTTTAACGCAGAAAATCGCAATGAACAAATACCTAAGTTTAATTATCCAATCAATGTCGCATACAATCTACAGCAACAAATTAAAAGTGATTAAAGTAATTGAAATTTGATTTTGATATAAAAACGAAAACTTCTGCATTTTCCTTGGACTTCTTAAAAATAAGTAAAAATAATAGCCCCGGAATTAGTGATGATCACGAAGTAATGAAATTCAGCTGATATAGTCACAAATAATCAGTTTTTCTTATATTTTGTAATTGAGAGTGACTAAAAAAAATAAAGCATCAGGTGTTAAAAATAATATATTGCATGGACATTATTTTCAGTCAACTAAACTCTAACATATAAAAGTTAAATATTACCGAGTTACTATGAACTAGCTATACACAAACACTCCAAGGTTGATAGCACACAAATAGTTTTCATAGTTTTGTTAAGTATTTAACCACGTTATAGCGAGGCAAATTATGTATAAAATGCATTCAGAGAAGTAAAAGTTATTCTATGATAAATTGAAATTTATTATTTTGTAGATAATATCGTTTGATTCCGTAATTTGTAATACATAATAGTTAGGTGATACCTAGATTGGTTATATTAAGATTACCTGTTAATAAATAGAAACCTAATATTTCATATTTCCTAATATACCTACAAATGTTACCTACTTTACGATCTCACATCTTAAAGTTGTTTTATTTTACTTTTAAAATGACATATTTTTAGAAAGGGTGTTTTAAGGCGTTGAAAAATTGTAAAACCAAAAGATTTATTAAAATATTAGACTATTTTTACGTGACTTAACTAGTGAATTGAGAGATGAGATGTTTTTTTATCTTGACTACAAACTTCAGGAGTTTGTTAAAACGCCAAGTAATTTGTTTAATTGGAAAATTCTATTTAAAAAGTAACAGCTAAAACTGGACGTTTTATAAAATATCGGGTATTCTTATAGGTAAATTAAATAGGTTTACGTGCTCGGTGAGATCTTGCATAAGGTGAAATGCATTTCTAGCTCTGGACTATTAATTACCTGAAATATGCGTGTTGTAGAAAACGAAAACTTCCAAACTAATCAAAATTAACTAGAGCAAACCAGTAGTATAATTATCACTAAAACCAATTTTTATGCTATGAAGTTAATTATTAATAAAATTAGAAAACATTAGAAAGTTCTAACCCGAAAGTACAAATTTTGGGCATAGATTCGACAAAAATTCAAAATCTGATGAAACATAACAGCTTTTAAATATCAATAATTCTTAGTTCTTCCCGCAATGTAATTTATATAGTCTTGAATTGACATCTCATCCAATAACTAAAAACAGAATAATATTTCCTGTAATTACGTTTTCAAATTTTATTTATTTAGCGTATGGCATTGTACACAACATAATATAAATATGTGATAATATACAATTTAGTGTCCAGTCCATTAACATACTCAATCATCGCTGGTGTCGCAAGGGCATGTCTTGAAATAATTATTACCTATTATTTGATTTCCAATATTATTTTGATATGAGTTTATGAGCACTAACACCGAAAGGTGCCATAAGCTATTAAACCATATTGCATATAAGAGGTCATTAGCACCTATCTTATGAATCTTAATTAATAAATTAATATAGTGTACTGAGAACTTTCAGAAGGTGCATTTAGTATTAAAGATCATTAATCATCCTTAACTAATAATAGACACTCAACCGAATTTTAAAATTTAAAAGTTGTCGATGGCAAAAACCTAAGAAAGCTCTAGAAAAATGTCTGCTTTATAGTCCAAGTTCTTCAAGGATACATTCCCTAGGCGGATTCTTTTGTTATTTGGTCATTTGCCATAGATATTTCTTAACGAGAAAGACGATTTTACAGTAAATGCGAAGTTATAGAACCTATATACATCCATGAAAAGAAGCAATGCATACAATTAGGCGTGCAACTACAATTGCATTGCCAAGCCGACCTTCTGATGATCAACAACTATATTATAGATGATAGATGGATGAAGAGTTTGCCTACCCTCGATAGATCCGGACTATAAGACGGGTGACTTCCGGTCGTATTCAGCAGCTTAAAAAGAAATGTTCTTGAATAAGTTAAATAAGTCACCCAATAGTAAGACAAAATTCATAATTATATGAAAAGATGGTTTGCGTTAAATTTTTGATATATTTTATAGATCACATTTTTGAAAAAACTTTTTCTCAAGGCTACTTTGTACGTTACAGGGGGTAAACAAGTGATAAATTGAAAAGTAGGTATCGTTTTTAATCGCTTCGTAGTAAATTCGATTCCTGCGTGACAGTGATCAAAATAAAATTCTTAAAAGTGAATGAACGGGTTTTGCAATGGGTAATGAAGGAGATGATGATGAAAAAACTCGAAAGAAAGACGAAAAACGTTAATAAAACCAATAAGAAGTAATTCGCACGGATCATTAAATTTTAAACATCAATACCAAATGGTATTTTGGGTGCCGCAAAAAACGTACAGTGATAAATTCGGACCACAAAAAGATAACAAAATAAGTAATGTGATATGCAGTCCCAAAGAGAGATTTAGTATGGTAGACGATGTATTTACGGATGAACTAGATGATGCCGATTTATTATTTAGACTAAGGAATTCTGTTAACAGAACGCCTCCTGGAGCTAAGAACGAAACTGTTGGTATAAATAGTTCGCAAAAAAGGCCCAGATCTGGCTCTAGTCCAGGTAATTTAGAACGAAATAAGATAAAGAAGCAAAATGACAATGATGTGACTGGCAATTTGGAAGAATCTAAAATAAAACTTACATCTTCGCATATTTTCAAAGAACCTACCGAATCATTCCTAAACCAGATTATTGATGCACTGGATGCTATTGCAGTGAATAATAATGAAAACAACCACAATAATAACCTAGAGACTGAAAATTAGTAGAATTAGCTTTACTCAACATACATGAACAAGTTACAGTCTTGGCATTTAGAATTGGTCAAGTGGAAAATGAAAATATCGGAATAAAAAATCTAATAAACAAGTCAGATGAAAGACAACAGTAAGAGAATATGATCAAAATGCTGACACTCTGCAAGAGAATGATAAACCATCCTACAGCGATATTATGAAGATAAAGGGATCCAATTCCAAAAAAAAACGGATACGGAGCAATGGAAGACTCCTCCCCAACACAAAGGAAATGAGACTATAATCAGAATGAAAGAATAAAATGATGCCACGCTAGTCATGCAAGAAATAAAAAAGAATGTTGACAAAAGCAAGATAGATGGTGCTTTCAAGAATGTTAAGCTACTTCAAAGGGGACTTTGAATGTCAAAGCGAACTACAACAAGAAATATTGAATACAAATTTGAAAGAAAAATCATTATTTGAAGTAAAAAGTGTTCAAAACACACCCAATGATTATGATTACTGGCATACTCAAAGGACCCACAACAGAAGAATTTATTGAAGAATTTCTCAACGAGAATCCCGATAAAGTAGACACCTTTGGCTATGAAGTAAAATCGCAAATTAAATTTATTGCCAAAAAGAACTGTAGAAACGACCGAAAAAAAAACTGGACATTTCAAACTAATCCAAAAGTGTTCAAATGGTTACTAAGATGCAAAAATCTCACTTTTGATTTGTGCTCAGTTTTTGTTCGGGAGTATACGAATGTTTCTATGTGTTTTAAATGCAGTACGTATGGACATGTTGCTAAATATTGTACAGCACAGGAATGCTGTCGTAAATATGGTGGTGAACACGATGGAAGACAATGTACTGAAATAATTCTAAAGTGCCCTAACTGTAAAAAAAAGTCCGCCTGAATGACAGAAGTCATGATGCAAGAGATCATAATTGCCCTGTGAACCAAAGGAGACTTAATAGACTACGACAACATGTAAACTATGATACCCCGATTTTTTATAAATGTGTGTTTGTAATAACTGTAACACACAAAAATGGCCATTATTTACCAGAACGTCCAAGGGTTAAATACTAAAGTGCAAGAAATTTACAATACTGTGTGTCTTACTGAAGACGAATGTGATATATTAGCATTGTCAGGAACGTGGCTTTCAAATGGGGTATATGAATACGAAGTGCTACCAAGCTGTTTTGTGCAGCACAGGAACAGAAATAGACGAGATGATCTGCGTTGCGGTGGAGTATTTCTGGCGGTTAAAGTATAAGTGCTGTGTAATGCCACTTGAGTTTAATGCTCCTGAGATGATTTTTATGTACTTCTAGAGAACTTATATTTCCTGCTTGGAAATAATTTTATTTTACCAGGTGACTTTAACATTCCGCAATTTAATAATTACTACATTAACAATAATGTTCATCATAACCTGGTAGAATCCTTAATTAATCTCTTAAGTTTTTTTGACTGTAATCAGATTAATCGTTTGACTAACGATGATGATAGAATCTTGGGCCTTGTAACTACCAATATGAGCTGCAGTGTTACGAGAAGTACATTCAGTTTCGTAAGTGAAGTCAGATATCATCCAACTCTTAAAAATAGCTCTTTCTTAAAAGAACCAAAACAGAAAGACCTAAATTCAAATAATATTACTAAGTGCAATTTTAGAAAAGCTAACTACGGGCATAGACTAAACAATACCTAGACGAACACTGCCGTGCAACGAAAAGCGAGTCTCACTTGAGATATTTGGTAGGTTTACTGTTTTATGGTTTAAAAGTTTGTTTGTCCACCATTATAAATATATGTATTCTATGTATCTATATGTATATATTATAATGGTGGACAAACAAACTTTTAAACCATAAACCAGTAAACCCACCACATGTCTCAAGGAAGACCGGCTTTCCGGTGTATTCGAGTGTCTATCTATGTTCTTTATAGCCTCTGCTACGGGACATTATATCAGTTATTTCAGGAAATTGATTGGAGCGACTTGGATTCATATACCAACGTTAATTTAGCAGTAGATCATTTTTATCACAAAATTTATTAAATTTTTAATATATGTGTGCCAAAATGTCAGTGGAATAGACAATATCCTGTTTCGTTTAATAAAAATATCATTAATATCATTAAAAAGAAAGATAAACTTAGAATAAAAAGCAGAAAAACGGGTAATATGGAAATTAAAAATCAATTTCTTCTACTAAGAACCCTACTTAAATTAACTTATAACCAGTATAAGCAGAAAATAGAAGAAAATATAAATAGTGATCCCAGGTCATTCTGTCTATTCATGAAAAATAAAAAAGAGTCTGTGTTTGTACCGACAAACCTGTTTCTGTGAGATAAAAATTATTCTAATTTTAGATATGTATATCGAAATTATGATAGTCAGGATGTCTGTGAAATGGAAAATAAAGTGTTGTCTGAGGCTGTGACTCTCGGGGCTGTAAGGTATGAAGACATATGTAATGCTGTTAAAGAGCTAAAAGCAAATAAAGCAAATATACCGCCTTATGTTATCAAAGGACTAATAGATTTCTTGCCGGAACCTTTAAGATTAAAACACAACCTCGCGCTAAAAACATCAACATTCCCTACTAAATGGAAGCAAGTCAAGATCTGCCCTGGGGGCAGGGAGGCAAGTCTGATATAGCAAATTATAGACCAATAGCAATACTGTCTGGTCCTGCTAAAGTATTTGAGTCAATTATTTACAAATATCTCTATGCCTCCATTTCAAAAAATATATCTATTTTCAGCACCGTTCCTTAAAGGGCGCTCTACCATAACTAATTTATGTATGTAGTATTACTCAGAGTATTTCAGAAGCCTTAGACAACAAGTTACAAGTTGACGTTATCTATAATCATCTTGCTGAAGCATTTGATACGGTGTCACACACGGTTAATATAGATAAAATGAAAAATGAATACGGATTTCATGATAAACTTGTAAAATTGATGTTATCCTACTCATGTGATCGTAGTCAAGATAGTGACTGTTAGGGGGTTTGCCTCGGAATCATATCTGGCTACATCTGGTGTTCCGCAGGGATCCAATCTTGTCCCTTTGCTGTTTTTTCTTTTTATCAATAGTCTCATAGTACTGTGAAAAATTGTAATATTTTGATGTTTGCAGATGGTATGAATCTGTATTCTAATGTAAATAATTAACAATACTCTATCTTACTTCAAGAAGATACAGGTAGAGTATCACAGTGGTCGATTGTTAATCAAATGGGTTTTGATACTGATAAATGTTTTCGTGTTACCTGTACTCGGAAGAGGAATCTGTTAGTTTTTGATTATAGTATTTGTGGGATGGACATGGCCAGATCGGGAGAAATGCGAGACCTAGGTGTTATACTCGATGGCCAGTTTACATTTAAAAACCATATTTAACATGTTTCCAACAGGGCTTTTGAAAATGTATGGCTTCATAGTCAGAAACTGTAGGCATTTTCATGGGCGCCCGCAGACTTTTTTCTCAGGGAGGGACAAAGTAAAAAAAAATTATATATTTTTAAAGATTTTATTTGTAGTGATTTATACAAATTCACTAATAATTAAAAACAGAAAAAATTCGGTCAAGTGCAAGCTATACGTGCACAATTAGTGTTCCGTACCATCAGCCCCCCACTTAACCTGAGCAAACCTCGGCCGCCCAATCTCCGTCCATCTGCTGCGCTACCCTCCGCCGACAGCGGAGCTGAGTGGGGAGAGTTTCGACTGAGCCAAATTAAATTTTTTTTAAAACGTGTAAGTTGTTCCTTACATCGTGAAAAATATTTTTTGTGGAAACACTTTTTCTCTAAAATCAATGGTTCAGCAGTTATAAGGAAATAAACAATTAAATTGTTTAAAAAAATTGATCGCACTAGAATTTTTCAATTCTGATAATTTGGCTAAATTTACATCTGTCTCTCAATGTTCATGATTTTTTTCAGATTTTTCTGAGCGATTCTTTTGGTGATGATGGTGGGGGACAGTAATTTTTAAGCATTTTTCCCGAAAAATATTTTAAAAAATGCATACAAAAATACATCATATATATTGTTGAATTCGTGCGTCAGTAAGCTTTCATTAGACACTCTACACTATGCCCTTGAAATTTTTTTTCCATTTCCAAATTTAACTCCTAAAATTAACCCCCAGAATCAAAATTGAACTTTTTATACTTCACTCTATAATTGGGCCACCACATTCTATGTCTGTGCTAAATTTCAAATTTTTACGTCGAGTGCTTTTAGAGAAAATCGCCTGTGATAGACGGACGAGCGGAGGGACACCGAAGTGATTCCGTTTTGCTAATTTTAGCACGGAATACTAAAAAACCATGTTAAAAACTTCTTCATTAAATAAACATGCAGGCTGCAGAATATTCATAGCAATTTTACCGGTTGCATTGAGTTAAGTCTGGGTTTAAATAATATGCCTAATCCTAATTGAATTTTTTTGTACGTGGCTTTATCAAGATGTTCAAACATCAGAAAAATAGACAACATTTACCATAAAAAGAAATGCTATTTATTATAAAAATAATAGATATCTGGCAATTCGTCCGACAAAAAGTACGAAGTATGACAATCTCACACTCTCAGGGGGGCCACGGTCCCCCTGGCCCTCCCCTGCGGGCGCCCATGGGCAAGTTACAAACGTTCATTGTATTGGAAGGCTTCATGTTGCATATATTAGGAGTATTTTGGAATATGCAGCCGAATATGGAGTCCGATATATGGTACTCATAAATACACAATAGAAAGAGTACAAAATAAATTCTTACGATACTTCAATTTTAAAGATACAGGACAATATGATCGGCATATCTCAAACACTTTTTAAAGAATTAAATACAATCTGTATAATTTGGAAAAGAGAAGAGTTTTTAGTTCTGTGATGTTTTTTATAACTTACTTCATAACAAGATTAATGATCCGGCACTGTTGTCAAAATTAAATTTTTATGCACCATCACATAGAACACGAAATCCACCTACTTTATACATCGATTCCTACCGTACAAATAGTTTCAGAAATGCACCAATAAATGTAATGTGTAGGCATCTTAATGATATAGGTACGTCTGGAATGTGATATATTTAACATTAGCAAATCTGAATTAACCACTATATTAAAAAATCTTCTCTTTATTTATGATTGCCTTACTCATGATATTAGAATTACTTACTTAATAGTACATATATTTATTTCTGTTGAAACCTTCCTACTCTGTAATTGGGCTATATGCCTGTTGAGTTTGAAATAAATAAATAAATAAACAAATGAATAAATAAAGAGACAACTTTTGTAAACTGAATACTTTTAACACGAATTTAGATTTTGATATAAAAGCCGGAAGGTATTTAATGGTACTGGATAGGACAAGTCTAAATTTTTTATAATCTCTGCAAAGTCTAGTTTGCCCGGCGGATAGTCTATTACCTCGGACGAATTTTGCCATGCTTTAAATCAGCAATATACCTATAATTTGTCTTTTTCAGTTTTATACTTGATGGTAGGGATTCACGGCTTGACTTGATTTTCAAGTTACTTGACTTGACTTGGCTTGAAAACAAGTCAAGTTCAAGTCAAGTAGTTATATTTTAAGTACTTGAATAATCAAGTAATTATATTTCAAGTACTTGAAAAATCAAGTAGTTCTTCAAGACTACTTGGTTTTTCATTAAATACATTTGATATAATCAAGAAATGACAGGAAACCTTGAAATAAAGCCTTTTATTTACAAAACTAAATCTTAAATTCGTATTTCAAAATTTATAACAAGAAGTAATATAAAAGTAAAAAATGGAAATGATAATTTATTTTTAGGAAATAATAATAAATTAACATATTATTCTTAAATATTAAACAAAGTAATATAACTGATTTTCCAGTATATGCCCTCTTCATCTTAGTCAGCAACACACTAGTAACAGTAACAGCTAAATTTAAAAGAGGTCTTTAATATCATCGTTCGCCGTCCAAGATCTGGCACATACCTAAGGCTTCTAATAGAATTGTCGCCTAATCGGTTGCGGGTTTTTGTAACAGTTAGAGCAGCCCTGGTTGATACACCTATTATTATACTGGTTTGTTTAAGCATACGCAACTACGCAGTTGTTACAGTCGATTCGGGGAACCCCGCATCTTGTTTATATGTGAGCATGAGCTTGCAGAAATTATTTGCTAGTTGTTTTTATACATAATCGGGTCGTTATCAAGTAACTTAAAATTGCTTGATATCAAGTCAAGTAGTAACCATGGAAAACCAAGTCAAGTCAAGCAGTGAATTTCTGAAAAGCTTGGATTTCAAGTCAAGTCAAGTAATTTATAAAAACTTCAAGCTACTTGACTTGATGAATCTCTACTTGATGGAGTCGGATGCAGAAAGATCTGCACTCGATATAAGAATAAATAGGGTAAAAAATTAAAAGGGATACTCTGTCTTGATTTCCTTGTCATATGTATTAAAATTTAATTTTTTTTATCGTTTTCTTATTTACTCTTTTTTTACATTAACTTTCCGGAGAAACTTCGAGGAAAGACGATTGCACATTTTCCTATTAGAAAAAAGAACCATTTACAAGATTTAATGCTTACTAATTTATTATAAACAAATAAGTGTAACAAGAAAAGCATGGGAAAAAGTGAAAGGCATCGACTATGAATGTACGGAACTAATTTATAACTTATAATATTTACATTTAAAATATATCTGTTATTTAAAAATTGATTTTAAACATACTTGTTCTTTAATAATAACACGCAGTTAAATTAGTACTTTTTCAATTTTAACAAAAAAGGATTTTACTTCATCCGTTTAATTTTTTGTGTATTACTATTTAAATAATTTGTTGCACCACTTTTCATATGAACATCATTCCCTTGCCAAAAATGTTATTCCTTACAATTGATTTTTCGATTCTTTTAGGGAATGATTACTTTTCATATGAACATTATTCCCTTGCTAAAAATGTCATTCCTTACAACTGATTTTTCGATTCGTTTTAGGGAATGATTACTACTGTTGTATGGTATTATTTCTTTGTCTTTCACTAAAGAAAATATCAAAATATTTTCATATCCTTTTGAAGTAAGCATCTTGCTGCAGTAAAGTTGTCAGTTATCAGAGATTTAGCCACAAAGTATACATGTTTTTCGTTAGATTAGTATTTTTAAAACTAATAATTCAAAGATAAACACAGTTGGGTGACACCTATACTCTAATGATTTTACGTAAAATTTAGTACATTGCGAAATTTTATTACAAATCAAATAAACAGGAAAACAATGTTTTAAAGTACGCAATATATTGCGTACTATAAATCTAGTTAGGGTAAAGATAAGCCTCACGCACCAAAGGTTCCACTTAATACTTTAATACTTAAAATTTCCTGGACAAATTAGAAGTAAAACGTCTATAGGGCTTCTTTTTCTTCCCTCATGTGAGAAATGCCAAACACTTTTTTTTGTACCCCGTGGAGGGGGGACGCTGGCCTCGTTCAAGACGGAAAGCTAAGATATTTGATAATCTCAAAGAACAATTACGTCTAATAAAATTTCTTACCGAAATTATTTCTGACATTCTCGACCTAACTAACTTAACCTATTAGAGAAATGCGTAAATGTGAACTATCTTTCAGAAGTAAGAGCCCAAAACCGATAATTTACTGATGGATGATTGATAAAACCGCTCGGTGATAGTAGGGTAGCCAACACTCCCGACTTAGGCGGGAGGCTCCCGGTTTTCCAATAAATCTTTTTTTATAGTAAATAATGTATATTTATACTTCTAGCTCAAAAAAACACATACAATTAAAAAAGTCAAGAAAATAATTACATTTAAAATCGATCCCAACCTGGCAACCTCGCTTGACTATTTTGATAGACATTTGCTCAGGTCCAAACGTACAGTCAGTGAAGCGTACTGTAGAGCATCGTTTCCCAATCCTTTTATTGTCGCAACCCCCTAAAAAGCCTAAAAATTAAGAAATAAACTTACGACCCCTCACTATATATTTTAACGTTTATCACAGTTTTTACATTACTAACGTGTAAAATTCATTATTTAATAAAAGGATGTTTTGTATACGTGCCTTATTTTTTTGACAGATTGCCATGAGCGGCTTTACATTACAGGACGCAGTACCGCTGGAGATCCGCTGTCCGTCCACTGGTGGATTAGCCAAGTACAGTGACTGGCCCGCCCACCACTAGATGGGCTAGGTGCAGTGATGCGTGGTTTTAACACAAATTTAAGATGGTCCGCATTGGGCATTTTAGAAGGACTTTTACATCAAAATAGTAACTGGAAATTGACAAAAATAATTTGCACTTGCTGTTATATCAAATCTAGACAAGACATTTTAAATGTGAATTCAAAATCTTTGCCCCTAAGCTTGGGTATGCCGGGATGAAATGCAATTATTTTTGGAAATTTTAACTTATTTTTTTCTGTACAAATGTTTCTAGAATAACCAGTGTTAATCCTCTTAAATTATACCTACATTTCAATATACATTTCATTATATCCTTTATAAAAACGTGCTGAACATCTCTGCTCTCAGTATTTAAATAGCTATTTGCAGATTAACAAACCTTCCTCATTTTTGTTGGAAGAGGTATAAATAGTAAATTTATCTCATCACTTTAAACTAGTTTATAACTTTTCTACAACACTGAACAACACACACAAAAAGGCACCAAACACAACACTATGGAGGACTTGAAGGGCCTACACAACACGTCTATACGCTTCCACAAAAAATGGCGGATCGTCGGGTCGAGTCGCACCGTCCTATAAACTCGGAAATTTACTATCACGCATGTTCATTGGATGGCGGGAAAAGTCAAGCGGAACGATCGCGATAACGTGGCGGTTAGCCATCTCCATTAAGTTTAAAAAGAAGAAGGGTCAGCCGCTTAAGAACCAAATGCGGTGCGAAAGCTGATTTTCGCAACTGGGCTGCCAGAATTATAACCGCGTTCGATTCGAAACTTAAGTATAGTTTCTGGTGTGCCGAGTCCGTGACGCTTTGTGTTGAAGGCTGGCAATTCATCGCATGGACATAACACGCGCGTACCGTATGCAGTTAGAAAATGGCAGGTGGCCGACTGTTTCCCGACTGCCGTTGGTTTACTGGGTAGGATCAAAAGTATTGACGTCAACAGTTATATAAAGTATTAAAAAAAAAGAAACATCAGAGATGTGTATTTTCTCGACTTGCATTATCAACAAAATATTCAATGGGTGGGAGCCAAGACAAAAAACATTAAAACATAGGGTTAATTTAAATCTTTCTCGTTTTTAATTTGGGTAACTACACTTTATTTTTTTTATTTAAAATTAATTTTTTACCACCCGAACAAGCTTTCAGTACAACTCTTGTTTGGTTTGCTTGGGTTTGAGAAAATTATGTAAAAAATTTAAATAATTTATGTAAAAAATGTATAAATTGCTTTATTATTACAAATCCATGCAAAATTGTGAAAAGAAAATTGACGTTTCTCTAAGAGTATGTTTTCATCTTTGTTACGTTATCTCAGTTCCATCTTATGCAACTGTAAACGAGATTACTGAATCATATGTAAAACTTTTCGACAGATTGAATGAAATGCACATCCATCCGGTCGAGACTTGACGATGTTGATTATTAATTTATAAAGCCGGACACCACTAAAAGTAGATATATTATACATATAAAAAACTGTCCATTGTTCGTGTCTAAAAAGTTTGCTTATGATTATCTCGATGTAGGTAAACTAGTTCGATTTCGAACAACATCCTTTTTTCTACTAATCTTCTAACAAAAATGTTTGCCTACGTTAGACCTGCATATAGTTATATCTGTTAAATATCTTATGTTTTCATATCTATGAAACGGCATGAAAAGTAAGCACCTTGTAAAATTACCATATCGTGTAAACAAGTCTTGGTATTTTAATATGACTCTATGCCAATCTATTAGGAAAATAATCTTGACACAAATATCACTCGTGACCAGTAATCCAGCCCAACAGATTTTACACTTTGTAGCAAACTAAAGTAGGTATTGTATAAAATAGTAATTTATTTCTTGATAACCATACAGCAGTTATAATTCTCTAATTTATTAAGATGTGAGTAACAATTACAGTTTTGTTAAAATCTAAAAAACTAGATTTTGTATGAAACAATAATTTTTTCTTTAAAGCCACAAGGCAATTCTAATTCTTTAATTTTATTTATTTACATATGAATCTACAGTTTTTAGGAGCTCTTTGATTTTACTCAGAACAATATGTATGAGCAATACTATATACACGATGGACAATAGAAAGAAATTAAATTCTATCTATATTATTGTTTCCAATTCAAGTAGAATTCGTCTAACGAGCGGTCTACCAAATGTGTTAATAACTGATTTTAATAATTTTTAAATATTATGTTATAGTTCTCTCTCAGTACGAGGGTCAAAAGATTTTATGCGACAAGAATTAGTTTTAGAGATAATCGACCTAAAAAATAATAATGAAAAAAAAATTAATAAAATTGAAAAAAAAGTTGAGACATGGATGCGAACCCTGATCGACCGCTTGCGAAACACCTGCTCATATCAGGTCAATTATCTCAAAAACTAAAGTCCGTCGCATAAAATCCTTTGACCCTCGTACTGAGAGAACTCAACAACAACATACAGGGAATCCGAAAAGTATTAGTATGGGATGGGGAAATATCTTTGTTATTAGTAAAGATAGAGACACCAAAATTTTAGGTGAATCTTAGTGGTTAATAAGTCTACTTTTTTTATGCAATTTAACTTTTTGAACCCCCTTGGGGAGTGACGCTAGAGAATTGAGGTCAAAAATTTTAAATGCAACCCTATACCGTGTGTTACCTCATTTTAAAGTTTTTTAAACAAGAAACATTTTACCACAAATCCAAGGTCCGTATCTTAATTTGTTTTTAAATGGCAAGCCTATAAAAATTAAAAATCGTGAAAAAAAAAATAAACATTTAAATACCTTTATGTCTCTTATTAATTTAAAAGTTGTTTAAAATGACCAACATGAACTTCTTGGCAGTAATAAAGTCGAGTTTGGAACTCTGCCAAGAAGCAACACCCGTGTGAGAAGTGAGTTCCAAAATCGGCTTTATTACTGCCAAGAAGTTCATAATGGTCAACTTTTAAACTAATAATAAGAAATAAAGGTATTTAAATTTAGAATTTTTTTTTCACGATTTTTAATTTTTAGACTTACCATTTAAAAACAAATTAAGATACGGACCTCGGCATTGCGGTAAACTGTTTCTTTTTTGAAGACCTTTAGAATGAGGTACCATGCGGCATAGGGTTGCATTTAAAACTTTTGACCTCAACTCCCTAACGTCACCCTTTAAGGGGGTTGAAAAAGTTAAATTACATAAAAACGTAGATTTAACCAATAAGGTATACCTAAAATTTTGTGTCTCTATTTATACTAATAGCAAAGATACTTGTCCATACTAAAACTTTTCGGACACCCTGTATTTTATAAGTCTGGTGCATCCCAACGGTAAAAAAATCAAAATAATTTAATAACTAAGCTATTTTGAAATCGTCATCACACTCATCACATCACACAATAAAAATAGTATAAGTTTTACTTTGTGCATTAAATGCATTATTATTTATTATTTTCACATTTTTTGCACCGGGCAAAAATAGCACCAAAATCACCAATCACTTTCGTGGAAATCGCCCATAATATTATTTTTAGAACACAACAGATTTGTCTGCCTTAGCCAGTTTCGCTATCAATCCCGAATGGGTATTCATGACTCGATTTTCCGAACGCGGATTCCCTAACTCGAATCTACTGAGTTTTAACAACAGAATTCCGTGACTCACTCAGTCAAATGTCTATAATAAGCCACAAAATGCTATAGTGAAAATATCTCTATCATTAGTCTGCCAGTCTTCCTGCTGCTGTAGAAGTCAAAAACTAATTGGTAGAAAAAAGAATATTTCACATTATAGATTTGGCTGTAATTATTGCATTTTATTAAGTTCTGATTGACTGATGATTGAAAAATGAAAAATCTAAAAAAAAAATTGATGTCTTTTTAAAAAAGTATCCCACTGTTTTAAAAATACTGAATGTTATCGAAGCAACGCCATAGGACCAAAGAGATTTAGAGCCCTTCATTAGACATTGCGTTTTTTTAATGAAAGCCGTGGTCAATTTTTGTACTAAAACGAAAGTTAACATGTGGTAGAAAATTTACAATGCTAATCTCTATGGACAACATTAAAAAGTACATTATTGTACACTATGTTTGTAATACTATCTTTATCTACGCTTAACCGTATATAAGTAGTTCAAATGGAGTTTAGTTTTCTTTGTCACTGCACGACTGAATTAGCACTATAGCATTAGACAATTTCCGCAGATAATTAGCTTGTTCTTCCGTACAGCTTAACATCGTAATAAACAACGTTTTTTTACGATGTAAAATATAGATACCCGTTATACTTATATATTTAATTATTAGGTAAAATGCTCTATCTAACAGGCGATTAAAATAGGTGGCACCTTATTTCTTTTGTAGGTCCCATTTTATTAGGTCTAGATAACCTGAAGGTAAGGGCACACCAGAAATTAGTTAACAAAGAAGTCTAATTTGAAATAATTTAATTTAGTAAATCCTATTATTTTTAAAATCGGATTGTTATGTTATGAATTATTTTCATAATAGGTTTATAATTCGAATAATATAACCTTTACCGCGACAATTACATATAATATAATTTAATCGCTCGTTTCAAAAACCACATACATAAGTCAACAAAACATAATTTAACAGGTACACCAAAAAACTGAATAAAGTATGAGCATGAGCATCGATAATTTGTATTTAAAAGTATTAAAAACACAAATATTACAACTTCGTGGACAGCAGGTCATGATTTCACAGCGACAAAACAAAAAATATTACTAAAAAATTTTGCCGTATGTTATTTTATCAAAGTCCAAAAATAAATAGGGTTTTTAAAACTTCTATAAATAAAAACTATTTATACAAGAAAATAAAAGTGGCCAATGTAATATTATATTTTCATAAAATGGTTTCTGTTTATCAAGAAGACTGCTTTAAACATGTTCAATAATATTATGCTCTTGTAAGTTTCAGGATTAGATTTTCTTTTTTTTTTAGAGAGGTTCAGTATTATTACTTTCGCTTGAACTATATAGACATTCAGGCGCGTATACAGGTGTCAGTTATGGGGGGGGGGGGGGGTAATTTTCGATATCTGTATATAGAAAAGCGCCTAAGGCGCCCCATTTTTTGGGTGCCACGCCCTTTTTTCATTAATGGTGCTACATTTTCAAGTAGGAAATATAAGTAGTAAAAAAAACTTCATTTTAAAAATATGTTTCGTACGTTGATACGTACATCTTAGGGGATACCAAGATCGAGTGGAACAAAAACTGTAGTTATCTTAAATTAATGAGTATAACTGAGTATATAATATATTATATATCTCTCTAGCATTATGATTTTAATTTAAAGAATTTTAAAGTAGAATGTTTGAATAAATGGACTTATAACTTCATAGTTAAGTTTTGTTTTAATATAATAATTTTTTTTTAATTTTAAAGGGAAAAAAAACTAAATAACAAAGTCCACTTTTCTAGTTGAAGAATTTACAAAGCGATCGATAACATTTTCTGTTTGTATTTCAATATCCCAACCATGGACATGTAAAAGGGCTAATCCAACTAAGCGATCTTGGGACATGTTAGATCTTAACCATGTTTTAAGTCGTCTTAAGGAAGAGAAGCTCCTTTCTGCACCAGCAACACTACTTGGCCAAGTAAGGGCTATTTTTAATGATTTTTTAATGAAAGGAAATAAATTTTGGTCACATTTTTTAAAGGCTGAATCAATAGAATCAGGAATGTCTTTTGAATTTTGATTCATTGTTTTATATAGACAAGTCTCCCCACGCAAAGTTGTATAAATATAATTTTCGGAATTATTCTCGATTTTTGATAAATATCGAGCAATGTTTTCTAACGTTTGATTTATTGTACCATAATCTGCCGCAATTAAGACTTCCGGGATTAAAATATTAAAATCAAACATAAGCATGCTACTATCATTAAATCTTACTTGAAGATCTTCAATAATATTGTCTAAAAGTGGCATGAACACAGTTATTCTAAAATAATCCTCACAAGTTTTAACTTCTGGATTAGGTCTATTTTTTGAGATTTCGTAATTCTAGGCAATACGACTGGCACTTCTAGCTCGATAGCACTTTTTTCTATTTCTTTAAATATAGTTTCAAAATTTTCAGTGGAGTGTTGTCTTTTTTGTTTTAGAGTATTAATAACACCCTTTATTAAATCATCGGCGTATTGCTTAGATATAGATTTTGATTGCAGACTTTTACTCAGGTTGACTGTTACGCTTAAGACTTCAGTCAAGCAATGTAAACTAACCAAAAAATTTAGTGTTAAGACGGAAGTTTTTAAACAATTAGCCTTAGATGCCGATTCTAAATCTCTCCATTCAGATATAATTGATAAGCATTCTACAATTTGTTTTAAAGAACTCTTAAATTTTATGACAGATTGGTGCCGATCTACCCATCGAGTTTCACATAGTGACTTTAATTTTTCTTCATTTACTGACTTTAAAACAAACGACCTTTTAGAGGAAGCGTTAAAAAAGGCGACAACCTCGGTAATAACACCTAACGAGTTTCTAACAGCTTGAACTTTATTACATTTTGATATGGAGAGATTAAGTGCATGATTCTTGCAAGGACATCTAAGAGCGTTTACAAAATATTTTTGAAGCTCTGTAACAGCGCCCTTTTGTTCTCCTAACATTAAATTACAAGTATCGGTTCCTATACCTACGCAATAATTACGATTAAGATAATGACTCTTTAAAAATTTTGTAACAGTATTAGTCAATACTTCACCAGTTAAATAGGGCTCATGCGTGGTTTTGTCATAGTTGTCAGCATGGCAGTCAATAAATCCTACAAAACTTTCTTGTGGGTCTCCACTATTGTCGACGTAGCGAAGAACCACAGACATTTGTGAAGTGTGGCTAGCGTCAGTAGTCTCATCAAAAACGATACTGTAGTACGTGCTAGATTTAATCTCACATAATATTTTATGAAGAATTTCATTTCCACAGCAGGTTATAATCTGATTTTGAGTGACACTACTTATATATGTATGTAGCCTTTGATGAACAGCTTTCCAAATGATTTTTTAAAATGTTGTCTCCGCTGTGTATTCTAAAACGTAATAGCTCCCTAAAATTTCCTTCGTTAATTACAGAAGTATCGTTAAGAACTCCACTATCACGATGCCCTCTAAAAGGTATATTTTGTTTACCCAAAAATATTATGGACTCTACTATAGGAAAAAGACGGGCCCGGTTTTCAGCAACTATTTTTTTTCTATCCATATCGAGAAGGTTTCGAACATCTTTTTGGGGGTTTTCGTACATATCTATAAAGTGTTTTGCGTAAATAGTGGAATCCTTATGGTACCCATATTCATGGTGACAACTTAAATCACCATCCTTACCCAAAAGTTTTGAATACTTTTGAATTGGCACTGTCACAAGTTTTTTTAAAGGCGTACTCTTATCCTTTCCACCAAATTTGCTGAAAATGGCACAATAAATGCAAAACACTCCATTTAGACTTCTTGAAAAAGTGAGCCACGTGAATTTTTCGAAATGTTTACGAGATAAATAGCACCTAACTTCTTACCCTTTTTTATTATGCATACTATATGGAAACGCAAAGTCAACACCAGGTTTAAAAGCGTGATTTAACAGTTGATACTTATCTGTATCAGAAAGCTGTTCATTCTTTAATAATATTTGTCCTAAATCAAGGTCCGGACCTAAGGCAAAAGAATCAAAATGTTCAGATGGTAATGCCTGCTCTTTATGGTCATCGGACGTACTACTCGTACTCGGTCCTGGAATGCTTTCAGGAATTTCAGTCCCCCCAGGTGCCTTTATTTTGGATTCTTGGAAGTTTGCTTTTTTTGACTTCACCACAAAGGCATCCAAGGTACTACTTCTTTTGCTCATCGCACCACTAGAATTAAAAAAAAATCTTATCCAAAATGCGTTACCAAACTTTCCGCGTCACGAAACATATAATAACATAATATTTTAAAACGGCATACGGGCATACCATACATACAGCTTGATATTATTATTATATACTGCTCTGTTATCCCACCCAAGAAGTTATTTTACAAATTATTACAAATATGTTGTTAAATAAATTTAAAAAAATTATCTTCATCTTACATAAAAAACAAGTAAAACAAGAGTATATAACGTACCTATAACGTCCAACAATTCGCAGTCACACTATCCTTATCCTTGTCACCAATTTCAGCTCGTCCGTCGCGTCGTCGCGCGTCGGTTCGTACAGAGTACAGAGTGCCAAATACGGTCAAGCCGCAGAGGCAGACGGGCAGACCCGATTCAACGATAACGACTCCACGCGATTGGATAATTCGACTACTTCGATTCCACGGTTGCCAAGGTTGTCGGCTTGTATTTTTTTAAAAGATTATAATTTGGACTAACTGATTTTTGTTGGGACTGATTTGTTGTCAATGTTCATATGATGGGGGGGGGGGGGGGGGGTAAATTAACCCGCCCCCCCTTGTATACGCGCCTGTAGACATTTTATAACTTTGATCTATCAAGCACGTATTATTTCTGTCAACACAAACGAATAATGGCGATTGACACTAGCGGCAAAACAAACATATATGACAATCACCCACCAAATCCAAAGGCATCTTGATTCTTTGCATAATCGTCATCGACTACGATGTTTTTGGCACGAACGTTGGAAATCGCGTTACAATAAAATTGACTCCTCAAATTAAGGAAGTCAGCTGCAATCAGCTGATTTTTAACGGGGACGACGGGCTCAATAATTGACGATAAAATGGACAAATATGCCAAATAACACGATAATGAAGACAAACACGAAACGAAAACATTCCCCGTTATTCGTTATATAGTAGTTAGCAAATCGGCTGAAGAAGATGCCATCTTGAGTCGCCAATATTTGTGTAAGGAGAAATCTGACAGGTGTCGTTTGTGCAAGGAAGACTTGTCTGTCTATCCTTAAAAATGCGTTTTATAGTAAAAAGTCAAAAATGCAAAATACGTGACTTATGTCGTTTTTGAAACGGCGTATTCTGATTATAATAAAATAGCCGATGTTTCTTCATCAGTCGTCATTCGTACCGGTATAATATGCTATTTATTATTTCAATTTCTATTACGGCGAGGAGAGAATCGCATTGTTGCTAATTCTTACGGTTTTTAGTTTTTGCTTTTTACTTTATTAAATGAAGTCTTTTTAATAGGTTCATTTTTATTTTAATTAAGCCAAGTTTTCAAATAAACTCGTTTTTTGTACTATCAAGTCAGCAAAGTGGTAACACCTCGAACAATGAATTACAAACAAGATATACAGCCGGGAGATAAATTATTCGTCCACTTATAAAATTTTTAAAAAATAGGGATAAAATTCAAACTACTCAAGTTTATTTGCTTTTCGTTACAAAAATAAAACCAAATATTCATGTACTAAGAACTGTAATATAAAGTCCAACCTAGACAATGCCTTTCAAAAATATAATTAATAATAGAACATAATTTCTTAAAAACCAAGGGAAAAAAATTATTCATCCACCAACATTTTTTTCGAAATTCGTCCAAACATGTGAAAACTAATAACGTGTGGGGTACCCTTTTGATTTTATATAATTTGTTGTAACCTGTTAGACATTGACTCTACCAGTTTTATAACAAAACCTACTTCAATTTTTGACCATTCTTCTTGACATCTTGCTTTAACGCCCCTTTGTTGGAAATTTTATGTTCTTTCACCCTTTCTTTGGGTTCCCACCATAGATGTTCATTCCGGTTAAAGTCTATGGATTGCGGTGGCGTTTCCAATACCCTTGGTACGCTATACAGTATCCACTCTTTAACGACCAGCGCTGTATGCTTTGGATGTTGTCTTGTTCAAATAAGAAATTGTCTCCAATTCACATTTTCTCCGCGTTTTGTCTTAAAATTTTTTTAAAATGCCCATGTAGACGAACCGATCCATAGTTTTGTCAATAGAATGGAGGTGGCCCACTCCATGCCATGACATACACCCCCAGATTAGAACGGAACCCCTTCCGGGCTTTACCGATGGAATTAAATTTTTAGGTTTGTAGGCTTCCCCGCGCTTTCTGTACACCAAAACCTTTTCTTATTTTACCAAACAACTCAATTTTTATTTCGTCAGTGTATATGATGTTTTTACAGTACTCAGTATTTTTGTCAAAATGCCTCTGAGCAAACTCGAGATGCTTTTTCTTATTTTTATTATTTACTAATGGTACATTTCGACCAACTCGTGCATGTATTCTTTTGTGCTTCTTAAAAATTTTCTTATTATTGTTACATGGATAACCTTTTTGTAATCATTGGCTTAACTTTTCACTATATCTGTCGCAGTAGCTTGCGGATTTTCATCGACTTTTGTTAGTATTTCGTGTTTCTCTCGAAAAGTCAGTACTTTTTCTTCCTCTCCCTGACAATGTTTTTGTTGTATGGATTGTTTCATTTTCTTTATACTATATTCAACTGTTGACCGGCTTCTTCCAACAATTTTTCTTATATTTCTTTGGAATCTTCCTTCTTGATATAATTTTATTATCAAATGTCTGATTTTTGAGGCACTTCCGATGATCTGCGATAAATTTTGAAAATTTGCTGTAATCTTTAGACCACGGAGTCTCAAACTGCTATTAAAAATAATTTAGAATCTATATATAGGAATTTTTTATCACTATAAGAACAAATAAATACAGTCTAGTACATCATTAATTTTTTTTAGGAAGTGGACGAATAATTTCGCTCGCCGATATTTTATCAAATTATCACATGTAGGTGTTAAACTTTAGAAATAGCTCTTGCAACTAACAATATGAAGAAAAGTTTCCATTAACAAACGCTTTGTTTGATGTCGGTTAAAATTTTAATTAGATACATGGCATAAAGAAGTTATTCACTAAATCACTTGACAATACCACGTAACAATGCCACTGTAAGTTACCATGCGCTAAAAGTTATGTCAAATTATCGAGGCTGCTGTACTATTTAAGTGTTTATGAATTTGAAAACTTTAAGTTAAAAGGTTTTAAAATATTGAACAATTTTCTTTTCAATTTTTAACCTTTGTATTCCGAAACAAGACGTTTTCGGACTTTTATATTTTTAGTTGTAGAAGCTGTCCTTAAAATTTCCTGACAAGTTTTAAAAAAGCACTCTATATATCTATGCAGTGAACAAGGACCGACCAGTCATGTCCCCATCGCCAATGATCGTCCTATGTACTTAATTTATGGTTAGAACATATTTTTTGGCTTTTACGCAAAAATTACTAAATATATAACAATTATAAAAGACAAAGAAAAATTCGATGTCGTTAGTATTGGAAGAACTACATATGTTCCTACACAGTACTTTAGACATTTGCTTATTAACGAAAAAATCTTTATGAAAATCTAAAAATATCTAAATATACATATTAAAAATTGAAGTTAATAAAAAAATATAAAAAAAATTAAAATAAACTTAAGCATACTTAATTTATCGTGGAATATTGAATTTTTACCATTTTTTAAAGTCTTAAGTAGGGTTTATCGACTTATTTATAGCAACTAACTAAATATAGGTACCAAACCGTTATTTTTTGTATCTCGATCGATAAGTGCTTACTAATAATAATTTCTTTCATTCTTTTTGGTGTGAAAGAAGGAACAGTAAAAGAAGGAATTAGTCTTATGATGTATCACTCTGTTCAAAAACGTAGATAGATATCTCTTGAATGGATAGCTTCAATCTTATCAGTATTAATCGTTAATAAGTTTTCACCAAACCATTGACTAACTCTAGAGAGCTCTATAGATCCCACACTGATTACGTCCGCCCAGGTCGACCCGGAAAACACGAGAACCATGTCATCAGCATAAGATATAATTCTCGCTTCAGTAGGCATTAAAAGTAGTTGGTTTATATAGTCTGAAAAGAGAAGACGTCCCAAAAACGTTCCCTGAGGAACTCCACAAGTTATAATCTCAAAACCCCCCGTCTCACTCCCAATCCTAACACACTGCATCCTGTCCTCTAGATAGCTACTAAAAAGCTGGTTTGGTAACCCCCTTACTCCACAGTCATTCAAACGTTCCAATAATATTTTATGGAACACCGTTTCAAATGCCTGCTAAATCCAGAAATATTACAAGAGGCCTTCTACCGACATCCAGGGCATCCTTAATTGATTTTATTACTTGAAAGAGTTAATTTTCTGTTGAAACATTTTCCCTAAATCCAAACTGATTATATTAGAAAGAAAATTATTTCTCGTCAAATGATCATTCAGTCTTTGTTTAAGGGAAATTTCTAAAAGTTTAGCAAAATAATTTATGATTGATATAGGCCGATAATTATTATCCATTTATGTTTTGTCATTATTCTTGTAAATAGGTGTAATAACGAATTTTTTAGTTCACAGGGAAATAACCCTTCGGAGAAAGAGAGATTAAATATATATGCTAATGGTTTAGCTATTTATGATTTTATTTCCTTCAATGTCTTTGAAGAAAGAACATCAAGGCCAGGCATGGCGTTATTTTAAAGTTTTTCAATATTCATGACAATTTCGGTCTCCAGTACAGGAGATAAAAACAAATTTGTACATCGTATATCTCTTTCAGGTATTATTTTTTGATAGTTTAGCTTTGTTGCCATGTTTTTACCTACAGTTATAAAGAATATATTAAACATATCAGCAATTTCTTTTTTGTCAGTTATAATTCTATTTTGTCGGTCAAATATAAAATCAGTTCGGTCTTAGCAAGGTCGTAGCCTTCCGAGTTCCTCTTAAAAAATTTTTTAAACATTCGTATTACAAAAAACAGGCGAGTTTAGGAAAAACGAGGTGTGTAATTTAAAGAACAAAAGTTGACTGCTGCCTGCTTTTTTGAGAACCCCCATTTTACGCTATATGTTAGACACATTTTATAGGGTCTATAAAGTACAAGAAACAAGTAAAAAATAAATATCCCTATCTTTAAAGGAACCTTTGTGTTCAAATGAAAGACAGTTTTGCATATAAATGCTAAATTAAAATTTGATCATAACTGTTTACGTGTTAATGTAGTTTCGACTACATATGAGTACGATATGGTATGTAGGTTACAGTACTTAAATCCAAACCCTTTATTTAAATTAACAGTACCGACTAAACAAATATTTAAAGCTCAAACGTGATATGAATGAATAAAAATGAGTCATTACAGTATAGTTCCTTTATAGCTTGCATTACCAATGACCCGTAACATATTGCTAATAGCTATTCGGATATATTTAATCTGATACAGCAATACCTTTTACAGACAAGCATTTAAATGGTATGAAAAAAACGTCATGTTCCCATATTGTGTCTGCTCTTTCATATAAAAAATATCTATAGTCTGTTTTAAGAGACCTGACACATAAAAAATCACGAAACAAATCATTTACGTTCAGATTCACTAAAAAAATTTAGTACCGGTTTAAACTAAGATCTTATGGTTGATCAGTTAGGTTTTGACAGGTTTTTGCTCTATCATTGCTAAGTATATCATGTATAACTTATTCTAATATATCAGCGATTCGCTTGGTTTCCAATTGGAAAGTGTTGCTGGAATAAGATTAGTTCTTATTATTGTGGAAAGTACCTACGTACTAAAACTGCCTTTTCCTTCATAACTTCGCAAAAAGAATTCAGAAACAAAGTCACAGTATAAAACTTAATTGTCTTATTCTTACACTTGTCAGTTTAAAACTGTTGGTTGTCAAATTAGACGGGTCTAGCGTTGGAGAATCTGGCCGTTAATGTACATACCTTACCGATATCAGAGACTATAATATAGTTGTTTTATTTGTGTTATATTATTTTAACGTTTGAAATTGAGAATTTTGGAAGCGTCGCGCGTCGGTAGGATTTTTTTTATTTAAAGGTAACAAAAATAATATTTCTTTCAAGCTTGTTACACAGAATTATTGTTGAGAGACTTGCACACAACAACGTTTCTTTTCCTTTCCTCTTCATACTGCCATTCTTTCTCTTCTCTCTTGTTTCTCTATCACTTCTAATCTCACTCTCTTCTAACTATCCACCTCCTCGTAAAAAAAAACAAATTTGAAAATGATAATGGCGCTCCCTGGGGTGAAAAATTCCGTAGGTAAACTACCCCTCCATTCGGATCTCCGGGAGAGGGGTGCCACCATCGAAGAATTTCAAAAGTCTAGTAACTTTTGCCAACATCTGCGGACTTAATTCCAATTTTGTTGTCTTGCTGTTTTGTTGTCCACCACTCCCTCCAATCATGCAAACCCCACATTCTTTTTCTGACCGAAACCCAAATCAGTCCCCAATCTCCTGTTTCCAGGTTATAAGCTTCTGTCATCTTTTCGTCTAGATGGTGGGGTATGTGCCTACGTTCGCAGCAGTCGCAAGAAACCTAAACTCCACCATCAAAAGTCATGCTTCTCCAAGGCCCGTGATAAAGCCAGGCTCAAAAAGTACAAGCTCACAAAAGGTATCTTCAAAATTCTACACCCGAAAATCGTCAAATTTTCACCGAGGCAAGCAACCAATACAACTAAATTATCTTAGAGTCCAAAAATGCTTCTAACAACCACATAAGTGCATTCCTGTCCCAACGGCAGCAAATCTTTCTGGTCACTTGCCAAAAACTTCGAAAAATATAACAGTCAAAACTTCTGTAGAAACACTTTTCTTCCCCCGACTTCTGACACTTGACACCAAAAAGTCCTCCGGTCTGGATGGCATACCAGTAATTGTTTAAAAAAAATGCGCTCCAGAACTTGCATCTATTTTAGCTCGTCTTTTCCAGATCTCTTATGACAAGGATATCTTCCCAGATAGCTCGAAGACTGCTCGTGTGCAGCCTGTCCCGAAGAAAGGTTCCAAGTCCCTACCATCCAACTCTAGACCTATCTCTTTTCTCTCTGTTGTCAGCAAAGCTATGGAGAAAGCGATAAACTTGCAAATTCTAAAATAACTAGAAAAACAGAAAATCATCCATGACAGACAGTACAGATTTCGTCACCAAAGATCCACAGCTGATCTACTTAGCTTTGTCACACATACTGGAAGAAGTCTCTAGAATTTCATGGCGAATCTCAGATTGTTGCTCTTGATATTTCCAAGGCCTTTGACCAAGTATGACATGCTGCACTCCTCAACAAACCAGGCACGTAACTACGGGTGAGCCTGGGTGGGCACAGGCCAACCCAAAAAATGGTGGTGCCCATCCTAGTGCCAACTTTAGAAATGTATTTATTTGTAAATATTGAATTTCGACCACATCACTCTGTACCAAACAGAAAGAACTACAAAAAAATCACCCAAAAATTTTTTTATTTGTAAACATTCTGGATTTTGACTGAAGGTTTCATTTTGAACATATTTTGTATTTCACCTTTTGCAGTCTTGCAAGACATAGAAATGATAGTTGTTTAAAGTTGGAATGATACTGATCACAACCAAATAGCAAAATTTAATTTCGAGTATGATTCGCCAATGTGCACCTGTTATTAGAAGTAGAGGCGGAAACATGCTACTGATATATATTTTAATTTTTTATGTAATTTGTGTTGTAATCGTTAATTATTGCTAGTTTAGTAATGTTTCTAACAAGTTACTTTTTATGATATTCTAAGTAAAACATGCTGAGTTATAAAAGTTCCTACTTCTTTTATTATCAAACATAACTAGGTGAACCAAACAAGACAACATGAGGCTCAAATTAGGTTTTAAAAGCAATATTTTATGAATGTTAAAATATTTCACAGGGTGTAGCGAATTTTGGAAAAAACATGATATGTTTTTTACACCCGGTATACAATGACAATTAACTTTCTAACAAAAACCACGAATGAAGTAATATTTTTAAAGAATAAGCCTATAATACGCAAAAAAAAACTTTCAAATCGGACAATAGGTTTAGATGAAATATCACATCAAAACTGTTGCAGATTTCTAGGATTCTCTCTAGAGCGTTAACATTGCTGGTCAGTGTGTTACTTGATGGTTTATGTTCAACTAACAACATTACTAGATTATTAGTCATATTTTCGCCCACTACTACGTTTATTAGTTACTTTTTTTTGCCGACTTGTGATCTTGAGATGGGACCCCAAAGAAAGATGGGGCCCGGGGCAGTCACCCCTTGTTGCCCCCCCCCTCTCGGCGGCCCTGGGCTGAACCCTGAAGGAAAATCGGATGACGTCGATTTAGTAATATAATTTTATTCAGAAAGATTCATATGGTATTAAAGATTAGGAAGTTAGGAGAATAACCATAGGATGCCACAAAAAATGTTTTGTCCAGTGAATGTACACCAGTTACTTTTATATGTATTTCATGTCATGTAGGTTACTAATAAAACCTGTAACATCCTTATGGATAAGATTAAATTTCATTTGAATTCGTTAGCATTATTTAAGTATATTAAGTTCACTACGAAAAATTATGTAAAAAGTTGGCAATAATTATAAAGATTTCTATTACTTAGCATTATGCAACAACATACTATTTAAAATGTTGTTATTCACAATAATTATTAAAAAATAGATTATGGCGAATACTCAAACCGACAGTTTCTGGCCGTCATGATGGTTGCTTGAATAATCACAAAGTAATTAATTATTTAAATAGTATCAGCTGGTTTTGCAATAAATGAAAGTGTTCTTCTTTTGGGTCAGTGATATTAGTACCGTACTTTTGATGTTACGGATGTATACAAGGTTTTGTAAAAAGTTATCATTTTTATTCTGCTCCAAGTTAGATTGCTTTGGTAGTCCTCCCAAATTCATCAAAGTAGATTAGTAGTACTAGACAGAATTAGGTAACTTGTTTCCAGTAAAGACATTTTTAAATCCCTGTACCAGTGATAGGGATTGAAAATGTCCCATTTTACGCTTTAAAGAAACCCTATTCAAAATTAAAACACAAGCAATCAGTTAACATAAAATTTTTACTGTCCTTGTTAAAGAAAATACTATATTCATGAAAAAAATCGTCTCTCAAGGATTTTTCAGGTCTTCGCGCTTTGGGGTCCTTAGATCAGGGAAAACATGGATTTCCATTTCCGTCGGCCTGTTAGCGCAAAAAAATCGGTCAAGTGTAAGCTATACTTGCACAATTAGTGTTCCGTGCCATCAGCCCCCCACTTAACCTGAGCAAACCTCGGCCGCCCGATCTCCGCCCATCTGCTGCTCTATCCGCCGCCGACGGCACCAACGCCTTATCACATCGCGTATGCGCGGAGCGGAGTGGGGAGCGTTTCGAGTGAGCTAAATTAAAAATTTTGAAAAACGCGTAAGGTCAAAAGTTGTTCCTTACGCGTTATTAGGAAATAACAATTAAATTGTTTATAACAATTGATCGCGCTAGAATTTTTTAATCCTGATAATTTTGACTCAATCTACACCGAATTCTCAATGCTTATGATTTTGTTCAGATTTTTCTGAGCAATCCTTTTGGCGATGAGGGTGGGGAACAGCAATTTTTAAGAGATTTTCCCACAAAATGTTTTAAAAAATGCATAAAAAAATACATCGTATGCCTATATTGTTAAACTCGAGCTTCAATAAGCTTTCGTTTGACACTCTACACGATGCATTTGAATTTTTTTTTTCAATTTCCCAATTTACCCCCTGAAATTAACCCCCAGAATCAAAACTCAACTTTTTGTACTTCACGTCTACAATTTGGCCACTATTGTGCTAAATTTCAAATTTTTACGTCGAATACTTTTAGTGAAAATCGCCTGTGACAGACGGACTGACGGACACCGAAGTGGTTCCATAAGTGTTCCGTTTTGCTAATTTTAGCACGGAACACTAAATAGAACTTAAAACAATAATTTTTGGTATAAACTAAGATTCGTCCTGGTTCAAAATCGGCTGCATTTCCGGTGAAATATATACAGGGTGAGCACCTTAAAGAAACTGATTAAAATTTGTGTGTTGTTTATTTGTTTTAATTTAAAAACGATTCTGTTCTGACATTATATTTTGTACATAGCTTAAAGTCTTTATCGGTGATATAAATAAAGGCACTTTTGATCACTCAAATACAGGTTAGATAGCGTAAAAAGATTATTATTGGTATATTTCGACTAGTCGGTATTTTTCGTGTGCTTCTGGCTAGGCGAATCTCAACATAATATATGCCTTTACGTTATTATATTTTTGAAAAGGATGGAAAGTATGTTGCACATAGTCCCATTGAATTATTCATTATTTAAATTTTATTTGACAAAGACATTAAAAAATACGATGAAAAAAAATCAGTGTGCAGAACCTGTTTTCTGATGGGTGCGGGGGGGGGGGGGGGTGATAAAAACTTTATTATAGCTGCTTTTTTTTACACTGTGTTAAACTACAAAAATTTAAAGGAAGTAAGCCTACGTTTGTTTCTCTCGATCGCGCTTAAGGTGAAGGGGACTCTGCGCATAGTGCCATTAACTACGCAGTCAAGTAGGCTGGTGACTTATTTACTCCGAACCAAGTTTATATTTTAAATTTCGATGATTTTTTTAAATTTTAAAAATTTTAGCGAAGATTTAATGGATTCAAGTCCATAAGAACGGACGATAATGGCAAAAATTTTAAATGGACCGTTATCTTTGAAAATGAAGGCCAATTGGAACTATCGCGGGTGACTAGCTTGTAGTTAGATGTACTGATGATACTTCGTTTTACAGTTTTTTGCCGCACACATCGGACTGACTTTTAGGTTAGCATTCATGTAGGCTTAGGGTATTGTTTCAGCTTAAGTTTGACTGTAAATTTATATTTAGAGTTTTCGTTTTTTGTGTTGAAATTTTTCATTTTAATTAAAATGACGTTCGGAGTGTTATCAGTTAAACATTACCTGATACATTGGTTATAAATTGTTATAAGATACATTTTCTAGCATCTTTTTGAGTTTGTTAGGTTTGTTCGACTCCTCAATGACCCAGTTCGCACAAGAAAACATCCTTCTCTCGTTCATCGCCGCGCTGTTGGGGATTTATCCCTTTTCTACCCGTATTTCGACGGATTTTGCTCTGAAGAACTAGCCGCTGCCTGCTATCCGCTATCCCCCTTTGACTGTTCATAACAGAACTACAAGAGGTGCGTTAATTATGCTACCCTTTACTGTCCAGCTACAAAAGCCTAAAACATCCCACTTTTCTCGCTCATTCATATCTAGAGTCTCCAGATTATGAAACGAATAGCATGCAGTTGTTGTCCCTTCCCATCCCAGCTCCAACCATTTAAATCCCGTATCAATAGACTACGATTCTCTTCATATGCCCACTTTAGTATTTAGTCTACGTGGGCTATCTCAGATAAAAAAAGGCTTGTTTGGTTTTGCAAGGTTTTTTATAAAAGTAAAAATGCTACAAATTTTAAAATGTCACCTACCTTTTCTTTGAAAAGCACATATTATTTTTTACTAGTAATAGAGGGGCCTATTTGGTTTGATGTCCAAACCAGAATTTGTTATTGTTTTTACGAGGGGGGCTATCCTCTTTATTACTTAATTATATCAAAACACGTATGTATAACTTAAAAAAATTAATATATCTCATCATTATATATTGATTTATCTCCGATATAGTGAAGAAATAAATTAAAATAAGAAATTAGTGGCAGTGCTACTTACAGCCAAAATGAACACCACAGTTCTCTCCGCTCTTCTGAAAAGTTGTAAAAATCGAGACAGGCCCCTTGGAAATGGCAGCGACAATAGGTCCTAATGTTAATACTCGACTCGTAGAAACAAAATCTCAATTAAGCATATGTCGGGACGCTACTTATTTCTTTCAAGCCAAAGTAGCCCAAATACAACGTCAAGTATAATATGTGAAAATTACTTAAGAACTTAGGCTTTTTCTGCTTAAAAGGAGAATAATTTCACAACAGAACATATTTTTTAATCACACAATAATTGTGTGAAGTAAAAAAAAACTATCTCCTGGAAAATTTAGTTTTTTGACGACCTAGGCAAGTTCTGCATTAAAGGAACAAAATGATCTTTAAATGAGTCAATAATCCAAGTTACAAAGTAATTTTTACTAAAAATGCCAATTTAAAAATGTTCTAATTGGTTTTATTCAGCAAAATGTGGCGCAACATAAAAGTATTTTTAAGTTCCAGTTTCAAAATTAAAAATACTATTTTTTTATTAAAATGTGAATCAGCAATAACCACTTGACTAAAAAATATGTAATTCCACATTCCACAATTTTTATGTTCTGTCATTGTAATAGCAAAAACAGGTAGCTTCCTAGTTTTTCATTAGTTTCTCCATTTAGCTATTTTTTGACTTGTGCCAGTATTGCACTCAGCATGAAGTTCCTTACTATTTTACTGATTTTATCTGGTGTTAGTATTATTTTGTTTTATATTAATACCTAACATAAAGAAAGATCAGGTAACTACATATATAAGTGTAATTAATTACATCAAGTCAGAAATATTCTATAGATAAATCATAAAAATAATTCATAAATAAGAAGAACTAACAAAAATAATTTAAATTATTACTCAGAATAAATATGAGAATGTGACTTTACCGGCAGTGTCCATGACTAATACTTTGGTATTGTTTATTCTGGCGTATATTTGTTCTGACGCAACTGTCACGCTTGGTATGCGATGAGACACAACACATCAATGGTTCTAACTATAGCGTGTTAGTTTATGATTACGTTTACATACCAGGATAACTGAATTTTTATTTTTTATTAGCTTTATTATTGTTTATTTGTGAAAAACGCTTTTTGGATTCGTACTGAATTTACATAACATATTTAGTTATTCAGTATGAATTGTGTTAATGTTTGAGCTTATTTACAACAAAATTTTGTCTCTTTTTTGCATACTTCACAGCAGAATTTTTAAGTTTAATGTTTTTGGCTCCAAAGGAAATTTATATTATAATGTTTAATAAACTTTGTAGTTTGATACAATTAATCCAGAAATACTTTGCCAGCAAACCGTTGGTTTGGTCCAGCATGTTTAGCTTTTGTTCCGAAGGCAAGTAAAGCTTGATTAAATATCTGCTTTTTACAACTTGTTTCTAGAAATCACCTAGACCCGCGCTTAAAAATAACGTAGGTCTTTTTCCAATTTCTTCTTAAAATTCTGATAAATATTGTCATAGTTTTTATAGTTGATCTATTGCTAAAGTAATAAGTCTTTAGCATAAAATTAAAGACTCCTGCTAACAAAACTTGTTATGGTGAAATGTATTTCCTTCTTTCTTTCTTTTTCCTAGGAAGTTAACAAATGTGACGTAAATCGTCTCCGATATCGATTTTTAACTTCTTATTACTATTTTTATTATTCATTTACATCAAAAATATGAAATTGGCAAAAATATTACAATCTTATATTTAATAAAACGCTTTTTATTGTTATTTTTTATATTATTATTTTGTATAATTTTAGGGCATTGTTGACTAATTAAAAAGTTGTAAAATAAACGTTTTGGAAATATTGTCTTATAATAAATATTCCCAATTATTATAAAAATTCGATTAACTATTTATAAAATATTTTCACCGAGGAAAAACAGTTCTGTAGAAAAGAAAATTCTTTTCAGTAAGCGATTTTATTTTTGATTTTCACAAAAGGGCAACAGCCAGAACCGAATTTAATTCTTTTAAGTTCAGTTATTAAAGGTTACGTTTCTAATTGACTGTTGGCGTTATTTTCAGCCTCATATAATATTCACGAAAGTTCCTATGAAATTATTGTTCTTATGGACACCTAGGATTTTATGAAATAATACAAGATGGTTTTAACTTGAACTTATTACACATTAGGGTGGATCGAAAAAATCTTTTTTTGGATTTTCAGTTGACCTTACCTGGCGAAAGTTGTCAGTAGATATCATGATTGTTTTAGCCAAATCTCAGAATTTTCGAATATCATCTTCAGGTTCCCCGCGAGTGTCAAAGTTTAGGGAAAATGTCAATTTTTTACCTTTACCAAAAAAATAACGGAATGTTTTTCTTTAATTATTTTACTTGGGATGATATGCCCAATCAATGTTGTATTATTAAAAAAAAACTCGGAATTTTTGATAAGCATCTAGAGGTTCCCCTGCTGTATACAAATTAAGAAAAAAATTAAAATAAGTTAAAAACTTAAGAAAATATATTTTGTGTAATTTTTCTTAAGCAAATGATTTTTGTTTTGCTTGACAGACGAAACAAAATCATTTTTTGGTATTAAAATATGGAAGCTTGCTCCTAGAGTCTATTTTGGCCCTAATGATTCGGTCTCTAGCTTCTTGGCCTGAAACAGCTAGAGAAGCCTCTGTTACAAGCTTAATACTCCTCTCCACAACTTGGGTGTGGCATAAATTTTAAAAATATGCCTCTTCCTACATTTCCTTGCCACACCCAAGCTGTGGAGAGGAGTATTAAGCTTGTAACAGAGGCTTCTCTAGCTGTTTCAGGCCAAGAAGCTAGAGACGGATTCATTAGGGAAAAAATAGACTCTAGGAACAAGCTTCCATATTTTAATACCAAAAAATGATTTTGTCTCGTCTGTCAAGCAAAACAAAAATCATTTGCTTAACAAAAATTACACAAAATAAATTTTTTTAAGTTTTTAACTTATTTTAATTTTTTTCTTAATTTGTATACAGCAGGGGAACCTCTAGATGCTTATCAAAAATTCCGAGTTTTTTTTTAATAATACAACATTGATTGGGCATATCATCCCAAGTAAAATAATTAAAGAAAAACATTCCGTTATTTTTTTGGTAAAGGTAAAAAATTGTCATTTTCCCTAAACTTTGACACTCGCGGGGAACCTGAAGATGATGTTCGAAAATTCTGAAATTTGGCTAAAACAATCATGATATCTACTGACAACTTTCGCCAGGTAAGGTCAACTGAAAATCCAAAAAAAGATTTTTTCGATCCACCCTATTACACATATCTCATAAAATGTAACTATATGGGACACAGAATTTTCAAGTTTTATTTTTTTGGAGCTAAAGGAATTTCCATTATAAAATTTAATAAATTGTGGCATTATTTTTGATCACTTAATTCAGAAAAATTTTGAAAAATTATCAGCAACTCTTTTTCTTGAAGTTTGGTTCAGCGTTTGTAACTTTTTATATCAAATTCGAATGGGTGGATTGAGTAAGTATTTACTTTAATTAATCGCTAATTTCGGCACAAATCTGGTTCGCGTTCAAAAACAACATATATTATTTTTCTTTTTCTTCTAATTTTTTCCAGAGATTATGATAAATAAGTTCAATCCATTTTTAATATTGATCCATTGCTAAAGTAATAAGTTTTCAGTATGGAATTAAAGATTCATGCAAATAAATCTTTTGTGGTGGAACGTGTTCCTCCTTCTTTTTCCTTTTCTGGAACGGTAAAACATGTGACTTAAGTTATCTCAAAAATCAGTGGTTTTTGCTCGGGTTTGCTCGGGTTTCAATTTTTAATACTATCCATTATTCATTTGTCACAAACACGAAATGGTCGCAAATAATATAATTTTACATTTAATAAAATATTTTTATTACTTTTTTGGTATGATTATTCTTATTTTGTACAATTTGTAATGCATATTTGTATTAATTAGAAAGTTGTAAAATATATTTTTTAAATAATACATAAGTATCCCAAATGTAATGCTAAATACTACAAGTAACTATTTATAAAATGTTTTCACCGAGGGCGAGAAGTAAATTTATATATTATTATAAGGTTGGAGAATCTGGCCGTTTTTTGAGTTTGATTTATAAACAGGTTAAGTTCCTTATCGCCTGTTGGCGTTATTTACAGCCTCATATTTATTTATGTATATTTTTTTCTAAAATAGTTACAAAAATGTAAGTTTTGTACGGTAAATTGCGGGAGTAAAATACTTTTGTGCCCTGGGGCGTAAAGTAAAATAATTCTTAGGACGACAAAATAAAACATAGAAATTCTTGCTCCTGCAGCATCGTTTAAACTCTGCGTAAGCCGGTTCATATACTTTTCCTGATTTTGGAAGCAATAGTTCCAGGCTTGTCATTGTTGGTCGCTTCTTCAAAATCTGGAGGTGTCAATGAAAACTCTTTTTCGTCGTTTTCATCCATTTTCTACCTTAAACTTTTACGAAAATCGCGAAATTATTGAATTCAAGTAGCCGAGACACAGCTTTGGATCTGTTTGTGTCATATGCGAATTGCCCTAGCCACGGAAATCCAAGGATTACATCGTGTTCCTAATTTTTATTTTTTCAGCGATTTCTACTTTACGCCTGTCGCGGTCGTACAAAAAATATTATTTGTACCACTAACGCAAAGTAGATTTATGGCCCTTGGGTGAATTGTTACACTTTACGCCTATTATACAAAAGTAACTATTTTTGATGTCATATTAAATTATTATTTTTTATATGTAAACATAATGTCATAATCCAAGATGGTTTTAAACTAAACGTGTTCTAAACACATTTCTTAGCTATAAAATACTACTATATGGAAAGGTAGCAATAAAAAATGTATTCTATGTTTTATTTAGGTATCTACTAATAGTAATGGCTATAGCGCTTCCACTCTTAGTAATGACAAATGGCGTAAAAAAGCAAAACTGACTCTTCTATTAATATCAAAGTCTTGTAAATTCTGACGTGTGCTGTGCATGTTTTTTTAATCATTAGTGATATTTACTAGTTCTTAGCCAACAATTTCAAAAAAAAATTATAAATAAATGGTGTTATAATGTAATATATTATTTCACTTAATAAACACGTTTGCCGGAAATAAACGAAACAAATCATTATTTTTAAAAATAGAAAGTGTGAAATTTAACAACTCCGATAAAGATGATTATCTAAAACAAGCTATGCAATTAAAGGCGTTATCACTTATTTTATCATTTAGTAGGTGTAGTAATTGTTGTACAGAATTTTGCACTTTGTAACAAAAAAATACATACTTTCCTTTTCGATAAAAAGAAATGGTACTATATATCTCACAAAATAAGTTACACATTTATATTTATACTATTATTAAATTAGTACTGATACTTACTTTAATATGTTTTCATGTACGTTAAACAAGAAAAACCTTTTAGAAAGGTGCGTTTTTATTCCTCAACTATAACACACGAGCAAAACTTTTATAATTTAAACAACCTTGTTTCTGAGTGCTTCAGGTCGTTGAATTTTGTCAGGTACATTGGTCTTCAAAATTCTTTACGTTCTTTTTTTACACGAAAACGTTTGTCTTGTTCTGAAACTAATTTGTGTTCCTAACAAAGAAATAACTTTGCAATTTTTCTGACCCGCAACACTTTTTGTAGGACTTAATTTCATTTCTCACAAAAAGCACATGTCAATTAACTTATTTATAAAAAGTCAAAGCATTTCAGGAATATCATTTTATGATATTCTTGATTATAACTTTTAGAAAAGTTCTCTTTTAAGCGTCCAACATACTAGGACTCCACTTGCCTTGGTATCGTTTTCCCATGCTTGAAATGTCTACCTCTCGTCCTGCTCGTAAATGGCATTTGTTTTATCTAAGACCTCCCACGTAGACTTCAAGTCTAAGTACTAACGTACCGTGGGCGTCTGAAGAGAAGGGAAATGTAGTCTATTGACACGGGATTTGAAGGATTGGACTTTGCTACAGGAAGGGAAAACATCTGCAGGCAATTTGTTCCATAATCTGGAGACCCTAGGTATGAATGAGCGAGAGAAGTGGTCTGTTCTAGGCTTTTGTAGCTGGACAGTGAAGGGATGCATACGTAACGCGCCTCTTGTTGTTCTGTTAGCAACAGTCAAGGGGGGAATAGTACCGGCTAGTTCTTCAGAGCAAAATCCGTGGAAGTAGCGGTAGAAAAGGGATAAATCCCCAACAGCGCGGCGATGAGCGAGAGAAGGGAGTTTTCTCGTGAGGGCTGGGCCATTGATAAGTCGAATGACTCTCTTTTGGATAGAATCAAGGATCTTAAGTGTCGAAGGTGATGCCGCTCCCCAGATGTGGGAGCAGTACTCTAGGTTAGGTCTTATTTGGGAAACATAGAGAGTGTATAAGATGGAAGGTGAGAAGTACCTTCTGGCTCGAAACAGAAAACCAAGCTTTTTAGCTGCCGATGTAGCTACTGAAGTAATGTGTTTGCGCCAGCTGAGATCATGTTCGAAAGCGACGCCTACAAGATCGAATGTTTCACTGTTTTGTAGGGCTGGGCCATTCATGTAGATGGGGTAAGCGTTGCCAGATTTTTTGCGTGATTCCGGATTTTCGGGAAAAAATGAAGGTGCGAGCCCAGGAAGCCAATTTTTTTAGTGACATGTTCCATCCTAGTGCTTTCTAAGAAGGCGAAAGTTTATTAAATATTTGTAGTTTTCTTTCCTGTAATTACTCAGAAAGGCAGACAATTTTTCCTGATGGTTATTTTTCAAAGGTTGATTCACGATCATCACCATAGTTTTAGAAACAAGGAGGATATACGTTACCATTATTTACATTCTAAAGCAATCAGAGATTCTACGGATACTCTTATCTGGCCAATTATATGCCCACCCTATTTTTTGAGCCAGGATTTTAGTTATGTAGCATATTTTCAGACTGAAGAACTATACTAAAATAACGTAATTCGCTCTTGCCCGGGTAATGAGGTACAAGTCTTGAATAAATGTTTCGAGAAAATCAATATAATAAATTTGAACAGCTTTTTTCTCCTTATTTATAGACTAATAATATAAAGAGAGATCTAATTTTTGCAAGAAACAGTTTTGCTTCCTCTAATATTTAAATACGCATGAAATAAAGTATACAAAATAGTAATATTAACAAAAAAAGTGAGTTTTACCCATATGCACAATTTATTTAGCATATGTCTCCGTTTACTCAAAATCTTGATCATACGACATCTGGTAAGATTTCGTCGAGATCCTATTGAGTAAGCAGATCTTTATAAGGAACCAATGCTAATAAATTATTTTTCTTCTCCTCAATGATTGGATTAGGAAAGGTACATTTTGGAATATTTTTAGAATTCAGTAAATATTTATTCGTCGGTACTGTGTTTTGAAAAAATTGACTTCATGAATTGGTGCAGTTTCACTTAAAAAAGTTTTAAATAAAATGCCCCGCAAACTTTGTGGTATCTTAGCCATTTAACATCTTTTCAAACAAAGCGGTTTCCTTTATTGGTCTTGCGTATTTGAAATATTGTTTTGGGAAGAGCTGCAAAATCATAGAAATGGTCGCGCTTCATCTCATGAACTTTAATTATTTGGTTTTCACATAACCTAACTAACTAAAACCATTCACGGGGGTGCTCTATTGGAGCATTACATTTCTTTTTTTTTTTCAACTACTGAATGGTCAGAGTCACACTCCATATGGGTGTGACCGAGAAATATAAATTTATGATCTATACACTCCAAATGAGATACCTCCGTTAGGCTTAGGAACATTGCAACTATGTGGGAGTTTTTATTCTGTCCCCCACCGGTGTCAGAATAAAGCACGGCATGCTTTATTTGAGGAGGCAAAGACAGAAGTTCTCTATAAACAAGAAGTAATTTGGTTGGCTCCTCTTCCTGAAATAGTCCCGTACCACATAAAGCCAATTGTCTTATTGTTACTACATTCGTGCATAGTAAGATTATAAGTCCAAAGTTGTCTTTTGTAAAAAGCAATAGACGTAGTCAAATCCGGAGTAGGGAGGCATTGTTGTAGGTCAAAAACAGAACAAGTTTTGTCCCATCGTTCTTCGCAATTACTTTATTTTAGCATCGTAACCTGCCTCAGCTTCCTTTGAATGAGAGTCTCGTTCGTTTTTGAAATTTGTCGCAACTTCGGTACTTTTTTCATTTCGAATAAGAACCTGCAGTTTGTCACAGGTTGAACAAGTATCTTTTTGATATTCTTTTATTTTAATACCCATCTCATGAATAAAAATTTCATACAGTGTGTAACAAAAATATGGAATCCCCGAGATATCTTGCAAACCGTTTATCCCATTTTTATGAACTTTTATACACTTAGGTAAGAAATTACGCCAGATTCAGCGGTGCATTCCGCATTGTTGTCAAGTTTACCGTTTTCCTGAAATCGACAGGAACTTTTTTTAATGGAACGTTCAATATTTATTTGATTTTATAATTCAGCTTACAATTCTGAGAACTTCTTATTGGGGACATTTTATCCTAAAGTTAACAGTTTTTGAGAAAATAGTGGTCAAAAATCGGTATTTTATTTATTACCTTAAATTACCTTACACGAAAGTTTACCTGGAATATCTGACATTGTCAGTTTCGTTTATTTACAAAAAATGGATCATTTAACAGAAACCCAAAGAATTGAAATTTTAATAATACTGGGTTATGGGGACAGAATACGAACGCAACAAGAAGTTTGTAATATGTTTAATGATAAATATCCTGACAGAAATCCAATAACTAAATATACTGTAGGTAAAGTTTTCGTCAAACTGGGAACGTAAAATCCCTATACTAATTGGATATTTAGTACAAGAAGAAACAATACAGGAAGAAATAATTTAAAAGTAAATGAAGAAAACTAAATCAAATGTTCAAAATGTTGTCCATTTACTTCTTGGCAGTAAGCCAAATACTTCGGAAAATCATGCAAAATATTTAGAAGAATGCAAGCTCCCTCGATTTTTCTACATTCTGTTTCTAGTCTTAACTTTAAATCATCGAGGTCAGTTGGCTTACTTTTGAAAGCAACATTTTTGAGGTAGCCCTACAAAAAGTAGTCGAAGGGTGTCAATTCCGGAGATCCAGCTGGCCATCCGATCCATCTTCTAAAAGAAACACCATCGAGATATTGCCGAACATTATGGTCATAGTGCGGTGTGGCACCATCCTGCTGAAACCATATTTCATCATTTAGTGCTTGACTAAAAAATCATATTCAAATAATCAATACAACAGGTAAAATAAAGTAACAACACTTACAATTATTTGGAAATAGTTGTGCACGAGCCGGGACAATTTCATTTCTTAGAAGATCCAAATATCTTTCTCCATTTAATGCCTCTTACATGAAGAAGGGGTCAATTATTCTCCGACCTATATTTACCTTTTGGGGGAACTGGGTATGATTTTCGCATATCCATTGCGGATTTTCCTGGCCCAATATCGACAATTATGCCTATTAACTTTTCCACTTAAAAAATGTTGATTTGTCAGAGAAAATTATTCGGTGGACAAAATCTGGATTGGCGTTACAACGTTCCATCATGGTTTCGCAAAATTCCAAGCGCCTGTCATAATCATCTTCGGAGAGCTCTTGCACAAGTCTTATTTTATACGGATGAAACTTTTCGGTTTTCAGAAAGTGGTCTACGGACATGTGTGAAACGTTGTTTTCTTTTCCTAGTGCTTTGGTGGAAAGATGGGGATTTTCCTCTAAACTGAGTAAAACATTCAGAGTCTTGTCACCATCTATTGCATTTTGAGGTCGGCCAGAGTGTATGGCGTTTTTTACGTCTCCAGTTTGGCGAGATTTTATTTTAAACTTTGCTTACACTAGATTTAGTTAATGGATTTCTGCCAGGATATTTGTCATTAAAAATATTACAAACTTCTTGTTGCGTTCGCATTCTGTCCCCATAATCCAGTATTATTAAAATTTCAATTCTTTGGATTTCTGTTAAATGATCAATTTTTGGTACATATCTAAAGGAAACTGACAATGTCAGACATTTCAGGTAAATTTTTACCTTAAAATACCTGTAGTATTTTAAGGTAAAATACAATAAAATATCGATTTTTGACCACCATCTTCTCAAGAACTGTTAACTTTAGGATAAAATGTTCCCAATAAGAAGTATTCAAAGTTTTAAGTTGAATTCGAAAATCAAATAAAATATAGAGCGTCCCATTAAAAAAAAGTTCCTGTCGATTTCAGGAGAACGGTAAACTTGACAACAATGCGGATCTCACCATTAGATCGGGCGTAATTTTGTACCTAAGTGTCCACCATTTCATAAAAATCGGATGAACGGTTTGCAAGATATTTCAAGATTTCCATATTTTTGTTACACACTGTATAGTAGTGTTGGGCGCATCTGAATTAAAAATAATCGAAAATCCGATTACTCAAATAATCGGCATCATCCGATTATTTTATTCCAGCATTTGAATGAAAAATAACCTGATGAAAAAGCGATTTGCTAGAACTTGTGCGCAAGGAACGAAAATAATTTACACTCAGTTCAAGATCGGTGTTTCGCATTACATCACTCGCATCGTCACGACCTTGCCTTACCAATCACATTGCGACGATTTCATATAACCTATAATATAATCTAAGTAGTTGATCATTCGAATGATAATCCGATTTTTTATATCATTCAAAAACGAAAGATCTGATTATTAAAAACATGCGATTTTGCCTAACACTACTGTATATACTTTACGACTGACTAGCGCATTGGTATTAGTCGAATTGTTCCTCTTTACACTAAATTCTAAATTTTGGGTAAAGGAGTCTTACTCAACCTATACCTGTATTCGCTTAAAACCATATTTAAACTCCTTTTACCCAAAACTATGTATATTACTATTTCGGGGACACATTACACAATTAAAGTTCTTCATAATATTTTACCACAAAACATATTTATTATATTTCACCCAATTTTGGACTTAGGTATACCCCTTTACCCGCGCAAGAGCGAATTACCGTAGGTTAGTGTCTGCAATCGTAAATAACACGGACAAAGGCGTATGACTAAGGATTAATAAAATACACCAATATACCATTATTTTTCGTGAAAATAAATGTTTAGTAACTTATTTCCATTGCATGGTGACCAAATTTGAAATGAGAGTGGTAACGTCGCTTTTTCTCCGTATCACGTGCCGTAGTCTCGTACATTCATGGCTTATACAGTTGTCAAGCTGTAGTATTTTCTGTGTAATTTTTTTGACAGGTCGACATATACGTATTGTAGGAAAATTTTAAGATACTTTTGGTTTTTCCTAAAAGGACTTTACCATAAACTTTGAAAAATCTTGCATCAGTCTAAGTGTATGGCAAAATGGATTTTTTTATCGGAACTATCTTTTAATAGGTTTGCTCGGTGGCATACAAACGGCTCGGAAAGTCATAGCGACGGCACGCGACGTTGAATATTTAGCGTTCTCCCTCTCCTCTTTTTTAACCTACACACTCACAATGTATGAAACAGAACAAAGGCTAGCTACGAATGAATGAGTAGTGTCGTCTCCTCTTGCTGAAGGTCAAAGTCGTTGTGACTCAAGATGAAAATTGGAAAAACGTGGGTCCCCATGTTTTTCGGGGATATTGGCAAAGGTAAATCTTTGCTATAGAGTGTCCTTGCAGATTGTAAGTTTGGTTACTTTACGGTATGCCTTGACTTACTTGCGATGTTTTTTATATATGTGAAGTAAAAGTACCAGATGCATAATCTCTTGGTTCCCTACAAATTGTTGGAACTGCAAGGGACATGTCCAGTCCCCTTTATCCATCCGGTAACAAAAGTACAGAAGATACGAGGGACCCAAGATTTGTGGGCACTAAATAACCAAACTATTCAAGATAACGCTTTTGTTTATCAATGGTGTAATTCTTTTCTACGACTTTAAAGATTAAGTTTTCCGCAAACATAACAAAAACTGTCATGATGGTTTATATGGTGTCTTGGTATATTTGCAAAATTATACAGATCTATAATTATCACAAAAACACACAGAAATAATTATTAAATTCCTAACAAGTACACACAAATAAAGCAATAAACGTCTTATATAACTGTCATAATAAAACTCAGGGTGATGGTGGAACAAAACTATTGCGATTTTATAGCAAGGGTAGGTACTACATTATGTTTAACATACAAAGTCGCTTTCGTGAAATAAGAATCGCGTTGATCAGTGAATTAATTAATGAACGTAGGTACTGAAGCAACCGTGGCCTTGGCTAATTCCTTAAATTCCATATTTATGTCCATTGCTGGCTTGGTGATTTTGTTATTACTGATGACATATCAAGTTATAGACTATAAGCTTAAAATAAAAGTTTTTCAACATTTTTACTATCACAATTTTACTACCAGACTTTGCACATCGCTATTTTGAGTTAGTCTAGCTTTTTCCATTCTTTTTGCATTGTAAAAAATAAACTTGCGACATAAGGGTGTCTTGCACATCGTTCAGACAACCGGTAAAGGGGTAATATGCAGTCCGCCAAAATTTTGCTTTGTCATAGGGTAAATGATTAATTAATTTTATCTAGGTAGAATTTGTAAAAGGGCAGTTGATTTCTACATTTTTTGCTTTTAAACAAGCCTTGTTCCTTCTGATAAGATCTTATTGTTTTTTCTTTCTATGCACGTATGGTATTTAACTTGTCGATATTACATTATATGGATTTAAAAAAATAGTGGCTCAACTACTTAATTTACATTGTAGATTTGTTTTTATATAATATATTTTCTTGTTTATATTTAGCTTAATTAACTTCAAGGAAATGGACTTATTGGTAAAAACATTTAACTGTACTCTTCTGATCGCAGCAATACGCTTGCGTGCAATTTAAATGTCCCTGATACAGCAATACATTGCTTAAGTTGAAATTTAAAATTACCAAATAATAAAATAATAATGTTTGGAAACAGTGCTTGAAATAAAGGTGAAAGTAACGTTACATGATGACGTTTAGCACATGCAGTAAAAATTAATATAAAAGTTAATGTGTCCTTTTATTGTTAAAAACAAAGTAGACTTACCACTGGAATTAATCCAATCAAAAGATAAAGTACATGGGTAGGTATCCGACTAAAATTGTCACAAAATATTGCCATATTGTCTAGAATAATAACACAAGAACCAAACAGCAAAATTAAATGCACCAGTGAAAAACAAATCACATGTCACAGTTTCGAAACCGAAAGAATTACCGTACACTAACCATTTTAGGTCTTCGTGCGCCGCGAATGGTTGTTGAATTGTTTGCGTTTCTCGTCTGACCGCGAGTTGAAGTCATCGCGAGAAGTAGGAACGTAATCAAGGTCGACATTCGTAAAGAGGTACGTCGATATACGAACAAGCAGTATCGATAACAGTTCTTTAGATAACTAAAGATATTTTGTTAAATCAAAAAATTATTAATAAGGAAACCTATTAACATAAAAAAAGTCCAGCTTCCAAAGCTGTCCTGAAATTAATGCAATAGTTAAAGAGTGAGATTTATTGAATATTATTCGGCAGTAACTTCTTAATGGTGGGAGCCATTGGAGTAAAACGATTCACTAGTTTTTAATGTTAATTATTGTTTACATTTCCTTTTCTTCTTTTTTTTCAATATTTTTTAAAATACATAGTGTTATACCTTCAGCTTTTTTTTATCAGTTTTCTTTCTTTATAAGACATTACCTTAGATTAAGGAAATAATAGCACCGTGAGCCTCAACTAAGTAACCCAAAGGTCTTCTCACTTCCATTTTTTTTTTCAGATTTTATTAAAGCCTAAGTAATTTAAGCCCTAAATCCTAGATCAATAGTTTAAAAAGAAAACTTGATTTTACTAATTTTTTTTAGGTTAAGCGACTTTATTTTATGAAAAAGAGTAGTATCAAAATTTTTTAAGTCATATAATAATCTTTTTTCAAGTCCTCAAAAGGATATCTTCTTAGTGGAAATAATTAATATTTTTAAATAGCTTTAATAATTCTGAAAAAAGATGAGAAAATGAGTTATTCGTCAGTTTTTGGTACCTATCTCTTAAATCGTACGTTCAGATACGATGGTTTATGAATTACTTTTAAAGACAATGTAACTATCTACAAATAAAAGAAATTGCCGCTCTATCTACATCTGTTCAGAAGATATAGATAACAGAAGGTTGAAAAATTCGACTAAAAAAATAATGGAATCAGAATGGTGTGATATTTCAATAATTATAAGCTATGGTTAAAACCGTTCATCATTTTCAAAAAGTTGACTCAATTCCAAGCAAAATAAAAAAAAATCATCTTGTATCTCGAATAAAGCCAAAGATGCATCGTCGGAAATCGTGTTGCGTGCGATGGTGTTGACAGTGCTGCATAGAGCGCTATGCTGAAATGCATTTAATAGCTGTATTATCAAGTTTTACTTACTAAGTAAAAATACAAAATTAATTCATTATAATTTATTCCTTTAAATGAATTATTTTTCGTGTATCATTCTATATAAAAGGTCAGAATGGTACATTAAAAGTAATTCAGAACGCCACCTTATAAATTGTTATATTAATATTCACAGCCGTCTCGATATGCAAGGTTCGCCATTTTTTGTAGAAAACTCATGTGATTTTTAGATCATTGGAAAAAGTCCCCTAACTGAAATAAATATCCTGAAGTCGAGACCTATCTAAATCGTTTTCATGCATTCGAAAGGAGGTGGTTGAGGAGCTTTTTCTCGACCGAGAGGATATCACCACATGCACTCACTTCAAAAGCTGCTGAAATCTTCCTAATGTCACCCTTCTCTCTTCTTTCTGTGTCACTTCTAATCATATCCTCTGCTAACCATCCACTTCTTAAAAAAAATTGAAAGTGATAATGGCGCTTCCAGGGGTAAAAAATTCCGGAGGTAAACAACCCCTCCATTCAGATTTACGGGCTAGGGGTGCCCACCATCGAAGAATTCCTAATATAGTATAATAACCTTTGCCAATATCTGCGGGCTTACATCTAATTTTGTGTTATACAGTTGTGCAATAGATCTTTTATTTAGTTTTATTAACTGACTTTCCTCTGCCGAGGCATTCTCTGGGCAAAAATGGATGAAGTTTGTTTTAAGATTACACAGGCACACAAAAAAAGTTTCATATTCGGTAGACTAGACCCCTACTCCCATGTATTTTGAGCTGATGAACACGAATTTGACATCAGAATTACTCAATTAGGTGAGGATTTTTTTCTAACCTCAAAAAATAGATCAAAATTGCGAAACATGATGCTTCATTCCAATGGTTTTAACAACCGTATAAAAGATAAAGTCTTTTTCTAACGGCAGCAAATCTTTCTGGTCACTGGCCAAAAACACTAGGTCAAAGCTTTTGTAGAATCTATTTTCCTCCCCTGACAACAAAATTACCTGCACTTCTAAAGGGAAATCTGAACGATTTGCCAAAAAACTTGCTACTAATTCCACTCTTACTTCTCCTGCCAGTTTCGCTCTTCCAACCGCACCCCACAAAATGTCCGACATAATACTTAGGATTAAACAAGTTCAAAAAGTTCTTCGGTAAAAAATGCGCTCCAGAACTTAGCACCGATCTTAGCTCGTATTATCCAAATTTCCTGCAAGGGTATCTTCCCAGACAGTTAAAAGACTGCTTGTGTGCAGCTTATCCTGAAGAAAGGTTCCAAGTCCCTTCCATCCAATTATAGAGCTATCTCTCTTCTCTCTGTTGTCAGCAAAGTTATGAAAAATGTCATCAACTTGCATATTCTAAAATATCTATAATATCACAAACTCATCCACGACAGACAGTACGGGTGTCGTCACCAAATATCCACAGCTGATCTCCTTACCTTTATCACACACAACTGAAAAAAGTCTCCTGAATTTCATGTCGAATCACAGATTGTTGCTCTTGATATTTCCAAGGCCTTTGAACAAGTATCCCAGTAAACCAACGGCAGTCGGAAAACAGTCGGCTGCCTGTCGGTACTGGTGGGAAGTCGGCGGCTCTTTTTGCCATTTTCTGACTGCATACGGTAAGCGCGTGTTCTTTTCATGCGATGAATTGCCAGCCTTCAACCTAAAGCGTCACGATCTCGGCACACCAGAAACGATACCTACTTAAGTTTCGAATGGAATGATTCTGGCAGCCCAGTTGCGACAATCAGCTTTCACCCCGCATTCGGTTCTTAAGCGGTTGACCCTTCTTCTTATTATACTTGTTGGAGATTGTTAACCGCGATCATTCCGCTTGACTTTTCCCGCCATCTCTCGACAATGAACATGCGTGATAGTAAATTTCCGAGTTTACGGGACGGTACGCTTCGGCAAGGATCGCCATTTTTTGCGGAAGTGTATAGACGTGTTTACTGTGTTTGGTGCTTTTTTGTGTGTTGTTCAGTTGTTGGCCTATATATTTTTTTGAAATATGTATTGTAGCATTTTCACTGATGATCTGGTTTTTATTGTTATTTGTTTTGTATGTAAATATGTTTTTGAATAAATTTGTCCACTACTTTATAATTATTATTGTAGCTTAATATTTTTCCCTTATATTCTGTCAATTTACTAGTACAAAATGAATTGTGTATCATGAAATGTAGGTATGTAATTTAATAGGGTTAACACTGTATATTCTAGAAACATTTCGACAGAAAAAATAAGTCAAAATTTATACAATAGCATTGATACAACAGCAAGTTTAAATTTATTTTTGTTAATTTCTAGAAACTATTTTGCTGTAAGAGTCTTTCTAAAATGCCCAATGCGTACCATCTTAAATTTGCATTAAATCCACGCATTACTGCACCTACCTCATCTAGCCGTGGGCGGGCCATCCACTGTACTTTGCTAATCTACCAATGGACGGACAGCGAATCATCTACGGTACTGCGCCCTGTACTTTAATGCTACTCATGGCACATGAGCGGCATTACATTCCATGGGCCGTCGCGGCAAAGAGGACCGCCCGGTCTACAATTCGCTGGGTTTGACGTGTTTCAGGCCGGACGCGGCTTTCGGCAATGCAATTTCCGTTCGCTTCTGGAGCAGCAACTTTGCGTTTACTGGGATGGCATGCCGTACCTCCTCAACAAACACTTTTATGTTCTTTCTCCGAAACAATGTACCTGGATGGGTAGTTTTCTCTCTAATCGGTGTATTTCTGTCGTGGTGGACGATCACTCACCTAACTTCCATCCTATCAATGCTGGCGTACACATTAATGACCTGCTGTCTTCCACTACCAATCCTATCCATAGTTACGCTGACGATAGTACTCTTCACTCCAGCATTTATTTTTCTAGACAAGTCTCGAATCAAGAACTGGATAACAGACGCAGATCTATGCACTTATCCCTTTCCCAGGGTCCCTTTCCCAGAACATTGTTCAGCTCAATGCCTCCATAACTCAGTCTTGCTACCTGTCACGCAAAAAGTCCGGCAACACTTATCCCATCCGCATGAATGTCCAAGCCCTACAGAACAAAGAACCGTCCGATCTTGTTGGCATCGCTTTCGAACATAATCTCGGCTGGTACAATCACATTACTATAATAGCTACATCAACTGTCAAAAAGCTGTTTTTTTTTTCAAGCCAGGAAATACTTCTCTCTTTACACAGTACTGGAGTACTGTTCCCACATATGCGAAGGGACATTATCTTCGACAGCTAACATTCTTGATTCTATCCAATAGAGATCTATTCGACTCAAGTCAATGACCCAGTCCTCACAGGAAAACTCCCTCTTCTCGCCCATCGCTGCTGGGGATCTGTCCCTTTTTTACTGATATTTGCACGAATTTTGCTCTGAAGAACTGGGTGCTATTATTCCCTCTTTGACTGTTCCTAGCAGAACAAGAGGCGCATTACGTAAGCAACCCTTTCCTGTCCAGCTACAAAAACCTAAAACTCTCCCCACTTCTCTCGCTCATTCATACCTAGGGTCTCTAGGTTATGGAACAAATTGCCTACAGATGTTTTCCTTCCCCTCCCAATCTCTAATCTTTTAAATCCCGTGCCAATAGATTACATTCCCCTTCTCTTCAAGCGCCCATGGTACGTTAGTACTTAGTCTTGAAGTCTACGGGGGCTGTCTCAGATAAAAAAAGTGTTAGATAACACTTAAAAAATTTTAGTGTTAAGTTAAATTAAGTTTAACCATAAAACTGTTGCTATGTTTTTATGTTTCTAACAAGAAACTAAATAATAAACGGATCGGAGATAGTTAAGTCGATATTTAGTAATAACAACAAGCTCCTTTGGTTATTTATCCTAATTTTAATTAAAAACGCCATATAAATTAGTCGCACAATTTCAGAAACTCAGCCAGAACCTGACCAATCAAAACGAGGTTGACCACGATCGTTAGTCACTCGTGGGGGTTAGACTGTTACGTAGATTTGTGTCGAGGCAATCATTCCCGGTATATGAATATTTTTAGTTTTAGTTTTACAAAATATTAATTAAATATAGCATAAGACATCTCCCATAAAACTATGAATAAATTGATTACATATCTGTACGAATCTACAAATTTAAATCTTTGATTTGCGGGATGCAAAATGTTAGATATTTCTTTTTAAACGATTTTTTACATATTCCTAAAGCGGTTTATAAACTACGAAATTTTGTGGAAAATTAATTTTATAAATTATCCATATTTGTGATATTTTTAATCAACATTTAAAAACACTTGAGAATGCAATTGACAACTTCTTATTCAAATTTTTGTTGGTATCGTGCGCTAGGTACTAAGTTACGTATTGCCTTTACCGATTTGCGTTGTTGGAAAAACAGTCCACTTTACATTTTTATTTCGTACTTTTATATAAAAATCTTTAATATGAAGGCAACTAAAAATAATATAAAGCAGGAAATATTGTATATTTACCAAGCCACTACAGCATCTTATTACCCGTGAGATCCACCCTCGAGAATACAAGATACGCTCATTTGAATAACATATACTATTTGCACTTTTACAATACATTTTTTGATCCAAATTCTCAAAATCTTAAAGCTTATCTTCTGTTTCCGTGTCCTCGAGGCACAATATAATAAACTCAAACCGAAAAATTTTCATTTACCATCCTGAGTATCCGAAAGAGAGCAAGATAATCAAGCAGAAATGTTCTGTTTTTGTTAACTTAAACTTAGTCGTCGTGGTTTTCGTTAGGAAATTGTTTATTTTAAGAGCAAAATACTTTTTTTCAGTTATTTTTTTATCTGAGACAGCCCACGTAGACTTCAGGCCCAAGTACTAACGCACCGTGGGCGTCTGAAGAGAAATACAATGTAATCTATTGACACGGAATTTAAAGGATGAGGAGGAAGGAGGTTTGGATGGGAAGGGAGATCTAGAAGAAGATAGTAACTTTGTTCAGGTTGTTAAACTTATCGCTAGGCATACCGAATTTAGTTAGGAACAATGGCTTGATGATTTTTTTTTGAGACCATCATGTCACATATGTACCTAAGTGCTCAATCTCAAAATAAATTTATTGAGCTAATCGGCAAAGATGAAAAAAAAAGTTGTGAATGATTTCAAAGAGGCTATTTTTTTGCAATAATGGCAGACCATATGCCTGGCGTATCAAATAAAAAAATTTATACCTTGAGGTTGCTCTAAGGAAAGGCTTCTAAGCGTCGCACAGAGACGTTCGTATTAAAAATCTAGCTTGACAAAAGGTAAAATTTGTTGAACTTTAAAACAACATATATTTTATCTTATTATGGTCATAAATAGTTGTGTATCTATAAAGTACAACCCGATTTAGAAATATCATAATAGAGTCTACGCAAAATCAGGCAGACGTCTCTGTTACCGTGATCCTTTGTATCCCGTTGGCACCACTCTTCATTTATGTTCGGAACTACAGTCTCTGACGAGTAAAATTCTATCTTATAAATAAGTGAGTTTGGCAAAGTAAATTACAGGTATTTCCCTTGGTTTTAATGTATTTTTTTTGTATTTTATTCTTATTGTTGTTTTCTTTGGTTGACGTAATTATAGGGCCAAATTTCTTTAAATGGTTCGATTTCTAATTGAAAAAGCAGGCCCGCAATTCCAAAGGCCGCCGAAGGCCGTTGTAACTTTATATTCAGCGATTAGTTTACCTCTTTGGGTGCTTAATTTTAACTATTTTATAACCATGTTCAACCATATTTTTTTTTGTAATAATTTTTTCAGTAATCTTGGAATTCCAAGAAGAAAATTCTTTGAGGTTTGGCGAAATGCCCCTAACATTTCAAGAAGACTAGAGTATGTGTGTATGATTATAATATAATGACGAAAAGTGGTGTGGAGGATCCTGATGGAAACATTCGCGAGCTACTGCGAAAAAAAAGTGTCGAATTTTGTGAAAAACAAATAATCGTTTGCACTAAATATTTATGAGGAAATATACAAATAGCAGTCAATTTTTATTTTTATTTTCCCAGAAAAAACATAGAAATAATTTTGTCAAGTCAGATTAGTTATCGGAACCACTGTGCGTCGTCGAGGTTGATGACAAAACCGACGAAGGAACTGCTGCTGAGATTTTAAAAATCTTACAATGCACAATATCGATATCAGAAATTTAGCATTCTAATCTTATGATTTTGGGGCTTTAATGTCTGGTCAATTTAACGGCACACAACTAAAAATTACGGAAAAGGTACGTCATCACGTTGCATTTATTCCCTGTCAAGCTCACAGAACAAATACAGTCTTAGAGCACAGCTCTAAAGCGAGTCCAATTGCAGCAGACGTGTTTAATATTCTGGAAGAATTGTACGTATTGTTTAGTTCCAGTACAAAAGGCCCCAATACTTAAAACTAAAATTTGAAGTCCGAGAAAACGCAAACCCTTCTAAGACAAGGTGGACTGCCCGTGCTGAAACACTGAGGGCTGTGAACTTTTCTCTTAAAGGTATAATTGAAATTTTAGATGACATAGTTATTGATCAGTGCATTGATAATAAGAATAAAGTAAAAGCACTTGATTTATATAAGATGCTTTTATCCTTCGACTTTTGTAGTTGTTTGTTTCCGCAAAACACATTTTTTTTAAATGAAAATAGTCACTGAAATTTTAGAGAAAGATACTCTTAATGTGATAGATGCAGTTTAAGTAGTATCTAGCACCACAGAATCTTTAAAAATCATAAGAAATGATGAAAACCAAATAGAAAACTTAATCGATAGTGCACTGGTTTTCTCACAAAAACTTGTTTTTTTTCGCAATAGAAGAGTTCCAAAAATACCACAGGCGAAAATTAATCCCTAGAAAATTAGATATAAACAGAGATAATGCAGTTGAGCTTGATATTAAAATATTTTATCGTAAAGAATTTGTGTGTGCTAGATACACTAATTCAGTTCCTGGAAAACAACTGGTCTTCGGTATTGGGTAGCATATTCGATTTTGTAAACATTTTCAAATTTTTTCTTGCAAAAGAAAATTTGTCAATATCAAATGTAGAAAAACTATGTGCGCTATTTCCAATAAATCCAAGACCCGACGAAATTACGTTGCAAACTCAACTAGAAGTTCTTTTTAACTTTTGAATAAAAAACGAAGCAAAAACAATGCAGGACGTTATGGACATTGCAATACAGTAAAATTTATTCCTTAAAATTGCATTTTAATTGTGTCAGTTGATTTTTACAACAGGATATTCCATTGCAGCAACGAACGAAAGGAAGTTTAGCCTACTAAAATTTATATAAAAAAAATATTGTTAGATCAACTATGACTAAGTAAATTGGACTGCATAATAGACATAAAAAGCGAAAAAGATCTTGCTAATTTAGACCTTTCAGAACTGGTCACTGAACGGGCATAATTAACACCACGGCGAATTATAAATATTTAACCAAACCAAACCCTTTGTTACTAATATCTTCTTACAATATTTAAGTGTGTATACATTTTAATGTTATTTTTATATGCTGCGAAGTTTCCAAATTGACCATGACATCCAATGACGATGCTGTCGCTATATACGGCCTGAATCGAATGGCTCTTTTCTAGAATCAAGGATGTTACATATTTTTTACAATATAAGATCGTGAATGTCTGATCATATGGGCAAAGAAATATGGTTAGCTTTACGGAATGGTAAATTCGCTATGTTAATATAAAGTCCCTTATATCTAATCAATCAATGCAATGAATGAAAATAAAAAAGTCCTAGAAAAATTTTGTGACTATTCTTCACAGTAAACAGAAACGAAAACGAAGTTTATTTATTTGTGTTTACTGAGTTGTAATATACTTTTTCTACAATTGTCAAAAAAATTGACTTTTTGTACAACTGTCAAAAAAAGTTGACATTTTTTCATCGCTATCGATACGTAAACCTTTTGTTTTTTTAACAGTGAAAAAAAGACTTTTTTTAACTGGAAAAATGATTTACAAAAAAAACGATAAAACATTACTTTTTAAAAAATGTATTGAATTTTTTTGTACAAATTTACTAATTAATTACCAACTACCAAAAAATCTCATTTGTTACAATAATAATTGATGGTGAAGTTCGAACAATTGCTTCCAATATTAATTCCCGAAGCTAGTCCACCTTGCTGCTGATCAGAAACGCTAGATATTCCTTGAAAAGTTGAGTCCACAATTGTATCAGTTATATTGATTTGTTTGGAAGTAGAGGAACAATTTAATTTATTAGAAATATCAATTTTATTACTCAAACTATCTTCTATATATCCTTCTGCTATGGCGGCAGATTTCCAACCACCGTGGCGTTTTATAGATGTCATGTTACCCCCTGCATTGGCTAAGAGAGTTGCAGAACTCCTCCTAAAACAGTGACCTGTGTAGCTCTTATGCAATTCTTTTCCCAGCCATTTTGCAATCAAACTAGGAATTTCCCCTATTTTATTTATTCCCACATGTTGGTCAACACATTTTCCTCTTGAATATTTTAAAAATAATCTCTTTTTGTGTGTATGGGACGGCCTTAGTACTCTATACTTGCGATATATCTCAATATAATCAGAATTTGAAACGGTAAACATTCTTGGGCAATAGGTCTTTGTATCCGGTATTTTAACAATCAATATAGACCCGGTATCTTCAATGTCATCAATAGTTACCTTCAATAATTCTTCACGGCGGCAAGCACCGCTGATTCCCAAAATTAACGCAACCTACAATTAAAAAAATATTGAAATTACTGAAATAATACAAAATTTTGATCATCTGTACCTTATAAAGTAAATTTGTCTCATCATCAGCTTCTTGAATGAATTTATTAATATCGTCTCTCGATAAAACTTTAGATTTCTTCCCTCGGTATCCGACGTTTTTGTTCTTAATAAAAGGCACCAATTTTGAAAACTTCTTTATATCAATATTTTCTTTAACATTCAACATACTCTTCAACATTGAGTAGACACTCCATAAAGTAGAAGGTTTTACAGTTTTTGATTTCTCCTCAAAATAGCATATAAGTACCTTTTCAGACACTTTTTGTATATTTTTCTTGCCGCACCATTCACGGAATTGGTTATAATTTTTCTCGTATATAAATTTTGATTTCTCCGGTAACATGTTAGCTATAGCCGAATTTGCTATATCGGCTATATCTGAAGGAATCTCGCTATCACTATCGTAATCTACATCCATTTTAAGTACTTATACTATTTATTTAAAAAATTGCAATAAATATGAACAGCTATCAACGTATGACAACAAAACAAGCAACGTGCCAACAAACCATTTCTATAGTAACGACAGGGCTGTTAACTTGATTATGTGAAATTATATGGTAAAATTTTTATTATAATATACAATTTTACCGATTAATTCAAACTTTCAGTTGTACAAAAAATGTTGTTTGTATTTCGTTTGTGAAATTCGTGTTTTAATGGCACATTCGAGAGAATTTTTCGCCTCGACCTGCGGTCTCGGCAAAAAATTGACACTCTCATATGCCATTAAAAAAACACTCACTTCACGCACTTAATACAAAAATAACTATTTTGACATTGATTTTGATGTGTGAAGTATGCCATTTTACCACCGTGCGTGAAATAGTTATTTCACGCATGGAAAAATGATTTCACGCACTGAAAAGTAAAATTCTAAATGTGCCAGGATCACATTTTCCGATACTTTAGCTGCTTTTATATCCTTGCACCTTGCACCATTGCGTGAAATAATCGTATATATTTTCATAAAAATGTTTTGATTTTGCTGGTAGAAAATCGCCAATAGCAGCAGAATTTGCCGATTTTAATAGGCTTGGAGGAGTTAATGAAAATAACTAATTATCACTAATCTCACTATTTTCTTGCAGTTTTTGACAAAAAATCACTTTAATTCGTGCGTGTCTCTTCAACAACTTTGACAATTTGCTAAATGAACAGAAATAAAAAATAATACTAAACGCGTACGACTGGTTTCTATACTAACAATGAAAGCAAGGACTAGTGAGTTTGAAGAAACAAATTCTTTAAAAAGTGATATTTTTTTAATTTTCTATATTTGCTTTTTGTATTTTTATCACTTTTCTTGACCGTTGTAGAAAAATTTATTATATGAAACTCGTGCGTGAAGCATCTTTAAGGAACAAGATCGCACTATATTGATCGAGGCAACAGCCGAGATCAATAAATTGCGATCACATTCTTTAAAGATTCGTTTCACGCACTAGTTGCATAAATAACAATTTAGAATATTTCGAAGAAAAGGTAAAAACTTACAATTTATTATATTCTTTGCAGAGCCCCTTAATTTAGAAAGTCATTAGATAACAATTTATTTGTAATGACGACCTCAACCTGTAACGCTGTAAGTAATAAACATTTTATTTTACTATAAACAAGTATTTTCTCCTGCCTTACTCATGATAATGATATAAAGCAAGTTTTTTTCTGCCTGCATTTATTTTAATTTATAAACATACAAATTTGATCGCGCCTAATCGGATTTTTTTGCTGACTACAAAAATTGCCGAGTAGTCGGCTTACTCGACTAATCGGTACGTCTCATCTCAAAAATGTATGATTTAAAATTTGTTCAGGTTAGTTGGCCCGTGTAATAGGGTGGGTCGATTTTTAAAGGTTTTAGAATTTCGATTCGAAATACTTAGAAAAAGTTTTCTTTTATAATAATAAAAAAGGTTTATATAAACAATTTTAATTAATTTACATCTTTAACACATATACATGTAGCTAAAAGTGGTTGGCGGTCGATTTTTACATTTTCTTGAAAATTTCTAAATTTCGATTTGGAATATCAATAAATAGATTTCTCTTTTACTCATATACAAAAACTTCTAATTACATTCAAGAAAAAAGAAATTTTTCCACCCTCTACCAGCCTTTAAACATTAGAGCCGTACCCGTCCCTGGCATGCCTTATTGTTGGCACCGTCCAGCTGGCGGCTCTGCGTCAGGTGTTTTCGTTTTTTTATGTTTAATATTAGTATTACCTAGGCTCTCGTCGCAATTGCTTTGTTAAAGTTGTGGTTTGTTTTGCTTTTAGTTTTATTCTTTAGCTATATCCATTCAAGTAAAGATGCCTTTTAAAAATATTCCTTGTGGATTAGATTTAGTTGAGAAATATCGAACATACTAACAGATCAAATGTTGGATTTATGAACAAAATTAGGAATTTCCACAGTGACACGAAAAGATATTTTACAGTTGATCAGGGCGCATCATGAAACATATTTAAAGCTTATGAGGTGTTTACACTGAGACTAAAACTAAAGGCAAAGGCACAACAAACCATGACTTTAACGAAACAATTGCGACAAGGCATGCCAGAGGACGTGTAACTCTAATGTTTAAGGGTTGGGAGAGAGTGGAAGAAATATTTTTTCTGTTCAATGCAATTAAAGTTTTTGTATATGAGTAAAGGAGACATCTACTTACCGATATTCCGTATTAAAATTTCGAAATCTTCATGAAAATGTAAGACTCGACCGACAACCAGCTTTAGCTACAGTAGAGGGTGGATGATGTAAATTAATTAAAATTATTTATATAAACTTTTTTTATTATCATAACAGGAAACTTTTTGTAAGTATTGCAAATCGAATTTCTAAAACTTTTAATAATCGACCCACCTACTGTGTAATCAGAGTAGTAAATTAAATTACCTTCACCATTTTGTCAGCGAACAGGCCACTAGCTTAGAAAATCAAATAAAATATTAGACTATCCTTTATCCTTATACTGTAAGATACTCTAAGAATGAACCCTTTTCTCTAAAAATATTTTTATTTTTAATTGACCAATATTTTTGAATTGGCTATTGTTTTCAATTTTAAGGACGGTACAACGGGGATTTTTCATATAAATTTGTTTTGTGTTTTTCAATCTTCAGAAGTAAACTATTCCCAGTTGGGTAGTTATATCCCTCAGCAAGATTCTGACACAAATGTAAATTAAGTTTAATCTAACTTAAAGTTTTAAAAAGATACATTGAAGGCATGAAGGTAACGTCAAGATTTTATATTTTATAAAAGAAGGTTTCAAATTAAAATTCAATTAAAGAATATCTGTATGATTTTGGCAGATTCATGCTGAAACATGAAAATTATTTGGATGTTACGCCACTCTACTGTTAAGAAAAAAAGCACGGTGATGCTTGATGTTACAAAAATAAAACAAAACCTGCAATAGTATATTTCATTACCAGTCCGGAAAAAAGGATTTTTCTGTGCGCGCTTGACAAATTCTCGTGTGAGGCGCAGCCGAACACGGGAAGTCAAGCAAGCACGGAAAATCCATTTCTGGACGTGTAATGAACGATATTTTTTATTATACTTCTTTGAAAACTTATGAAAACGATAACATAAAACAAAATATAACATAAAAAATACATACATACAAAATAAACTTGGAATATTTTTATTTTCACAACTGTTATCGGAATTTAAAAAAAAAACTACTAGAGTAATTAAAAATTAACTACTTATTAATAATGGAAGATGCCACTTTTTCAGGTTGAGAGAACATTTTATTAGAATGAATTTAATTGACAGAAAATTAACAACGCTGACAATATGGTCTTTGGCAGGTATGATGCGTTTTCAGGGTAACTTTCAAATCATTTAAAAGGTGATTTAAATTTGTCTATGTCAGATAAGATTGACAAAACGTCAAAAAATATTTCAGAAATTCATCTAAATATTCAAATATTTACGAAATAAAATACAAAATAGGTACATATTAAATATCAGATAGCATATAGACTTTCTTGAGTTTAGTTTATTTTCCTATACCTATATTTCTATTTTAAAGCCAAAAAATAGTCGGTATCTTCATTCAGCACACTGAAAGAACTGGAGACCAGGAAAATTTTTTCCGTGCGCTCTTTCCGTGCGCTAGCCCGAAAAAGCCCATCTTACATTATTACTAAAACAGATGAAAATAAGGTGTTTTCAAAGAAGTATAATAAAAAGAAAATTTTCTGTACACTGTCAGTGACTTTTAATTATGAAAAAGGATGCTTGATCCTAATCTATCACTAATATTCTGCCTAAAACCTAACCTGATCAAAACAGTTCTTTGCGACGTTTCGAGACTTAATCTCTATTCTTATTATTAATACTTTATAATACATTATTACTAATCAAACAAATTCTAACTAACTTTGTAAATTAACAAATGAACTAAATAATTATTATAAAAATAATTAAAAAAGGATACATAAATAAAGCTTCTGCCTGAACTCTTCGGTATTTTTCAAAAATGTTTCTCTTTATAATAGTTTTTTACTTTATTGTCACCAAAAAAACTCCATCATAACCTACACACCCTTAAAACAATACCATAGCTTAAATGAGGATAGCACAATCCGCACATTTTTTATTTTATTAACACAGTGAGCATCATACTTTTTGAATTGAGGGGCGCCAAAAATGATCAGTTTAGATTTTGGGTTGCCCCCAAACACAATCATAACGAAGACGCCCGAAGTATTTTCAAGGGTTGTTATGAGCAGATTTAAGATGGTCGGCTCTATTTTAACCGACTAGTCGGCACCTCTCTAATAAATTCCTTTTTTGATGTTGAAGACATTTTCATACATATTTTATGTCGATTAACTTAAAAATAGTATTTTTTTTTTCTGGGACGTCAGGATTTCTTCATAGGTTAAGAACTGTGTATTTCTTAGTTTAGAGCCGTATGATACTTGTGTTTCTTTTTTTCTTAAAGACTTTTCTTTTATAAGACTTTTCAGCATTATTCCTCTGTAACATCCAAGAATAGTAAATAATCATACTTTTACATTTCACCTTCCATGGTACCTGCACTATATACAAATTTTAAAGTTGTATGTCTGTGTGGCTACTTACGGGACCCATGCCAAGTTCAGGGGTTTTAATAGTGAGCCTACTAGGAATGTTTTGGTAAAGAAAAAGTATTTTGTAATGCGAAAAAAAGTTGAAATTTTATCCCCCTCACCTTGGAAAAATAGCACGTATAAGGTATTTTATTTATTATGTTTTCTAAACAAATTTTACATATTTTGTCGAAAATTTTGAAATTTACAAAAAAAATGTGTTAGTATAAAGTTATAGTCATTTGATTTTTTAAAATTATATTTTAGGTAGGGCTGGGCCGATACCACGTTTCAGATACGGATGCCGATAAACTGTATCTATCTACCTCTCTAGCCAATACCGATACTGTGTCTGAAAGTATCTGAATGAAAGTATCTGAAATTCAAATACAAACTTTATTTGTAATAATGATGGTTAAAATTAAAACAAGGCATTTACTTTAACAAGTAAAAACTTTTTTGCCAGCATTTTTAATAAAATCATCACACCTTTTAAGATGTTTGGACAAAGGACCCCGCACACCCAAGCAAACCTTACGGAAAATGGATCCCAGTCGAAATTTTAATATGACCTAGTTTATGACTTTCTCATAGGCCTAAAACCCTGCTATGGCTAGTTTTTGAGATATGGAAGGACAAAATGTGGGATATTGGTTATATTGCAATGATTTGCGTCACGCACTTTGAGACCGCATTTTCATTGGGAACATCTCTATTCAATTATATATTAGATTAGTGCACGAGTGGCTCATTTTTAGGTATCGTCGGCACAATATGTACCGACATTTTATTTTATCTACTGGAATATGTGGTCGAATAGAGATTATATTTGGCTTCGTCTCATAAATAAATTAATGTAGACCTCTGTTTCCATGAGTATTGGCCACAAAATTTTAAAGCAAGTTGGCAACATCGGCTCCTACCCCTCTGTACCAGACCCCGTGGTTCCCGACATCAGTCTCAGTTTTTGTGTCGTGTTGGTCCCACGTTATCGTCGCGCTCGCTCTGATTAGTGTTTTGTTATTGATTTTCTCGCCGGTTCCGTACTAAACATACAATGAGTTCGCATCGTTCTAGGAAAAGGCATAGGGATAAATGCTCTTCGCCGGACCTAGACAATAATAGTGTCGGTGGGAGCGGCCTCGCTAAGATCCTAAGGAGAATCGACCGTCGCGTCGTTTAGATTCGCTAGAACGCGACAATAAAAAACACCGTCGAAGGTCGCCCTCTTTTTCATCTGAATATTATTCTAGTGCTAGTGCTTCCTCGAGGTCAGATAGTGAATCTGCTGAAGTTCACAATGTTCGTAGAAATGAAAATAGTGGGCACCAGGAGCTGCCTTGAACAGCGTGATTGAATATAGAATTTAGTTCGTCCTTTTTCCCAAAGTAGCCGTCAGGGGAACGGTACCAGTCTAGGATGACTGAAAAGTTGAAATAATATTTATTTCCTACGTTCTTTTGCCTAGGGTGGCAAAGTTGCTTTTTTGAAACTACGGTTACCTAGGGTGGTAATAGTAGTCTTCCAAAAAAATCTGATGATCTTTGAATTATTATTACCTAGGGTGGTAATACTAGTTCTATACAGTTGTTTATACCATCGGTATGTACCTGTCGTGCTTACTACTTTCTCGCTTTGTTCTCAGGTGATTCAGCAAGGGAAGCTAATCATTCTCAGGACCCCGTGCATGAAGTAGTAACACAAGCTCCCCTTGAAAATTATATCCTATCCATCCTAAGAAATGATGAAAAGGAAGAAAAACCCATCTTTGACCCAATCCAGCCAGAACTGGCTTCGCGTTGGATTAAAATCCTGCACTCTGGCTTATCAGATGAATCAAAAATAGAATTGATTAAAAAATACTACCCCCGGAAAACTGTACAGGACTGAATCCCCCTAAAATCAACTTAGAAGTTAAAAAGGCAGTACCAGAAAATACGATTCGCCGTGATGCTCGCCTCTCGCAACTCCAAGGTCAAATAGGAGCTGCAACATCAGCTGTTGGTTGGCTGGTTACGGATATGTTAAAGGAAGGGGAGGGGGTAAATATGAAATATATAGAGTGTCTTAATGATATGGGTCGCCTGCTTAGTGACGTTCACCACTCAGAATCAGTCTCTCGATGAGAGTTAATAGCCTTGAATATAAACAAGGACCTTAAAGACACTATAACGGACACGCCCATCACTGAATGGCTTTTTGGCGAAGATCTTGATAATACTATCAAGGCTGCTAAGGACCTTGAAAAATCCAGTGAACAACTTAAACTGCAAAAAAGGAGCACTGTAAATCAACCATCAACCTCAAAACAGGGAAACTTCAAGCGTCCACCCTTGACAAAGAAGGGAACCTTCCAGGCTGGACGAGCCTCCGGTGTTCCCAGCAACAAGGGTCGAAAACCGCATGTCCAACGATATTTAACTTATCAGTCGAGAAAACAATCTCGCCACCAACCGCAGGGGGAGAACCGTCGTTATCGCCATTAGAGGTTAGTGATTCATGCGGTAGATTAAGACATTTTATTAGGGAATGGAAAGACGTACAAATTAATGACAGGATTATATCCCATATTAAAGGCTTTAGCACACCTTTTTTCAAGTTACCTAAACAAAGGGTCGTGTCTTCAGAACCTACCTGGTCAGCTAATGAAAAACTCGTCATAGGTAATCTAATCCAAGAGTTATTAGAGAAGGGCGCAATATCAAGGGTTGATACAAGTAAAGACCAATTTATTTCTTGTCTTTGTTGTCCCAAAATCAGGTATGTCCCATCGATGAATAATAAACTTAAAGTCACTCAATAATTTTATTGAAGTGTCACATTTTAAAATTGAAGACCACAGAACTGTCTGTCGTCTGATCACGCCCAACTGTTTTTCCGACATAGATATCAAGGATGCTTACCATCATGTACCTATCAAGAAATCTTATCGCAAGTACTTACGATTTAGGTTTAACGGATCCTTATTTGAATTCAATGTCATACCCTTTGGTTTAAACTGCGCTCCGCTAATTTGTACGAAAATTCTATAACCTATTATCGCTGTACCTAGGGAAAAGGGTTACTCTTCTGTTGTCTACTTAGATGACATACTTCTTCTGGGAAGGACACAGAGAGAATGCGAAAGTAATATAACAGAAACTAAAACACTATTAGAACATCTGGGTTTTTTAATAAATTATAAGAGTGCCCTCATCCCAGGTCATGTATGTCAATATCTGGGGTTTGTATATAATACACAAAATATGTCGTTATCTCTACCTAATGAAAAAGGTTTAAAGATAGTTAAAATGTTTAAAAAAAATTTGAAGTTTTAAAACAGTGTAAAATACGAGAATTCCCAAAACTTATCGGCACCTTAGTTTCAGCTGCTCCAGCAATCAAATATAGTTTTCTCTATACAAAATTATTTGAAAGAGAAAAATACTTGGCCTTGTTAAACTATAAAAATAACTATGACGCGAAAATGTATATATCCCCTACTCTATCTTCGGACTTTTCTTGGTGGATCAACAGAATACCAAATGGCTTCAATGAAATCCTTTCCGATAACTTTAGTGCTGAAATTTATACCGATGCTTCGAGAACTGGGTGGGGGGCAGTTTACAAAAATAAAACCACATTTGGTTTCTGGTCTGAGGGAAAAAAGTACCACATTAATATCCTAGAGCTATTAGCTGTCCTCGGACTACAATGTTTTGCTCAAGGGTTTTCAGGTTGTAATATCCTTTGCAGGGTGGACAATACAACTGCAATATCTGTCATTAACCGCATGGGGAGTGTTCGATTTGAAACCCTCAATAGGGTAGCATGAAAGATTAGGGACTGGTGCCAAAATAAGAATATTTACATCTTCGCATCATACATTAACACAAATGATAATTTCTACGCTGATAAAGCGTCTCGAGAAACTCACAAAGAAACCGAACGGAGTCTCGCTGATTTTGCATTTAATAACATTCAACAAAAACTAGGTAACCCAAATATCGATCTATTTGCAAGCCGTCTGAATAAAAAATGCCCAAGTTTTGTCTCATGGACGAAAGACCCAGAAGCATATAAGGTCGATGCCTTTACCGTAAATTGGTCCGAATTTTATTTCTATGCTTTTCCTCCATTTTCTATGGTCTTAAGAGTTTTGCAAAAAATAATCAAAGATAAGGCAGTAGGAATCGTGGTAGTTCCCTTTTGGGTCTCTCAGCCAAGGTACCCATTGTTTAAATCATTGCTAATATCAGAGCTTTTAATTTTTGAACCCATGAACATGTTGCTTTCTTTTAGCGGAACACCCCATCCACTATCTGACAACCTTTCCCTGGCAGCAGGGAGGTTATCCGGAAAGCACTTTTACAAGGAAACGTGCCTCAAGAAGCTCTAGGTATCTGCATTTTCTCCATAACAGGTTCTACTCTAAAACAATATACTGTAGGCTTAAAATATTGGTGGTATTTTTGTAGTTCCAAAGAAATTGACCCTTTTGATGTAACAGTACCAGTTTTTTGACTGAACAGTTTAGGAAAGGTGCTTCATATGGCACCCTTAATTCCCACCGGGCTGCTATCGGCCAAATAGCGGGCCCTGAGTTAGGTTCTGACTTTGGTATAAAAAGATTTTTTAAGGGAACATTTGGTAAAAAACCACCCTTACCCAGATACGAAAGCACTTGGGACCCAAGTATCGTGCTAACTTATGTAAAATCCTTAAAGAACAATGACATCTCTCTTGAAGTATTAACCAATAAACTTGCAATTCTATTGGCCCTGTCTACTGGACAACGAATTCAGACACTGACTCTTATAAACATCAAGGATATTTCCATAAAAAGTGAAAAAATAGAAATCAAAATCGTCAGCAGGATAAAAACTTCTGCTTTAAGAAAATCTCAACCTTTCCTCATTTTACCATTCTTTGATGCTGATCATCAGATATGTGTAGCCAGGGCAGCAGGATGGTCAAAAAACTCCGAAACCTTTGCGAAGTTTTATCACAGGCCAATAATAGATAACGAACAATTTGCTAAAACCGTTTTAAGCTCTGTTAAAAGATCACAGTTTTAGTTTACTTTTAGTCTGAGATGCTGATTAACTGAGTCATCTGTTCTTTGGGGGTTCCTCCCCCCCTCAATGTACTTGTGTATGTATATGTATATACATATATATTTTATTTTTGTTTCTTTTCATATACTTAAGTACCTTGTTGGGTTCTCAAAAAGGAAAATCATAATTATAATATACTGGTTTACATTTAAAATTATATCATTTATTCTTTCCTTCTCCCTGATAGCAGTATAATATATTATATAATAATACCCAATCTTCTAGAAGAAAAATACCTAATACGATAAAAATGATGCAACATTACCTTTAAACATCTACACTAATTTATTTATGAGACGAAGCCAAATATAATTACAAGATCAAACGAACTTACCTTAAGTGATGTTCGATCTTGATTATATGCAGGCTTCGTCGAAATAAATAAAGTCCCAATCCCACCCAAATTAAGGACATTTAATCCCCAACAATACCATGTTGCACCGATTTTTATTGCTTTAAAAAGGACTGATGTCGGGAACCACGGGGGTCTGGTACAGAGGGGTAGGAGCCGATGTTGCCAACTTGCTTTAAAATTTTGTGGCCAATACTCATGGAAACAGAGGTCTACACTAATTTATTTATTTCGACGAAGCCTGCATATAATCAAGATCGAACATCACTTAAGGTAAGTTCGTTTGATCTTGTAATTTTCCATTAAAAATGCGATCTAATATCCCACACTTCGTCCTTCCATATCTCAAAAACTAGCCATAGCAGGGTTTTGGACCCATGAGGAGTTTTGATTAGGAAGTCATAAACAAGGTCAGATTAAAATTTCAGCCCATCCGACTGGGATCCATTTTCCGTAAGGTTTGTTCGAGGCTTAGGCCAACTATATCAAGACAAGTAACAAAGACAAAACAAACGTCCAGACGAGGGACGGAGAATCTTAGTAAACAATATTTGTTGTGTTGTACCGTATTATTTACTTAGCCCTCCATGAAACGATAAACCCAAAGCCGGTAATCAAGTGAACTCCAAGACCAACGGATACCGGTTATCCTTTTTTATTTGCAACTCCTAGAGAAAGATAAGTGATCAGCTGATGTCTGAAGTTATCCTTGGGTTATAATAGAATAGTTTCACCTAACAAACCTTTTGTTCTGTGGTTTCACCAGACACATATCATTCATATCATTTGTTGTTGTCATTTACTTGTGTTTGTTGTCTTGGCGGTGGTTTTCGCCGTTTTTGCACGTTTTAAGTGCTTTAAAACCTTCACATATCGTCTCTAATATGTGTTTCTGTTATATAATGATTATTAAATGTACAGTTTGTCCCAAATGCGACACAAAAGGTGGATTACCGTCATTTCAAGGTCCTACTCCTACACAAGGGAAGCTGGCTAAATACCAAACATAGTTTTCACCATGATTCAAATATTTAAAAAAGCTGTTGGTTTCACCTTTTCGAGGGATAGCTATTGCACTTTTTGGGATTTGTCACAATGTATTTAGTTATACTTACAATAAATATTACATTTCTTTTTAGATTTCCTAGTAAGGGAAACCGTTATTCATTCAGTCACTTAAATAAAATGTGAAAATATAGACCAGTAGTCAGAGCATAGATTTTACCTGAAGAAAATCTGGAATAGGACTCCTGAAACTGCGGTTCCTGTTAAGTTGAAACACGTATTTATTTGTAAGTATTGTTCATGCCAAATATACACGTTTGTTTTATTTCTGTAAAATAGGGACATTACTTGTTTGCTAAGTATTTATGTTTTCCACAATAATTTATGTATGACTCAAATTATGTACGACTCGGTAGCCTTAGTAATGGAACCTGTAAGTGGGGAAATGCGAGTTCATGTAACCAATTTATTACTTTTCTATAACTTCAATGAAATATCATGTGTTGGGGATGAAAATAGCTAAAGAAATATCCAATGAAGTGTCACTGTGACAAATTTATGTCAATATGTTTTATTAAATTTAATTGTTAATCAATTAATAGAGAAATGTTAAAGTTTCCCTGAATTATGTATTTAATAAGTAAAAACACTATTTTACAGAATAACAGTCTTTAAAACGAGAGCTAACAACGTTGCAGAATGATTGTAAATTTATCAAAAGATTTTCTGTAGGCTTCAAATTGAGTGGAATTACAAAACTGTGCAAACTATTTTCTAAACACTTCTAAGCACTGTTTTGTATTTTAAAATTAATTACTGACATTAACAAAGAGAACCGGTGTTGTTTTTTTAATTTTTAGGCACCGTTATCCATGACGGGTTATCAAGTACATTAACAGTTTTCATAGGTACAGAATTCGATCAGGTTTTTAGCAGTTCATATCCCAGCTGTGAATAAAAAGAACCGTCAAATAAATGAAATTAGAATGCTCAATGATATATTTACGTATTTACATGATTACATGTAGGACACAGTGTATGTAGGATGTAGTCATAAATAAATTTTTTTGAGGTGGGTTACATTAGGAATAATTTCTTCTTTGCAACTTATTTTATAATGTAAGTGATCAGTGATATGTAAAAAAAGTGCCTACTGATAATAAACCATAGAAAATGTAACAAATTTAATTTATTTTTCTGTAACTACGACAGTTTTTCTTGTGACAATTATTTCTACTTTAAAGTCATATGACCACCTTAGTATGGTCGACAATTATATGTAGTACGTGTATCATTTTTAGAAATAATGGAATAATTTCTTTTTTATGTATAACTGCTTTCATCGACATTATACTCTAAGGAAGGGAGTAATTATGTATTAAAATATGGGAAATTGGTCTAGAGGTGCTAATTTTAAGCTATATGAAATATATATTGCACATATTTTTGTTTCATTTTAAACTAGACATATTCTTGAAAAATAAGCAAACACCATCACCTTTCCTATAATACTTTGTATAATTTATCCTAGGGCAGGTTGTGTAGACTGTTTAAGGGGGCTTAAAGGCAATATAAGTATGTAATTGTGAAAAATTAAAAATTTGTCAGAGTGAGGAAGGGGCCACAAATATCTCTAAAACCGTCCTTATCATAAGCTACTTCTAATTAAATTTTCATTATAAACTTCTACTAGATGGTGAATGCGCTGGCCCACGGCGCTTTGGTTGCCAACTGCGTAAGTCGTGACTAGAGAATATTTGCGTTGTTTACCAGAGTCACTGTACCTGAGTGGATATCTCTTCGCTTTTCGACTCGGTTAACCTTTCCGTCGCCGCTAGTTTTCCAGATTTCTTAATGATAGAGAAATATTAGGCATAACATAAATGATTTAAAAAACTGCGTTAGTTTTTATCAAAAAAAAGTTCACTCATCCAAGTGAGATTTGAACAGCGATGAAAAACAACTTCAAAAAAATTAACACTAAACCGCTCATTTTTCAGCAAGTTAATCATAAAGATAAATGATTTTCTTCTTTTGAACACAATCTATTTGTTTTTTACTATTAAAAATTTTCAGACTGCCACTGGCGCATATTTATAAACAACGTTGATTCCTTGCCCCACCTCTCCGGATTTTTGTTTATAGTATGGGACAAACAATTCCTATGCTTTGGGTATTTGCGTTACGTATCTTTATTATAATGTAATCTAAGGTTCGGGGTCCTTTGAAGTGTTAAACGATGGTTTGTCTTCGCCTCCACGAGAGTAAGATTTGCACAATGGCTGAAGATTCCTTCTCCGTACTTTTATTAAAATGTTTCCGTATATCTCCATCACGATAACTAAAAATACGCATGGATAGGGCACAAAAATTTGTTTATAACTATCGATTATTGGTAGCCGCTCGAGAATGGTAGCGGAGGCGGATGATGATAGCCGAGTGTTGAGTATCTGAAATCGGATACTTTTATCTCTGACTTTTTAGGTATCGGTCGATATCCGATACTAGGTATCGGTACTTTAAACTTTTTTTCGCAAATTGCAAAATATTTTTTTGCTTTATCAAAACATTCTTAGTAGGCTCACAGTTAAAACCCCTGAACTAGGCATGGGTCCCATAAGTGGCAACAGGGATATACAACCTTAAAATTTCAAAAGCCGCCCCTGACTATAGTATTATAATTTCCTGGTGAAATTAGCCACCCCACACTTCGCTTTCACCGCTCAGATTTTTGGAAACGTATTCAGTATGCGCATGCAGAAAATTCAAAATGAGACTTATATTATTGCAGCCCATTCTCTGGAATTTGTTAAGCGCATCTTCTATAAAGTTTTTTAGTTAGAGAAAATATTTTCTTCCTTTGACCATTTTTGAAAAGCGCGTACACATATTCAATCAATTTCGTGGCGCAACCAATTTTTATTTTTGCTTTTGGTGTAGGGACAATATGTAGCAAAAATGTATAATATATTTAGAAAATACGTATTTGTAAAATAAAAATGACTACAGATATAACAAAAGTTATCTGACTAAGTAACACTGTCTTGAAGCCGTAAGTTGTTTTTGCTCGCTAAAAACTAAATAGTTTTTTTGTCTAAATAACAATACACTATGCCTCTGATAGCAAAAAAGAGGGCGCAATGATGGTTAAGTCTGCCCATTTTAATTATTTACTTTTTTTGCTCACTTAAAATGTAGAAAACACTTCAAAGTGTCGGCTGGCAATTATCACCTTATCAATTTCGTTGAGGTTAAAGCACCAGTGTCGGAGTCCACATTTTTGCTATTTCAAGTCCGTGCATTAAGTACGCCGCTCACGACCAACTTCTACAGACTCCAGTGGCGTTGCCGTATTGATGGGTTTGTATTGATATAAAACAAATATAGGTATATATATATATATATATATATATATATATATATATATATATATATATATATATATATATATATATATATATATATATATATGTATGTTAAATCAGTTTTTCACAAAACTTCTTTTTAAAAACTTTATTTCTTCGTTACATCAAACAATTTATTACTTTTTATTTTAACTTTAAATATCGAATTTCAAACGAACATAGTAACGGTCTAAAATGGGTATGAACTAACGATAAAAGCAAACATGGGTTTTTATATACAATTTAGTGCTGATTCAGTACCTTCAACTCGTGAACATTGCGAAACGAGGATACTGATTACAATGCATTCTTAGAGGTGTTGCAATATGACCGCTATAACTCGTGAGACTGAAGGTCAATCACGGCATGTGGTGAAGAGCGCATATAACAACTCCCCCTTTAAAAAAAGAGATGGTGCTTTGCAGCAGCTTTTCAATGTTCATTAGTTTGGAGTTCAACTTCTTCTAAAGCTTCACTGGAAGAGCGGGCACTTGGTCTTCTCTTTGGAAGTAGATTACGTAGCTTCTGATGGACTAGTTCTCTGGATCTGGGCATTGGAGGTGGTTGTGGATAGTCGTCGTTCGTGATGGCCATTCCAATTCTGCGGGGTCTTCTGCGCCTACATTTGTAGAGGACGTAGAGGGTAGTCAGGATGGCAATTAATGTGATGGTGAGTATTGTGAACCAATGGAGATGCTTGGTCACGAAAGGCTCGTTAATCAGTCTGTCCAATTCGTCGGAGTACTGATTAAGCTTATGCTGGGCAATGTTCAAATCGTCTACATCAATTTTGTTAAGCTTCAGTGGCTTTAGCTCAGGAATGTGTGGTTTTTCAGGTAGGTGGCTACAGCAATCATAAGGTATGATTACCGGGTGATTTTGATAAGTAACATTTTTGTACTTGTCAACGGGATATTTGGCATGTACCCTTGTGTTTCCAATAAAGGCGTTACAACCTGGTTGCAGCTTCAGTAAGGAGTTGGTGTTAAGTAACTTGGTGACAACGTTCTTACTTTCACATTTTATTGTCACAGGCAAGGCGTCAGAAACGGTGATTAACCAGTAGTTTTGGCTTAGTTCTTGAACATTGTACTCTTTGGCAAAAAGGAGTGAATTCTGGCAGGTTTTTGGCAGTTTACTGAGGTGTTTAAGTAGTTGTGCTTCACGCATGGCATCGCTATCAATGGGATAAGGAAGCACATCGGAGCAGATCTTGGTGTTGGTTCCTAGTTGCATACAGTTATCCAGATTTTGAAAAGATATGTAGAGTAATGAATCATCATCACGCGCAATATATTTTTGAGTTGTAGGTAAAATGTGATGAAGACCTGTTCGATTATCTAAGATTGGGATTGGATACAGATGGTACAAGGTATAGGTTTCATGATCAGTTAGAGGAATTTTTAAAACAAAAATTACCAATGCTTCTAATTGTATAATTTCTAGATATTCCGCAATATTAGATCCATACGTGGGTAATGGTAAATTATTTTTTACTAGGGAACGAGAAATTTCCTGCAAAGAGGCTACAAGATCTCTAGGGGTGATAATTGAACTATGTAGAATTTTTAAGCGAGCAAAAGTTATCGCATCTAATATATCGTTAAGAGAGTCTTCCAAGAATACATAACTTTCCATTAATGATTCACACAGGTTCACTATTTGTAATTGACCTTCATTAAAGACCATAACATCAGAAATGTTAAAAATAGCTTCGCGAATTTTTACTATGTCATTATTAAAGGTTTCTTCGTCTATTTGAAGTTTCTGAAGGGTTGAATTAAAGTTTTTAATAACAGACGTCGTTACCGAAATTTGATTTTTTAATAGATTTTCGATTTGTCGTTCGTCGTGAGTTACTTTTTCTATGCACTCATTGAAATATTCGCCATCCGATGCGTCTAAGTTACCGGTTATTGATTTCCAAACAGTACCTATTCCATTAAATACGCCGCGTTTTGTACGAAAATTGTAATGTTTCGTATCCGTCATAACCTCCTTGTATTTTAGGTTTACTGAGTCAGCAATTTGCTTCAAGAGGCTGATATGGGTTTGAATTTCGGCTTTAAAGGCTAACAATTTGGGGGCCTGAAAGACGTTTATCAGATTAGAAAGAATTTTGTCGTTATTGGAAATGGCTTCTTTGATGGGCTGGAGTTCTTTGTAGATAAGCAGTGTCCATTTATCGTTTGATATTTTAATGGTGCTTTCTTCATGGAAAAAGAGTCCTATGGTGTTATTTATCGACGTTACGGTGTACTGAGATGTAGTGGCTGATAGTAGCCCGAAGAGTCTGAAAAGAAGGAGACTATTCGTAGTATGGCTTTAATCTATCAAAGTTAATTTTGGATTTTTGCTGAGTCTGGGGATTTTGCACGGTAGCTGATGTTTTGAAAACTTCTAAGATTTCGAAAGGACCGTTAAATTTATTTTGTGACTTGTCTTTTATCTGAGATTCCTTAATGTATACTTTGTCTCCGGGTTTATAATCGGGAACTTTGTCTGAGACAGATCGGTCTAATCTAATTTTTGCTTTTTCTTTTTGCTGTTCCGTTTTCATTCGCGGGACTTTATAGTAGTACTCCATCCGGTTACTTAAATCTCTAATGTACTTTGAGATAAGCTCTTTTTGGTTATACAGGGTTTCTGGAGGTCTACGGACGTGTGTCCAAAAATTAGTTCGTACGGTGAAAAACCATTAGTTTTATTTTTGGTGTTGTTGTAACAAATAACCGCGTAAGGGAGAATATTGAATGGATGTTCGTCGGGGTTTTCTGCCGTATGGGCTCTAAGCATCTCGGTAAGAGTTGCGTGAAATCTTTCTACAGAACCGTTTGATTGTGGGTGGTTAACACAGGAAAAGGTTAACTTTATGTCATAAAGTTCACAGAGATCTTTCATTAGGGAATTGTCAAATTCACGGCCATGATCGCAATGGATTCTTAGTGGCGTACCGTAATGCTGGAAAAATACCAATAAAGTATTGACTACGGTTGAGACCTTTTTGTCTCCTAATGGATACGCTTGAGTGAATTTAGTTAATTCATCCCTAATCGTAAGCGCATAATTTCGCGTTGGATATTCAAATATGTCGATATTAATTCTTTCGAAGGGCGTTTTTGGCGTTTCCGTAATTACGAGAGGGGTGGTTAGGTTTTTTCGACAAATTTTGACTTTTTGACAAATTTCACATGCTTTTATAAATTTCTCTACGTCTTTCGTAAGACCGGGCCAATTATTGTATTTTTCTTTTACGCGTTTTATTGTTTCATTTATTCCGCGATGTAAGTTATTTTCTCCCGTGTGGTATTGGTCTATGATTATGGGTATTTGATCGTGATCGGGGGTTGCGACAATGTTTTGACATATTTTAAGTTTTATTTCTTTTTCGTCAAAGATAAATGAAAAAATTTCTAAGATAGGTAAATTTAGGTTGATTTCTACACAGTAGGTTTTTGCGATATCAAATTCGTTTTGGCATTTGTATAAAATGTAAAATAAATGGGATACCATGTTGTTGGGGTCAAACCGTAAGGGGATGATAAGGTATTTCCTATCTTTGACCGTTTTGCTTGACAGGATGTTTATCTGGTTGGGGAGAAACTCGGGATGTTCTTCGAAAATATCGTCAATAATTTTGTAATGGAGATCTTCCATTTTATTTTGCCAAAAGAAGGTAACTATGTTTTTATGGGACTTGTCCAGAAGTTGAGAGTTAGTAATCTCAAATTTTGAGTAATCGATAATTGATTTTGTTTTATAGAGATGGGCAAAAGTATTGTATTCTTCTTTGATTTTGTCGAGGTCTGTTTCGTTTTCGCTGTCTTCGTCTTCGTTGTCGGAATTTCTTTGTAAACTGCTAGTGGAGGGCCTATTTTTATCGTCTTCATTAGAGACGTGAACTTTACACTGAAATTTTGCACACTGTTGGAGGCAGTTTATCTTTATTCGCGAGAGTGCGTCAGCGTTTTTATTTATTTTCCCGGGTTTGTACTCTATCTTATAGTCGTACTCTTCCAGTTTTAGACGCCATCTTGCTAGACGACTTCCTGGATCTTTAATGGAAAATAACCATGTTAACCGTCGATGGTCCGTAATAAGAGTGAATTTTCTGCCGAAAAGGTAGGGACGGAAATGTTTTACGGCCCAAACAATGGCAAGTAATTCGCGTTCTGTGGTTGAGTATTTTGTTTCCGCGTTACACAGGGTTCGTGAAGTGTATGCAATGGGAAGATCTTTTCCAACTGGGCCTTGTGAAAGTACGGCACCAATAGCAAATGCGCTTGCGTCTGTGGTTAACAGGAAGGGTTCCTCGAAATTTGGATAGACTAGAATGGGGTTAGAAACAAGGGCTTGTTTTAACTCGTTAAAAGATGATTTACAATCTGAGTCGAAAGTGAAAGGGGTGTCTTTTTTCAATAACTTCGTCAGAGGTTTTGAAATCTTGGCAAAATTTTGGGATAAATCGGCGGTAGTAGCCTGCTAGTCCTAGGAAAGACTGGATATTTTTGGAGTTTTTTGGTTCAGGGAAGTTGAGAATGCAATCAACTTTGGCGGGATTTGGCTTAACGCCTTCTTGAGTGATGAGATGTCCAAGATAGGCGACTTCTTTTCTCAGAAACTCACATTTGTCAGGCTGAATTTTGAGATTTGCTTTCCGAAGGCGTTTAAATACCTCAGTAAGACGGGAAATGTGTTCATGGATAGTTGGAGAATAGATTATTATGTCGTCCGTATATACTAGGCAACGCTCATTTTGAATTTCTAGAAGGATATTGTCCATGACACGCTGGAATGTGGCCGAAAGACATTCGTACGAATTCATAATGGCCATTTTCAACAGAGAAGGCTGTTTTGGAAATGTCTCTAGGTTCAATCTCTATCTGGTGGAATCCGGAGGCGAGATCTAGGGTCGTAAAGTATTGGCACTTTCCTCACTGATCCAGAAGGTCAGAAATGTTAGGCAAGGGGTATTTATCATCTACAGTCAGCTCGTTTAGCTTACGGTAGTCGATTACAACGCGCCATTTCTGCTTTCCAGAAGCATCCAGTTTTTTGGGAACCACCCAAACTGGCGATGACCACGGTGAGACGGAGGGTTGAATGCTACCTTCGTGTAACATTTTATTTATTTGAGTTTTCACTTCCTCTTTATGAATTTGAGGATACCTATAGGATTTGGTAAAGACAGGACGAGCGCCATTCGTTTCTATCGAATGTTTTATTTCGTTAGTAAACTCAGAGCGTCTCCCTCGAGATAAAAAATGTCCGCAAAGTCTGAACACAAATTAGTAATTAGTTCTTTTTCCTCCTCGTTGAGGTGTTCGGTTCTTAGCTGATTTTTAATAAAGGAAATTCTGTCATGCTGACATTCATTTTTTTCCTTGTTAATGGTGTTAAGATTATAGAATGGTTCGGCAGTGTCATCTACCGGTTCCAGCGGTAACTCCGAAAAGTCAATTTCTTTTGGTATCGCATTGGCATTAATAACAGATGTGTAAAATTCGCCATGTGCGTTTATTTTGACTAGAGCATTCGGAAGTCTAACCTTTTCCTTTTCTTGCGCGATAAGTAAAGCGTCGGTATTGGAAAGGTCGCATTTTAATTTAAAAATTCTTTCCGTACGGGCTTCTATTGAAATTTTATTGCACGACACATTTTCTGTGAATTTATTTTTATTTTGAATATCGTCAACTTTAAATAAATGGATTGTTTTAAAATTTGTAAAGAGTTGCTTAGATTTAATATCGATTACGCATTCATAATATTCTAAAAAATCTAGGCCTAAAATGCCGTCAAAGTCTATGTCCAAGTTATAAATATAAACCTTATGTGGATTGCCTTCGTCAAAAGGGATGAGGGCTGATTCCTTAATAGCAAGTTTTTGATCGGTTATACCTTGAATAGTGACGTTTTCTGGAGACCTTTGGCGATAATTTTTGACAGTGTTTTCTTTAAAAATGGATATTCCAGCACCGGAATCTATTAGAAGTTTAAATTTTTTGTAGCGTCGTTTATGTAGTACAGATTTTTTGAATTGACCGTTAAAAGAGGATTTAGAGAAATTTTTGATCTGAGAAATTCAGCCCGGGATCCATGTTGTCCAAGTTCATGGTCTGGATTTGGTTCTGGATTTCTATCAGGGGGTCGATTTCTTGATAATTCTCTCCAGGTAGGTGTTGCTGGACCGGGGGCGTAAGAAAATCCTGATAATTTTCTTGGGTTAAGGGTTCCATCGGGTATTCGTTACTAGCATAAGAGGGTTGGTAATTATTGGGGTCTTGATATTCTTGAAAATCGTTGCCATAATAGTAGTTGTTGGTGTAATATGAGAATTCGTCTTGTGGGTACTCATTGGCATTTACGTGGTGACTTCGTTGTAGATTAGGCCGGAAGTTAGGATTCCTATTTGGAAATGGGGGTCGATTTTGGGGTAAATTATTTGAATATTGTTGTGGCTTAGGCTGATGTTGATTTTGCGCACTAACTTGTTGGGAAAATGTGAGGTTGGGTTTTGATTCACTGGCCTCTGAAAATTAGAATTTTGAGGCGGAGTGTAGCGTTGTGCTGGTTGGCTACGGCACTGATTGGCTGTGTGTCCAATGCGGCCACAATTAAAGCATTTTAGAGGCTGAGGTGGTGGTCTTCTCGGGATTAAATTTTGTCTTGGAGGGTTAGGTCTCTCGGTTTTACTCGATTCGAGGTAAGAAAGTTGGAGTTCTCTCCTGATTCGCGCTTGTGCTTCTAACAGGTTAGAAAGGTTACCGGCACGGATAAGTTGTCCTAGCTTGAGTTCTAGTCCTACTAATAATGCATTAAGAGCCATAGTGTCTATTAAATACGATTGCGCTTTCTTTTGATCTTGATTTAAAATAGAGTTTTGTATAAATGCATGCATTTTCGCATTTAAAACTTGTAACCGATTATAAAAAGTAAGCGGTGACTCGTTAGAAAGTTGTTTCAGCCTTTGTAAATCTTGAATAAGGGATGAAAGATCCCTAGAATCCCCAAAGTGAAGATTTAAAAGTTGTTTAATCTCTAGATATGAGCTAGGATTTCTAGAGCTAATAAGCTGTGCAGCTCTACCCCTTAATTTATTTTTTATGTTAATCACTAACAGTGTTTTTGATCTGTGGTTGCCATGTTGTAGGCATGATCGCACGCGTTCAAAAATGTACCCAAAAAGATCTGATCACCCTCGAATTCGGGAACGATTGAAAATATTTCTGAGAGTTTGTAAGGCTCGATTTCCGCTTGGCTAGTGTTAGCCGCAGCAGTTTGAGAATCTGCTGGAGGAGCCATTTTTATTTTATTTTCAAAAATGTAGCAAGTTGCTTAAAAATAAAATATTTTTCGAAAACATACGATAAAAATACGGGAAATATTGTAAAACAGGGAAACTTAGAAAATCGAAGAGTTTCTTAACACAAAAAGAAAATCAAACAGTCTAAAACAAAAACGAGATGATTCATTTACTTACAATACTAGCAGCAGCACCGAAGCGTCGTGTTCTTGACCTTGACTACCAGGGGCTTCACCAGGTGTTCCTTCCGTAGTTTGCCAAGTGAGAGCGTCTCGATGTTTGCAGGTTCTTTCTGTTGAGGGATTGGAATCCGCCGCTACTAGTTAGCAAGCCTCGTGTTCTAGCAGCGTTGACAGATCCTACCGACTGCGCCAAATTGTTAAATCACTTTTTCACAAAACTTCTTTTTGAGAACTTTATTTCTTCGTTACATCAAACAATTTATTACTTTTTATTTTAACTTTAAATATCGAATTTCAAACGAACATAGTAACGGTCTAAAATGAGTATGAACTAACGATAAAAGCAAACATGGGTTTTTATATACAATTTAGTGCTGATTCAGTACCTTCGACTCGTGAACATTGCGAAACGAGGATACTGATTACAATGCATTCTTAGAGGTATTGCAATATGACCGCTATAACTCGTGAGACTGAAGGTCAATCACGGCACGTGGTGAAGAGCGCATATAACATACATATATATATATATATATATATATATATATATATATATATATATATATATATATATATATATATATATATATATATATATATTTATATATATATATATATATATATATATATATATATATATATATATATATATATATATATATATATATATATATATGTATATATATATATATATATATATGTATATATATATATATATATATATATATATATATATATATATATATATATATATATATATATATATATATATATATATATATATATATATATATATATATATATATAGTGGCTTACAAATCTGTTTAAATATATTAATTAATGGTTTCTAATGAGTCTTGTCGTACACTTGCATTGTTAATAAACTTGCCATTGTAGCTCCCAATAAAAACCTTCGCTTTGCAACGGGCGTTGCATTATATTTTGAAAATGAGCGTCCTACGACTAATGGCGTAATATTATTCGCGGTTCAAGCCTATACACTTACAGCAATACATAAGACATAGACGTAAATATAGAAAATGACAGCTACTCATGCGCACAGTCAATGATTTGCGTCGGCGCGTACGTTCGACATAAAGGTGCCTATGGGGCTATTCCGACAGTCAAACATGCTTGTCAGATTATTTGAAAGCAATAACTGCTACGGAATAATCGATAACTGCTGCTGATTGTTTATGCCACAAGACAAGGAATAAAGCAAACAAGTTTTATGTAACACAATGAAACACTTGTTTTTTAGGGATGCAACTAAATCAGTGACTTACATTACCGTATATTATGGTTCTGTATATCAAATTTATCGAGATAGCCCATTAGTTTTAGCAATTTACGCAACAGTTTTTTGGCAAGCAAATGAGATACTGAGGATATATTTGAATCTATAACGCGCAATAAACAGTAAGCAAACACATCATCGATCGATGGTCGCAGCGCGAAACTGACATTCTCTAAAAATATAATACTACATTCGCTTCAAAGTAAATGATATACATGATGCTACAATAGAAGGGTTATTATTAATGCAAGTGTACGCAGAATAACGTTATTAATCACATGTTGATTTCATTTACATCACTACAAACTAATAAATAAAACGGTACCGCCACTGGAATAGGTCGTCTTTTTACAGCTGCTTGTCATCAGTTCTCTTCGAGCTTTTGCACAGGTCCGCATTGTTTTAATAGTTTTGTGTTTAAATATAGGTATTTACTATCCATTTCTAAAGTTTTGACCCCTCAGTCTGAGGGTCAATAACAAAAAAACCACGGGGCAGAATAAACTGAAAAAATTACAGCTTGTTAGGACGTTATCCAAGAGTTTCTTCCAAAAAATGTATTATTGTAGTGTAAACGATAGTGAACTTATTCATAATCAAGTAGAAAAAAACAACGATTTTATTGCGTTAATACTGATAAACGATTTTCTCATGTCTAAATATTGGTTAATTTTGTCCCTATTTAAATGCAATTTTGAAGGTAGATAGAAAAATATCTATACTTTCGCAAGAGATTGGTAATATGTGTCTAAAATTATATATTTTTATTTTTTAATGATGTTTTTGTATCAGCTGTACTGTGGACAATTTAAAACCTTAAAAAAAATCTTTACACTCGTAGACGTATTTATTATTATACAAATGTATTTTATTACACAAAATTAAAAAAAGCACCTTTAGTTCTTGTAAAAATTGTAATAAATATTAAAAGCGACATAAGAAAGAGATGCAAAATATTAAACGCCTTTACCGACATAAACACAGTACGGAGGCCTCGTCGTGACGGTCAGGCTTATCGATATGTAGTCCGTAGGTCCATGTATTGTTATTTGTTTAGAATTCAATCTATTTGTGATGTCTTGAAAATATTTGTTAAATAATATTATTTAGTTGATTGTGGTTGTTTATATCTACTTATTGTTGATTTAAAGTTTGGTTTTAGTGGTAGATATTAATTTGAAATTATTATTGTTTTCACACGATTTTTAAGATTATCTTGTTCGAATTTATATAAATACCTGATGTAATCTGAACCAAAAATACGGTACCAAACTACAGTCTAATAAGTTAAAATGTCTCGTCAGTGCAACGAACAAATGAAAAATATTAAGAGTCAGAGCGTACTTTCAACAAGAGAAAGACAACGGTTTGGAAAATATTTTGGTTGAGCAAGTGGTTAAAAGAACAGCGGATTGCCTGGGTATTAGTGAAAGCACCGTTAAACGTGTTACTGCGGAAGAAAAAAGTTCCGGTATTATTATACCATCAAAAGGGAGAAGTGGAAGGCCCCGACTGGAATATGATGAGATTTTGCAGGGCGTCATAAGGAGAACAATATTAAATTTTTACCTGGAGCGCCGGTTTCCTTCTATAAAAGAAGTTTACCAGAAATTGAAAGAAGATGTCGATTATTTACCACAATTTTCAGAAATCACTTTGTACCGATGGATTAAAGATCTTTGGTTTGCCTATAAAAAACTAATTAATAAACCAATTTTAATGGAACAAAAAAATAAGGGAACATAAAAAATATTGTTTTTCTTTTAGGTGAAGTATAAATAAATAAAGCTAATTGGCCTATTTACGTTACTCACTTTGAAGTAATATTTTTAAATTACTATTGTTCTACTACACACGTTTTGCCTATTTTATAGATCTTAATAAAGCAATCGAACACCGTTAAATACAAATAAATGTAAATATTTACCAATGCATATACTTATTTTTTCTTAATTTTACCAGTTACCTAATTTATCATATAGAGCACAAAAAAAAAGCCTTCACTATAATGCATTACTTTAATGATTATTACCTTACCACCCATACTATTGCACCTTCGACGCCCCGCTCCATCCCGCAAGCTCAATGCTGCTATCCTTTACACAAATTAATTGTTTGGTTTTAGGTTTATTAGAACTGCCAAAACAAAATTTTCGTTAAACGTAAAGTTACATCTCTTTATATGTAATACAAAAAAACAAAAATTTTTGCTGTAAGATTGCTGGTAGTAATTACATAACCACAATCATTTTTTCAATATTACTACCAAACCTAAGACAATAAAATAAAAATAATATTTTTTGGGAATAAAGTAAGGTTCACTTTATCGCCTGTAAAAAATTAGTTAGGCCTGGGAGTACCAGTAAGGCACAATAAATTTTTAAAATTGAGTAATTGATGAAATAGGGAAAAAATGGTGACAATTTTATAATTACCTTCCCATTACAAAAGTACCAAGGCATCTACGGTTACAAAGTTTTACATGTGTAATAGAGACAAGTAACTTTACCGAAATATGTGAAAATTATATTTTTTAACCTTGTACTTTTTACTTTACAAGCTTCCAAACTGAGGGGTCAAAACTTTAGAAATGGATAGTAGTTGTGCAAGATTAAAATATACTTAGTTGTACAAGAAAATTCATATTATTGTTTTAGTTTTATAGCTTATTTTCGTGCATGATATTCGTATACACTTTGGTGTAATTTTTTTGATAATATATTAGTTTCGGTGTCTCCTTTTTTTTTTTTTGTATCAGTGGTTAAATTTATTACGAGCTAAGCACGCGTTCTGGCGACCGTTTTAGGTCCTTGATAAACAAATATTACCCTTTTGAAGAGAATATGTTCAACAGCGACCGTTATGGAAACTATATGGTCATATGGAAACCATGTGGGTAGATATAAAGGGAAGGAAAACAGCTTCCTTAACTTTATTTTAAAATCTTTAAAAAATCACTTTTTTGGGCATTCTCAAATAACATGAAGAGTTTAACAGATTAAGCAAATGGCCCAACTACTTTTGCAAAAGTTTTCGGCGAAAGTTTTTGTATTATTTTTTGGACAAAAATGAAACGAAAATAAATTTTACTTAAATCAATTAATGAAACCCCAATGCGGTAATTATGGTTGACATTATATAGATAAAGCCAAGTAGCCCACTATAAGTAATGCAGACCCTGTACGTAACACACAAAAGCGATTTATGAGTATTATGGGAGAGAAAAACCTTTCTAATTTCTTATTATATTGACTACTTTGTGAACCAAGCTAAAGTTCGGTATTCCGACTCTGTTTGGCTTTCTGCCCGCTAACACGGCAAGGCAATAAAGTTTTTTTGTTGCTTGTTTTTTAGAATAGCAAAAATGTAAAGAAAAAATTGATAGACTTTAAACATAAATTTAGTTACCTAAAATCAGTGTAGAAGAAAAATAACTTAAAAGAATTAATTAATACCTAATACTATAAAAGTCGAACACTCCTAAACAATGTGATTTGTGTAAAAATCTTATGTAACCAGTGGCGTGCCGTCGGGGGCTGCGGGGCGCAAGCCGCCGCCATTGTCGTAACGGCGCCCCGGCGCTCCCTGGAGATTCACTGCGTACTGTGACCAGATACTCTCCAATAAAAGGGAAGTAATTTACGGCACTCCCTGGAGATTCACTGCCTACTATGACCACGTACTCTCCAATAAAAGTAATTTGGTACCCCCAAATCATTGTACGCCTCTAAAGACACGTTGTACAACACTCTGTTGTTGCCCCCCTCCCGTTCCAAAATGGTGGCGACGCCACTGTTTCATGATATTAGTTATATTATGAATCAATTTCTGGTCTTCTATTTCAGAAACGTCAGTCTCCATCGTATCATATAGCACACAGGGGATATTTGATGATGAAACAAATTTCATATTTCATGCGACGAGATTCACGAAATTAATTTTTGTGGCGTGTCACCGTCCACTTTCCATAATAAGAGAATTGCTGAAGTTTTTAATGGCGACTTGTCAATGACAGGAACAAAACCTGTTAAAACCTGACTGGTCAACTAAAAGATCTTACTTAAACTAGTACTAAATCTTGTCACGTTTTTTTTTTCACAAAAGTAAAATATATTATACAGTAATATATAATACATAATACTTTTGAACGTTCCAGCGACGACAGCTGTTCATCGGTGAGCACTATGTTATGAGTTCGTAGTGTGGTTCACTTTTCTAACAAGGGGCCACCCAGTCTGTATAATTTTCATCATCATCATTAGTTCTTTATTCTCAACCAACTTAAAGGTTATTACAGGGAATATATATACATAACATTAAAATATACAACATTAAAAAATATACTGTAATAATCTAATAAAATTCCTTAAAAAACTGTTAAAAAACATTCAAATTTTTAAATAACTGTAATTTGCTTTAAGTGAAGAACTGAAGGACTGGAAGATGAACTCTTAGAGAAGAAGAAAAGCAGATTACCATTGACTAAATTTAATAAGTATTTTGGTACTTATTTACGTAAAAAAGGAATAAATTCATTAACAATAAATAAAAATTTCAAAAATTCATTCAAAAATTCAGAATTTCAATTTTTAAACCCCACCTCAACTTAATTATGCATTCGAATGGTTGATTGATCAATCAAATTGACACGCACAGAAATATAACACTAACATCAAATCAGAAAAGTTTTACATAAGAGAATAATTTATGAAATTAATATCATTTTAAATTAGGTAATAATATGCATAAAAAGTATAAAAATAATTATTTAACGCATGGCAGATCATATTTGAGTAATGTTAATTCGTACAAATATATGGAATATACTGGCCTTTGCTATCAGCATATTTCTTTGGCAGGAAAAAATCCATAAATGTTTGTCCGGAATTTCTCAGGAACTGATCATGAAATACGTATTAAGTGTTCAGGCAGGTTGGGTAGTAGATAGGAGGAAAAACGTACTTGAATATTGTACACCAGTGTGTACCCCAACAAAAAAACTCTAGAATAATAATAAAAAATCAACAACTAATGGCATATTATACGTTGTTGAAGGTATCTTACCTCAAAGATATTTTGAGAGTTTTTGAATCAAAATAGGCAATTCTTGACGAAAATACAGGAACTTGAAGGTAGATAAAGGCATATTCTAATGAAAGGACTGAAATAAGAAACGAATTTTCAAAAGATTATCATGAAAAAGCTGGATTATAATTAACATATCTGAAGGAAGAATGAAGGTATGGAGGAAAACGACTAATATACAGTCTTCACCATTCAGCATCAGCACAGTGTTCAAAAAGCACTGTTAATTAGATAAAAGAAACTCTTAAGACGCGAAAGAACCATTCTGTAATAAAAAACTTAAGATACAAAAGCCCAATCTGGGTAAGGGATGGTTTTCGTGTGTAAAACACCACACTCGACACACGGACTTGCAGGAAGTGTCTCTCTTAGCAATAGGAAAAAAGCCTTCTTGAACATTCCGCTCAGAATACTCTGAAATGGTACTCACCTTAAAATTAAATGTTTTAAATTAATATGCTAATTTATAATTAAATTTACATAACGTTGTAGCGCAACGCTACAATCTTAAACCTTTTTAGTTAATCTGAACGTTTAATATCGGTTACAAGATTTTTCGTCACGCGTCATTTGTCAAAATAAATAAGGCAACATAATGTATACATACAGTGAATTTTAATAACTGAAGATTTGTCAACAACTATTACCCCTGAGAATGTAATACATCGTACTTTTTGTTGGACGAATTGTCAGATTTCTATTATTTTTATAACAAATAATATTTCTTTTTATGATAAATGCTGTCTATTTTCTGATGTTTGAACATCGTTATAAAGCCACGTACAAAAAATTCAATTAAGATTAGGAATATTATTTAAACCCAGTCTTAACTCAATGCAACCGCCAACCAAATTAGGTATTATGAATTTTCTGCAGCCTGCATGTTTATTTTATGAAGAAGTTTTTAACATATTTTTTGGTGTTCCGTGCTAAAATTAGCAAAACGGAAACACTTCGGTGTCGGTCCGTTCATCCGTCTGTCACAGTCGATTTTCTCTGAAACTGCTCGACGGAAAAATTTGAAATTTAGCACAGAGATAGAGCATGGTGGCCCAATTATAGACGTGGAGTATAAAAAGTTGAATTTTGATTCTGGGGGATAATTTTGGGAGGCAAATTGGAAAAAGGAAAAAAATTCAATGGCATCGTGTAGAGTGTCAAATGAAAGCTTACTGCAGCACAAATTCAACAATATATGTGATGCATTTTCTTAAACATTTTTAGGGAAAAACTGCTCTCCCCCACTCTCATCACCAAAAGAATCGCTCAGAAAAATCTAAAATAAATCACGAACATTGAGAATTTGGTGTAGATTGAGCTAAAATTATCAAGATTGAAAAATTCTAGCGCGATCAATTGTTATAAACAATTAAATTAATTATTTCCTTATAACTGCTGATCAACTGATTTTAGAGAAAAGTTTTAAAGAATTTTTTATTATTTTGGCCCCCTGAGAATCAAACCTGAGGTGTTATTAAACGAATTTTTAGTCTGATCCTGATTTTTAGTTCTTCAATGTTTCTAGGTTTTGTATCATACACTTTGAATTTTAAGTAACCCAACAGGTACAAATCTAAAGGGAATGGGTCAAGCGATCTAGCTGGCCATTTAATGATTCCCCTTCGTCCAATCCATCTACTATGGAAAACGGTATTAAGGTATTCCCGTACATTAGCCGCGTAGTGTGGAGGTGCACCATCCTGCTGGAAATAAATTCTTTGATCGAGGTTATGATCTGCAAGCGCCCATGCTATTATATCGTGGGTTGAATAATAGTATTGTTCTTAATGTTCTATCAGCAGTTTTGGCGAGAAATGAGTTTTTACAGGAAAATGTAGGTTTAAGAAATACTGTTCTATCTGAATAAAAATAATTGCTGTTAAATATTGCAAAGACATACGACAAACATGGAAGAAACTAAATGCTTACAACCTAGCAGCACACTGCAGTTTACGAAAACCGGCTTACTGTTGCATTTGGAGTGAAGGGACACACGGCAGGTAAAGAAGCAATATAGATTAAGGTTTGATAAAAATATTAAAATCAAATCAAAATATGCTTTATGGTCAAAAATATCTTTACAGACAAAGCTAAAAATATAAATCAGGTATATAAATCAATAATACTATAAATCGACTTATACTACAAAATGATTTAATTAAATGATTATGACAAAGTATCCTCAAAATACTCATTTAATGAGTAAAATGCATTTTCTAATAATAATTTCTTAAGAACTTTTCTAAATTTTTTAAATACCAAAATATATAGATTTTTTATACACAAAGGAAGTTTATTAAAAATCTTTTTAGAAGCATATTCTATAGATTTTTTTACAAGACTAGAGGGAGGTACAGGTAGATAAAAATTACAATTTTGTCTTATTAGATAGGGTACCTGTCGACTTTTCTCACGTTAAAAAGATTATTCTCTGGTCTGATTCATTTGTTCCGGCAGAGATTCACTGCGAATAAAAAATCTATAATGAGTATGGTATTAATGAGATTTTTGGAACAGCATACAACCGTCGTGCGTAGAGATAATACAAAAATTTGGAGAACCTGGTCATAGCAACATTCAAGAGGTGGATAATTTGCACAGCCAAATCGAAAGAAGATTCGCTGGATTAGATAGATTTAGTCCGTTAGGTCTTTTACGCTTATTACCGACGGTTAATCAGGAAAAGCCATTCAAAGTATTTCACGTGAAGTATATATATTTCAAGTTATACAAAGAAGAATCTCAAGCCTTCAACTATAATATGCAAGTTTAAAGCAAAAAAAATATTACAATAAAGATCCAATGAAATTATTTTATAAACTTACTCATTATGATGAGTCGTACATTGAAGTGCCAATTTTTCCTACAAATAATACTATAGAACAAGTTTTTTTTTCAGTGTTGTTACCAGATATTCGCACTGCAACTGAGCCAAAAAAATGTTTCCTGCCTTTAGCTAAAGTTGCTGATCTTACCAAATTATTCAAGTTTATGCCGCGTGTTAATGTAATTTTCTTTAAAACTTTGTTTAAACAATTTAATGATGGTATTTGCAAAAAAAAACAGTTAAAAAGGCCAATAATAATTAGTTGTTTAGTTAAGTTAAAGTGTTTTCATTTTTCATTAATCATTGTTACAAAAATGCTTTTGTTTTTTTCTTGTAATAATGTAAGATTAATTTCAATCCTAAATGAATTATATGCTGTTAGAATATTTTAGAACGTTTTGTAAAATTTTGTGAGATAATAAAATAAAAATGTTCCATTAGCAATTATTTGTTTACTATGCAAACAAAATGCTAACATTTAATGCAGAAAGAAATTACACAATTTAAGCACGAACTAACTTTATAAAATGTCATTAAAATCGCAATCCGAATTTTGAAAACGCAATTCTCAGAAAATGGGTTTTATTCTGTTAAAGCACTAGAATACTCAACCCACGATATACCGGACCTAAACCGTTATTACTGATTAGTGTTACCCATCCCTCTCTACTGTATAAAAACTTTTTTTTTTACTTTTATTCGCACTTTTCTTTTTAACCTTTAAGCTATACTGATTTCCTACAAATAAGAAGACATCGATTTGTATTTAAACAAATTAGCTTGCTCATGGTAATCCAAATAAAATACATAACCGATATCCTGTTAGCTACTCCACAAGCCAACAGAGGGACAATGGAAATATTGACAAATTAATTCCTTGATTTCCCACTTAAAGGCGCCACCGTCATCCGCATAAAACACGGGGTTTTCCTTTTAGTTAACCCCAGCTCGTTAAAGCTGAAGCGTGAAGTTTCAGCCTTTCGAGCTTTTAACGATTTCTGTTAGTTTCGAAATACAAAGACTTATTTCTTAGCACTCGGAAACTCTCGGGTGAGTACTTTTCTAGTCAAAAGGAGATTTTTTATAATATATTTACTAATTTTTCTACAAACTTACTACATGGTTTCTACCTATCAAAATTTGCACAATTATGACATAAAAAATAAGTCGTTAATATGTTTGTATAAACGGGACAGTCAGAACAAAGTCCAGTTATTAAATTTACATAATTTTATTAGGGGTGGATTTTGATTTGTCCAAATCAACTAGTTAGGTTATGAAAACGCGTATGTGTGGTGCCAGATCAATAGAGATTTCGACTCGGCATCTGTGTCCGACTGGAGGGGTGAAAGTCATTGGCGCGGATTGCGAAGATTAGGGAAGGGTCGTAACTTTCCTTAAGAATATTTTTTTAAAGCAAGAATTTAACATTAACTGCACACACACTTTTATTGTCCGCCTAATTTTGTTTCACAGGAATTCGTTGTTTCAAATATTAGGTAGTAACGTTTTGTTATGTGTAACTCTATGTTAGAACAAACCTAAGTATTAACTTTTATATTATTATAAAAACTAATATATAAAAAATATATAAAATTTAGTATTCGGATTAATCACCGTCGTGTTTTTTTTATAAAATGGCATTACCTTGATGTAGACGGATGAAGGGATTTATCTATATACAGCAGCCCCTTTGTACCTTTTTATATTTGCATCCCACTTTTTTGTTATGTTATACCTAATATAAAGTTAGATATTTAGGTTTGACTTTTTTAACATTTACCAGAAAGTCTTATTTTCTCTTTCTCTGTTCTACAAAAAAGGTTTAAGTATCTTCGCGCGCATATTTCGATAAGAAAAACTGTTAATTATTCAATTTCAATGAATCTAGTTTGATGGAAAGTTAGGTTTCAGAATTAGGGTTGTCCTTATTTATCAACTCCACATCACCTCGGCAAGCGCGGTTTCGATAGCTCTTATGAAGTTTATAACACAGGCGCTTATGTAGAGGCGCTGCATGAGATTATAAAGGCCATGTTACAACCTTAAAAAACAAAAAAAATACCGTTTTTTAAAATTGAAAATTGACATTATTATTATTACTGATATTAAACGATAAATATGGGTTACACTTTTTAATTGTTAAGGCGGTTTCTAAATGATTATTATGTAACCATTTTGCTAAAATGAATTTAGTTCTATTATTGTAAAAAATACATATTAAATTGTCATTTTTTACAAAAATTAGCGACAAATTTCAGAAATAAATTCATAGCAAGAAAACTTTTTTTTATTCTTACACTTGTCGATTCAAACCTTTGGTTGTGAAATTAGATCGGTTCTAGCAATGTTGAATCTCTGACTGGGAGCTCTGCATGTAAAAGGTTAAGCTTGAAACAAAAATAAGTTTGGTCTTCTACATATTATTGCTAACTAATAATAATAATAATAATAATAATAATAAAGTTTATTTAAATTAATTACAATTTAAATGTGATTATATATATATATATATATATATATATATATATATATATATATATATATATATATATATATATATATATATATATATATATATATATAATAGGTATACGTATATTATAAATAAACTTGATAAAACTCCCGAAGACGTACCTACTTGTTGGGGGCAATGCTTAGTATAATCAACAATACGTTTCATAAAAATTGTTTACCACTTTTCACTACTTTCGTACATCTTTTATTAAGAACCGATATAAGAAGTTTATATCCCATAAAGTACTTTAGGTGATTAAGCCATTCTTGTTTTTCTCTACTTTCACGGCATTGGCTTTTTAATATAATGTTAAACGGTTTGGGAAAACAAGTCATCCGTCACTTTATTTGAGTCACGAGAGACATCTTTTTAATTATTTTGTTTGTTTTGACGGGACATGACATTTTTTCAATGAGATTTTTTCTATTTTACTGTGTTGTCGGGTATATAAAATAGAGTAGATAGTTTTTACTATTGACCGGAACGTCTCAAGTAAGTCAGGAAACTATTTAAATATTCATGTTGACGTTGACATAAACATTAAGTAATTGCACTTGCGTTTCTTAATAATGCTCTTTATTTAAAAGCAATGTTCTTAAAAACAAAGTAGAGTTGTATCAAAGTTCCTAAATAAATTTTGTATAATTTTATTCTTTCTTTTGACAACAGCACGAGACTAAATGCTGCAATGTCAACTTTTAAATTTATTCAAATACCTATAACAAAAGATTTTTCATACGTATATTTAAGGTAATGACAAAACCCCTCATAGAACTATATACAAAGTGAAATTTGTATTTAATCAAAAAAATTAAAATCTTCAAAAAAGGGTGTTTTTTCATATGCATAACATGTGCGGATCTTTACCACATCGCCTTCGCCTCTTCTCGGCACGCGCGGTGTCAATTCTTATGGGGTTTCTAAGAAGTGCACTCACCTATACCTATAAGTTTTCAACGGATCGCCTCATCCGATGCACAGGTGTTACCGGAGGTGTATGTAAGTACTTGTATTACAAAAACTTTGCGCATACCTAAAAACAAAATGAATAATTACTATAATTATTATAAAATGTGAAGTAGTATATAGGAGAAATAAAAGTATGAAAATTCGGTTAAAAGTAAAGTAAGTAATTTTTGTTTTGATTGGAGACCATGCATTTATACTAGGTCATAATTCTAAACAACTTGTCCTAATATCAGCAAATGGAGTTGCATAAATTTTTTTGTTTTATTGTAAAATTAATTTAAATTATATTAAGTACCTACACATACAAAACGAAAAAAAAAACACACGGCGATATTTTGTTTTGGTATCATTTTTTTGTCGCATCCTTGTAGACCGTGGAAATCAACGAGTACCAATACAGGAATAATACAAACAAGCGTTGTTATTTGTGATAGCACGGAATGACAAATGACATGCGCATGCCTAACTTAAAATTTCAAATAATGTAAAGTAGAAAATGAAACTCAAAAATTTATTTCGAATCAAAACCAAATATTATAATTCCAAATAAATTATAAAGTTTTAAATCCACTTTAAAATACGTCTAATATTAATATAAAAAGGGAAATCAAACTTGGCATTGCTTAGATTTGTAACTTTATTTACAAAAAGAAACACACAAAAATGTCATACTTAATAATAGCTTAAAATGATGCAACCATTTACGTACACACCCTTATTAAGTATCGGATTATAAAATACCAAATCATTACAATTTATAGAAGTCAAAATCAAACATGTATGTATATACAAAACAACCTACAAAATGCTGATACTTTTTTTACTAAAATATGTAGTATATAAAATAAACCAAGATTACGATTTTTGTAAAATAATTTAAAGCATACAGAAAGAATAAGACAATCTAAATTGATATATACGTAAGAAAGTAAGATATTGTTAACGGAAGGTGGTAGAGGAATTCTTCCTCGACCGAGGTGGTACCACCCCACACACTCACACACCCTCTTAGAGGGCTGGTGAAATCCCTACGGATGTTTCCAGCTCTGGATGTGTGAGTCGATTCCCCAGTAGGTAGTCTACGTGGGGTATCAGAAGATAAAAGAGAAGTCCTTAATCACAATCCGGTCATATAAAAAATAGATATAACATCCAAATAATGTCGAAGCAAATAATTTTAGTCTTCGATTTGATAGTCTGTGTTTGGACTCCTCGTATGACATGAAGAAGAAAAAGGCATTTTAGGTTCTTATATTAGGTAGGTACATGTATTTTCATGCTTGCTCAAAAAGTTTGGTAGTCCTCTATGAAATTGTAATTGGAATGCTTGTCAGATATAATATCAGAGAGAAATATCAAAAGAGAAAATTGTGTCCAAAAATTTTTCGATTGCTATTAAAGCTTGTTGCTTGGTAATTTCGAGAATGCCATTTTTAAAAAAGCCACGAGATGTTAGTCGAGTGGTTTTAGGATAAAATGTCATGAGCGAAATTGCAAAAAGCAATAAACTTAAACAATACAAGAGAAAAATTTTGGCTATAAAATTTGATCTCGAATGGTATTCGACATGACTATTTCAGGAAAAAAACACTTTTAGGTAAACAGAGTTCTTTATTTAACACATTAAAGTGACAATGATTGTTGATTTGTTGACATAGCAATAAGACTTTTTTTAATTCACAGGTTAATTTTTAAGCTAAAAATGTTTGCCGCTGAAAACCATTTTACCTGTTCGAATTTGTAATTGGGCTGTGTAAAATACATGAGATAAATAGTCAAAAGAATATTTGCAATAATTGTTTAGAGTTTTGAAAGCTGTAAAACATAGATGCGACAATCTACACAGCGACAAAATCACAGCGACACTACACAGCGAATCTACACAGCTACAAAATCTATACAGCGTGAAGTAATAAAAAGAAAACTGTGAATTTTGCTCAGGTTGGGTTGGAACAAGAAATAATATTTTACTTGGTTTGACTGCAAGAAACTATCAGGAAGAAGGATGTTTTTTCTTTAGTTAGAATGTCGTTACCTGCATACCGGTTTCGAACTCTTTAGTTCTCGTCAGTACAGGATAAACGAACATACCTGCCTTCCGAAACAGCATATCCTTAAAGCTAACCATGTCGAACTGCATAAGCAGTATAACACAGGCAGCGCCATCCATTAGCAGTTTCAAGCAGTCGGAGTAGAATTTACCGTGAGGTAAAATATTTCAACAATGAATGAAGTCTACTTGTCAGGGGTAGATATATCTATACGAAAAATTGAGAATAAGTTCTCTAAACCACCTGAAAATTCCTTATACAATAAGGATTTGAACAAATCATGGTAAAACAGCTATTCTCCGGGCTATATGCCCCTCCGAGCGCTGGATTACATACCAAAATTTTCCGTATTTTGACTAACACTGTCAGACAACAAAATACTTGGTTTGACTGCAAGAAACTACCAGGAAAAAGGAAGCTTTTTCTTTAGTTAGGATGTCGTTACCTGCATACCGGTTTCGAACTCTTGGATGGATGGTGCTGCCTGTATACTGCTTATGCAGTTCGACATGGTTAGCTTTAAGGATATGCTGTTTCGGAAGGCAGGTATGTTCGTTTATCCTGTACTGACGAGAACTAAAGAGTTCGAAACCGGTATGCAGGTAACGACATCCTAACTAAAGAAAAAGCTTCCTTCTTCCTGGTAGTTTCTTGCAGTCAAACCACCTATTTTGTTGTCTAACAGTGTTAGTCAAAATACGGCAAATTGTGGTATGTAAGCCAGCGCTCGGAGGGGCATATAGCCCAGAGAATAGCTGTTTTACCATAATTTGTTCAAATCCTTATTGTATAAGGAATTTTCAGGTGGTTTAGAGAACTTATTCTCAATTTTACGTATTGATATATGTACCCCTGACAAGTAGACTTCATTCATTGTTGGAATAATATTTTACACTGAAACTGACGTGAGGATTTTACGTGTTAAATCAATTCTTTTTACAGGCTTTGGAATTTATTGTTTTTGATTGTTGTAATAGCACCTAAACATGCTACAATTTGACCTGCTATAAAAACTGACTAGTTAATGTAACTTACGTGCTACTGTTAACACAAGACGAAATAGTTCGCATTTTCGAAATTGATTATTATTTCGCGAGAAATTTATTCCTACCTTGAGAGTAATTTGAAATTGTATTTTTTAAAAAATTTTATTAACATTTTTTTTTATTTCCTGCTTATTTTTAAAAAGAGCGTCGCTGGCGTGTCACTCCTAAAAGTCTTGCGCTATAAGCCCGGAGTTCATAGGCCTGTTGGATAATATGCAACTGGCGCTATCTATGTGCATACCTATTTTCAATGTTATTTTTCATGTAGGTATAGTAGAATGCGGGATTTGTAGGACTGATTGTGATGTTTATAGGACAGAGCGGGACGCGTTATATGCTGATAATCTAGGTCAGGTTCAAGAGAGACATTACCCTTCCTAGGTGGGTTAAACTCTTCGACACGCAATCTAGTTTCTTCTAATTTCCTACATAATTCGATCAATTCAAAAGGTGTATTAATTTCATGTAAACTTAAACGTTCCTGAAAAAATGGTAACATGTTAGATCTTAAAACCTTTAAACGTAATGAATCTGAAACTGCTGAAGGCATTCTATCAAATAATTGCGTCATAGCTGCTACGTAAACACCTATGGCTTTATCGGAACCTTGGATACGATTCAAAATTTGTTTCCATAGTTTATCTCCAAAATGAGCTGGTAAAAATTCATCTTTCATTAACTTAATCAAAGAGTCCCAATCAGCTGCATATTTGCAAATTAAATGATAATAATTTAAAGCATGAGACTCAAATAAATCTGAAGCTGAATGAAATAATTCTGTTTTAGTCACACATCTAGAAATACGAAGTTCCTCAACTTTTTGTAAAAATGCATTAAAACTTAGTCCTGAACTTTCTGAAAATTTAATACCCCATTTAGAAACTGGTACACTTTTATAATTTAAACTACCTGCAGAGGTTTGCTGAAAATTACTAGTAGTATTAGTATGTGGAGAATTTTGTTCTGTATTTGCCATAGTTGAATTTGCCAAAGTTTGATCAACCCCTGTATTGTCCACAAAATCTGGATCTAAAGGCGGTTCTGTATTTGTATTAGAACAGAATAATTTAGCTTTTGACTCGTACTCAGTCACTAAAGTCGTTATTTGTCCCAATAATTCCGAACGTTGGCTTTGAGTTACAGTGTCCGCATCTGAAATTCTTTTTATTCTACCAATCAACTGTGTAAACTTTTTTTCAATTTTTGAAATTTGTTTAGATGTCCCAGAAAAGGTTGAAATGATTTCTTTCAATTCTACAAGTTTAGTAGTGCATTCTAAAATTTATCTTTCATTATCCAGTTCCACAGAACTTTGCACTAGATCCCCTGGCATTTCTAATCGTAACAGTGATCGTAAGCATTTCCTTAACGACTCAACTGTTCCCGAAGGTTTAATACCCCTTATTCCGACCTCATATTCCAACTCATCTTTAGAGAGTCTATCTATACCCAACTTATGCATTTTGAAAACAAAAAATATTTCTGGCCAAATAAAATTCTTAAAAAAAATTATGCTCACCCAAAAATTCAAGAAATTTATAAAAATGATCAAGTGTAGTCAATTCAATATTATTCCAGAGAAAATAAAATTTCCAAAAAAAAAAAATTAAGTTCAGCAAAATGTCAAGTTACTCAAAAGTCACTACTTATAAGTCTTTTATATTCATATACCACCAGTGTCAATCAAAAACAACCTTAAATTCACCAAGTTGCAAATTTAAAATATCGAAAATCTAAAATAAAATAGTAAAAGCTAAACCTCACAAAACCGAGAAAAATCGCTGAAAAATGTCACTGTACGATATTAGAGCAGTCAACCTCCTAATATCTAAGTTGAAGTTGGGCGCCAGTGAAATGTTGTTACTTTTACAATCTCTGAAGACTTTGGGCGCCAGTGAAATGTTCTGGCTTTTAAACATTAAAAGAGAATATATTGCAATGCCACTGTTGTCACATGTGGCTAAAAATAATTCGCCCTAAACTGTTATCATACAGATAACGATTGTGACCCAGGTACGACCTGAGAAGGTTTTCTACTTACAACTCTTACCTAATCGACCAAATCAAGCTGCTTGTAGAACACCTCCATACGCTAGCTCTATCTCAAGGGTAGGTTCTTTTAGTGACAGATGAGCGTTTAGCTTTTAAAGTCAAAATCGGTAGTTTAGTCAAAATTAGAGAGGCGCCACCATAGTTTTACTTTCTAAAGTTAGGCTCTAAATTGGTGGTCTGTTTAGCCTGTAGCGTTGAAACAAAACCAGGAAAAGAAAACAAATATGCCAAGTCCGGTATTAAAATTATTGGGAAAGCAAAACAGTTATTGTTTAAGGCCAATCCATTTAATCTTGAAAAAGTTTAGGATAAAAAGGCAAGTCCTTTTTTTTCTTAAGAAAAATGCGAGCTCCTCTGAGACAAAAATAAGTTAGAGTTACTTACGTAACTTACAATAAATGATGAGTGACCTCATCTAGTAGGATTGGTCCGGTTTGGACTAACAAGGCCTGGTATTACGCTTGCGTGTTGTCGACAATCCGCTCACGTTTACATGTCACCGGCTCTTTACATTCGTTCGTACGCACCAAAGAAAAAGGTTATTAAAAGATTAAAACAAAATGTTCATATTTTATGACCAGTGATTGGTCTGAAGGACTCCGCCAGTACGGTTCAAGACATTGATTCCCCCAAATGAGACTTTCCAGAATAAACGTACCTCGATAAGATACAATCAGTATGGCATAAGTCAAATTAACAATAGGGAAAATTATTCCTTGGCAAAAATCAATGTCGGTAACCCCACGGGTAGGTAAAACTTAAAAAGACTCAGCTGTCTGCAACCATCCAAGTTGCCTCGCAGTGCGTGTTAACCATGGAGAAGGGGTCTCACTTTCCCTGCAGAACCTTGCCGTCGTGACGTGGACAGGATAAAGAAACTTGTTCCAAAACGGAGACCTAACAGGTCTCAAGGTCCTCAGAATAAAATTGTGGGTTCTACCATAAACTACTCCTGGTATATCTAATCCATAAGTTCAGGTACTTTAACCCAAACTTAAAGCGTTTAATCCAAAAATTAGGTACTTTAACCCAATCATAAAAAGTTTAGTCCAATACTAAAACTTTAGTCCAACCCTAAAACCCTAAAAGAAAACACCCTATATAAGATATAGGCTAAACCAAACCTTAGCTTAGAACTAATTCAATCAATCTTGAAGTTACATATTTACAACCCTAAATCTTATCTATACATACAATTTCGCCTACATTAAGTTAATAAGGGTTTTTCAGCACCGGGGGAAAAACACATAATTATCGGCCTCCTGGCCAGGGAATGTATACTATCCAAAGACCATTACTAATACATTCCGAAAAGGGATGATTCCAAGAAATTATATTTGCCAATGTGGCGTTTTCCAAAAAAAGGAAAATTCACTTGGATTTTCCCATGTGCTTTCCTCTTGACGATGGCTGACGAATTAAAAAAAAACAAAAGACCGATGACACGTCATTTCCACTTAAATCCCCAAAATACCCAAGAAAATATGGTTGCTTTAACCATAGGATCAACCATAACTTCCGACAACCAAAATTCTCCAAAAATTCCGCCTAAAAATCCAAAAAGGAGAACCGCCCATGTCAATGTCAACGTCCTGACATTGACCTATATTTCAAACAGCTGCCTTATATGTCACTACATTTCAAAATAAATTCTTTTGAAAATGAAGGGCCTAATAACTGTTCAAAACAAATGTATCCCAAAATTCAACTCTAGACGACTAGCATTATATGCCAAGAAAACTGTCATAGAATTCAAACTATTCGACATGGAAAATAATCAAGAAAAACCACTTGAACAAACATCAAGTATCATATTAGTCCTTCCCATTTTGCAAGGGTTCCAGAAAGTATAAGGTATCGTTTATTAAATTGTTATTTAATTGCTAATTAATGCTTCTAAAATCCCACAATAAAAATCTTTACATACAAAAATGAAATCTAAAACTGGTACTTTATTATATGCTATTTTCTCACTGTAACAGTTGATAATGCAAGAAAATATAATTAAATGCGGGACTGTCCCGCAGGGTCCGGGAAAGTTTATTATTACAGTAAAGGGGTTTAATGGAAATAGTTTAAAATATAATGAACAGGGTGACCCTTCGGAGGGTCTAGAGACACATTCAATAATTTTTTTCCCTTTTATTTAATACACATACCTAAAGTTTTCGTAAACACCCAAAAATCATAACCATACTCACGTTCGTAAACCTCTTTCCCGTAACACAAGTTGCGATATTGGCAAAATTTTCCTCACCATAATTAAACCATGTCATTTTATTATTGTGTAAACAATTAGCAACGTGTTTATCTACCAATTTGTAAATTCGACTCTAGGGTGCATTCCAGATTGGATGTCGGACGATACCAAGCGTGCCGGGCACGAATATGCTGATTAAGCACTCACAGTTTAGAATTCTATTCTGTTTATATACCTAAATATGGTATAAAAAATGACCTGGTAAAATTTAGTCAGGTAAGGGAAAGTATGAACGCGTCCCTAGACTAGAAAATACGTTGGCTTCGCTCTTTTGTCTTTGTGTTAGTATTGACTTGCGAATATTTTATATCCGAGATTATTTTGATAAGAAAAACATTACGTTCTTGCTTAGATATTATCGCTCAGATTTACTCAGAGGTTTAAGATTTAGTACTGATTTAAATTAAGATCTAGTTTATCAGGACAAAAACCTGTTAATAAGTCGACATTAAAAACGTATGAGTTATTCAAAATGATATTTGTCTTGGAAGATATTGCTAAAATAAATTTAGTTCCATTATTGTGGAAAGTACGTATTAAAATGACCCTTTACTTCATGAATTTGCGAAAAAACTTAGAAACATAGAATAAAACCTTGTTCTCTTATTCTTACACTTGTAAGTTTAAAACGTATGGTTGTCAAATTAGACCGCCCTTGCGTTGGAGAATCTGACCGTATAAATTTTATAAATTGCCTGTCTGTTTCTATTTTTCTTGCTTACATAGTACGAATGCGGCGGGTTGCCTATATAAGCAGGAAGCAATTCTCTAGATGAAGTCAAGTGTATTTAAAACTCAGTTTTACCCCGTTACAAGTAGAATATTGTTTCTTTAATATAAAGATTTTTTAGTTTTGAATTCCTCAGTTGTGCTAATGACAAAATACCGCGCATTTTTTCTAAGAAACGTGTTTTCATTTTATGATGGAACGTTTTCTTAATGTTAATTACTCGAGCATGGTTTTAAGATTAATAATAATTGCGCTGTTTTATTAGTGTAGTTTTTCAAAAGAAATGTATTTTAAAGGAATTTTGCGTTAACGGTAACAGGAACATTTTTATGCTTACTCATAAAAAAGAATTTTAATAGATTTCGCTTCGAGAATTTTGAAAGCACTTCCATAGGTAGTGTCTCATGTTTGTTGCCAGTTGCGGGTTTCCTTTTTTAAAAGATTAAGCAGCAATGTGTAAGTTATTATTGCGAAGCGCCATATAGACTGTACATAACCCATATTAATTATATGAAGTACATTTTACGATACCCTGTCTCCAATGCACAGTGGTTCCGACTATATAGAGAGTGTGACAGGTTAATTCTGCCACAGTGTCAGAGTTTGTTTTACTAATTAATCTTATTCACGAACGCCTATTGAGTTTTTGTTTTTAATTTACCTTGATAGAACAGTTGTATTTTCATTCTTACACTGTGTGGGTTTGCCATGTTCTCGGGCTACACCCTAGGAACGTTGATTACCTTCTGTCCAGGTCAGCTGACCCATCTTTCGAGGCTTGCAGTTCGTCTTGGCTTCCTCCTTTTTTGTTTGGACCCTGAATTCCGTTTTCTTCACCTTGCTTAAAGTCCTCCCTGTGTGATGGTCGCTTTTGGTCTATTTATGCTAATCTGTTTTTAGGGAGCAAGTTTTAAGGGGCTACTTACTTTTTCCCTTCCTGGGAATCTATTGTTTACTTTTTTTCCTCGACATTGGATGGGATTATAGATGGTCGCTCTTAGTCTACTTATGCTAATATGTTTTTAGGGGGTAAGTTTTAATGGGCTACTTACTTTTTTCCCTTCCTGGGAATCTATTGTCTACCTTTTTTCCTCGACACTGGATAGGATTTATTATTGTGTTTTCCACTTTCGCTGTGTCCTGGATTCTGCCCTTGCTCTTTAATGTTCTATATTATTTAAACGCCATTCGTTTCTTTCATATGTTGTTTTAAATTCTATAATAAATAGATATTGACAGGTTAGGTTTGTTTTGTACTAGCAGCTGTCACTATCAGAGGTTTCCAGTGTTGCCGATTCGTAGATTCAAAATTTGTCCTGTAGCATCTGGCATTTTTGCGCGGATGGCATGGATATATGTTGCTCTAGTAGATAAGGTACACCGCTTCTGGAGTAAATGACGTCATTTTTACATGTAAATCTCCATAAGAAAATTTAAGGTTCATTCTGCATTTCAAGGTCACCGACGCCTTCAGGTGGGGAGCCCAGAAGTAGGCGTCGCGACGCCACATGAGTGACATAGTCTTCTTATGCACTTGAGTATGAAGTACTTGAGCACTAACTACTGGGGCAAGCCAAGCAAACCCAGCCGACTCCTGCTGCATTATGTCTTCGGAGTTCGAACCTAGATCCTGCCGTCGCTGCTAACGCCATCTTGAGGATTTGAACCAGGCCTTCAGCTATTGGGATATATTAATATATTTCTAGTGGATCCCATCGTCGAGCAGCTAAACTTTCCATCTTTCAACTCCAACGCTGTACCGTTAAATATTACAATTATTTCTTCAAGATGACGTCACACAAACTTTTTTATTTATTTTACCCCTAGTGAGGATCGAACCTGCTACCTTTAGGTTAGTATTGCATCGTCTTACACTTTACGCTGTCGAGGTATATTGAATATTTCCGTCTTTAGTTTAAACTTATAAATCCGAAGTACTTCAGACATTTTGTTACGAAATATATCACCAGGATGACGTCACAAACTTTTTTCGCTAATTTTACTTCTAGAGGGTCTCGTCGAACAGCCAAACTTTCCATCTTTCAACTCCAACGCGGCACCGTTAAATAATACAATTATTTCTTCAAGATGACGTCAAAAACTTTTTTATTTATTTTACCCATAGTGAGAATCGAACCGGGGACCTGTATGTTGGAATATCGGCGCTCTAGCCGATCTCGCCATCGAGCTCCAATAAAATATTGTGTTGATGAGATATAGACTTGCAGCTATAAGCGCCATCGTAAAAGTATGACGGCTGTCACCGGTCATGTAAGATGTGTCAACTGTCACTTGTCATCTTCGATGTGTCAACTGTCACCTGTCACGTGTTAAATGTGAAAATTGAAAATTATCATAGGACACGTGTTGAGGATAACGTCATAAGATATATGTAAAAGATTAATACTACATACGCCCTAGCGAAGCCGTAAAGTAAAATTAAAACTAGGTATGTATGTTTGTATGCTTAACCGCACGTAGTTATTATTTAGTGGTTTATCCGTGCGTTAGAATGTATTTAGTTGAGGGCTTCCAGTCAGTCTTATTTTATGACTGGTAAATATAAAAGTATAGCAACTACTACAAACCATTATGGTGGTAAAATGTAAAAGGCGTATATACTATTAAGCTAATGTATACCAATTATAAAATAATGCCTTAACGGAGCTGCCAGACGTGAACTGATCCCTCAGGCGCGCTCCAGCTCGATTTTTATGGATAAAAACGACCTTTCAAAGCAAAAAAAAAACCGTAAAATTAATTAGAACATACATTTATTTTTATATCCCCCTTTTATTTTAAAACCAAACATATTACAATATACAATAGTACAAAATATATTTTCTTATTCCTCCATGATACTGTGATGTCCCCAAGGCAACGTTAAGCAGGAAGTCCTTGTTATTATTCTCTTATCATCATGCGGACTTAATCCAATCTTAGTTTGCTGTATTGTGTGGAGGTCATGATGTTTGGATCTAATTAATTTTTGTGATACCTGTTTCTCCGTAAATGTTTCTAAAACATTTAACATAGTCATCGAAGGTAATGTGATTTTTTATGACTGATTTCTTTATACCCTTAATCTTTTTTGATAAACCCAAGTTTTCTAAAGATCGATCAATTTCAACGCGTTCCTTTTTAGCTTTTTCTAATTTAAGTCGTTCTTTCTGTATTTCCTCCGGTGTGTACAGAACCTTTGTAGCATACATTTTTGATCTTAAACCAATGAAGTGTGTCATTATACGACCATTGTTTTCATCCTTCATCATACCCAGAACCTTTTTGTTTACTCTTGGTATATTATAAATATTTTCTTCTGGATAATCGCTAGTATCAAAATATTGGGAACAATCCTCTCTTATTATATCATATACGTTGTGATGCCTAATTTCATAAATTAAGCTGTCGGTATCTGTGTATAGAACGCTACATTTGTCGTCAAATATTTTATTCATGTACATATAGTGAAAGTCGTAAATCGTTGTCTTAGCCAAATCTAAAATACACATACCCACATAGATTGGCTTGTTAAAATAGACATTTGTTTTTGACAACTCAATAATCACCAAATTCTCGCCGATTATTGTACTACTTTTAAATTCAGGTCTTGAAACTAAAGCTTCGGCCCCATATCTACCGTCCCATTTAGTTATCAATCTTACGCTACAATGTTTCCTGATGTTCTCCATTGTTTTACCGAAAACAGCATTATTCATTAATTTAAAAAGATTTTTTTCAAAATCGTTTTTGGCAGCTTGACGTAAACGAGTATTTAAGTCAATATATGATTTAAGCCAAGGAGATTGGTTGAAACTTAAAACGCGGTGGATTTTTGCTACTTTTACTCCTAAAGTCAATGCCTGTTTTAGGTTCCTGTAGTGGACGACGTACTCAGATTTATTATACAATGTAGCCAACAGTTTCTCATTATTTGATCCTTTAGGTTTTGCATGCTGAGGACAGGGCGGAAGATCAGAGAATTTATCATGAAGTGCTTCTGGTATTTCCAAATCAACCTCTAAGATATATCCTAAATCTGCATTATCAGCAATCTCTAAAACATTAAGTTGCGAAATTTGATCTTCTGAAAGCCACTTAAAGTCTTCATACGGTAGACATTGAGACATGGCCCAGCCATATTGATTGTTAATATCATAATACATGAGATATGACTTTTCCTTAGATGGGTCATAATCAGGTATGAATTTATTATTTGCTTCTGCGTATCTTTTGGAGCATTGACTTAATCCTCCACGGATACCCTTTTCAACAAAGTAAATCATGTCCAAATCGGTGAGAAGCTCGAGTTTAGTATCACTATTTTTGTATAATTGAAACAACATACACTGCCAAGCATATCCAGGTAAAGTGTACGCATGTGCAGGGTCAAGGCCATAAGTTTGATGAGATGTGGACCTAAATTTTTCAAAGACATCGACCAAGAGTAAAATATCAGTTTTCATATACAACTCCGAGTATTCTTGCAATGACTTGCAGTTAAAACTGTCCCATACTTTTTGTGCATGATCATATTCTTCATCACTTATTAGAGTGTCATTCAAACTATTGTAAAATTCTATTTTTGAAGGTAGTTTATTATCGGTAAGTTTACTCCAAGAATCCATAAAATCGTATGGAAACACGCCCTTTCTACAGAGCAAGGAATAATGTTCCTCTGGCAAGTCTTGAAATTCAGACTTTAGTATTGGATAATCGGGGAGATCCTTAGCCAACTTATTTAGTCCTGAAGACAAAAATCTATAACTGTCAATAAATCTAAATTTTATTAAATTGTCCTTAATATGTTTAGTAAAGGAGATATAATTCTCCAAATTAACAGGTAAAATTTCTATATGTCCCTCTATCTCAGTTAAGGCTTTTATAACCATATGACCATCATAGCAACTTAAGTTATGAAATAGAATCGGTATGGTGCAGTCATCTTGATAATTTAGGTTACAACCCTCGTGAGCAGCGGCTCTTATCTTCCCCGTAAAGTGATTGTGATCTCTAACTTTTTTATCTCCGGCTACAAAGGGCTTTTCACATATATGACAGATACCAGCATTATTAAATTGCTCTTGTTCCTTGGGTGTTAGGCTATCCATGGGCAAATCACACAAAAACACCGTTTTAACATCTTCTGCAAAATCTTGAAGCTCTTTTACGAACCACTCCATACAGTCGTGTCCAGTATATGACTTGTAAAATGATAATGTGTCATCATACTGACATTTGACGTAATACCCAACACTGTAGGGTACATGTTCTTGCAGATTTTGCGTATTTCTCTTCACGTCATTAACTTCAGGAACCAGCAAACACTCGGCATCAGCATATATCACAAAGGGAGCCTTTTCCTTATATTTAAAGTCCTTAAATTCAACCCACTTATTTTTTTCCTGTGGCGCTAACGGTACGACTCCATTATTAAGTTTTAAACAATCTTTAATATGCATAGACAATCTCTCTTTAGTTCGAAAATAGTGCAAACATCGGTCACAAATGAACTTTGTGTGGCGTTCTTTACTTAACTGTGAAGACAAAAGACGAGATAAATTCTTGATCCAGACATAATGATACTTAACAGGTGTTAGGTCGTCTAAGCCGTATTCAGTAGTATAAACATTTTGAATTAGAAGTAAATTTACATGCGTTTCTAGTTTATCCTTACACAAGTAGAAGGGTATAATATTAAATTTCTTGCTCGCCAATTTTTCTAATCGGTAAACATTAACAGAAATATTATTTTGCTTCTCAAAACGGGGAATTTGACGAATTGTCATTGGAAATTGTATACCCTTTAAATTAAATTTTTCTTTAGGGTCTGGATATGATGAAGTATGACTGCTATTATTTGAATCCCGATACAAAGCCGATGCAACTGCCCATGCAAAACACATGTCATCTTGATTTTGAACATTAATACAGGCTTTTCGTTTAGCTATTTGTTTTGGAAGCTCTAGGTAACTTCCAACACGCAGAGGGTTAAATTTGTTAATATTTACCATCAAGTTAGCTACTCTACTCAACGCCCACCCCGAATTACGTTCGGCAAATTCGTCCAAGTCTGATAAAATGGGTTGTATAACTTTATCATTGAACCATGTATCCAAATTTGTATCCCGATAGATCGGAGCATTAGCCGTGTTAATATACTTGTTTTCTTGTACTATTTTATCTGCCGTTTGAATTTTAAATTCTCCAGACAATACAGCGTTAACTTTTAACGCATCATCCTTCTTCAGTGCATTTTGAATTCTTCGTTTAAAGAGCGCCCGGCAGTCCTCCAAAAAGGGCCTCACATCGCAGTGCTTTATGTTGATGATAACGCCTGTCCTAATTCGAGATTGAAAGGCGGAGTAAAGATCCTCCCATTTAACACGATGTGTAGCGGTCTCCTTTCGTGGAACGCATCCAAATCCAACAACTTCAACAGCTTTAAACATTTCTCTAAACTCCATAATTTGAGCCAAACATGCCAACAAGTTGTTTTTCTCTCCTACTCCTGAAGCGTTCTTTAATGCTGTATTTATTAATTTTGAAGCCAGTGCACATTGCTTTAGGCCATCCTTAATAGCATTCTTGTTTCCATCAAGCGAGGGGTTGTAAACTAACATTTTGATGGTTTCCACCAGTTTATCGGCAAAAGACATTTTGGAGCTGGAACAATATTTATTGATAGAATACTAAAGACTGGAGCTCACAAGTCTACTCTCTTGAACGCATACAACGTTAATGAGCTTGAGCCTAAATTTGACTCCTGTTTATAACCTCGATTATGTTTGTTAAAGCAGAATTTTAGGGTGCGTTAAGAAAATAGGGTGCGCTCGGAAAACCCTTAACGCGAAGTCCAGGATTAGTATGCAGTAAAAGTTTAAGATAAGTATAGAGCTAAAATATTCCGCTTCCTAAACTTCGATCAATAATTATTAGAAACTATCTGTAACAAAACAAGCTGTTATGGGTTTACTAGTCTTAACTCTATCCCTCTCTTACAATTCCACAACACAAAGGATAAATGTAAAAGTTTTAAAGTAAGTTCAGACGCGGAGGCACGTTGCGTAAATCTACAAATTCAAAGGTAAAATTACTGAAATATTAGAGAGAATTCTAGAACATTGAAACAACTTCCCCCTCTCTTTCTTACATGCCACGGCAAAAAGGATTGCTGTAAATGTTTCAGGGCTCGTTCAGAAGCTGGGGGTACTTTCCGTAATCGGGGAAAATTCAAAACGAAATTACTAGAAAAATTCGAGAAAATTCTAGAACATTGAACGTAAGATCTTATAGTTCTTACTGGGATTCTCAAATCTAAATTATGGCTGTTTGGAGCAACTAACACTAAGACTCAAAAACTCTTGCTATTCATATTTACATATTAACAAGAACAAAATTTTTAAGTTCAAGTGCTGCAAAATCTGAAACAAAAAAAAGAAAAAAATAAAACCTTTACTCCCACATTAATTAACTACATATTTTATTATTTTACTCTGTAACAATCAGTCTTTGTTGATCGGTTAAAGCTGTGGAATTTTCTTTGAGCTGTTTCTTTGGGTAAAGTTGTTAAATCAATAGTTTGTTTGTCTGGCTGTCCGTCAGTCTGTGCGGTTGATTCAGTCATAAAATTAATATTTTTATAAATTACAAATTCCACATCATTTAAATTTAAACTATGATTTTTTTTCTCCTGCATTTCAGATTCCGAAATTAAATTCAAAGATGATTTTATCGGATATATAAAAAGTTCATCGTCAACCACTTCTGGAACTGATGTAACACTTGAATATAACGCAACCCTATTTGTTTGAGACTCACTCACGCAATTTATATTTTTTTACATCGTTAAAATTAACTGTTGACACGGAAAATTTTATAATTAGAACTTGACGCATATTTTAAGCAGTTATATAAATTAGGTAAAATGTCGGATTCTTTTAAATTTGAAACAGCTAAAATCAGGTAAAACCAGCTAAAATCAGGTAAAAAGCAGCTAAAATCAGGTAAACCCAGCTAAAATCAGGTAAAACCAGCTAAAATGAGGTAAAAGCAGCTAAAATCATTTAATTTAAAATTCCATACTTTATTCCAGTAGCAATGCATAATATAAAAATTATTAAGCAGTTATATAAATTAGGTAAAATGTCGTATTCTTTTAAATTTGAAACTATATGTGAGCGAGTTCCATCAGTTTCAGAAGCGGATATTTACGCTTCCACATCAGAAATAACTTGAGGCGAGTCTTCATTGCAATATTTGACGATTATATTGTTACTCAGATCATCTAGATCTTCAATGCTATTATTATCAATATAATCATCTATTTTAATATCGTTAAAGATATCACTTGCACTATTATTGGCCGAGTCAAGCGCAACTATCTGTTCCGCGGTCATTTCACAAAGCTGACAGTCCATATTATCATGAACCTTACAAGCATATCGTAAATCAAAGGCAGTTAAATAAAAAAAAACAGTTAAATCAATAAAAGTCATACTTACAGAAAAATAGATATCACAAAACACAAGAAAAGGAGTAACGAAACAATTAAACGGATGTCACAACTGTATTCTATCGAGCTCGAGGTATAACTTGCAGATAGCACCTAATATGAAGCGCAAGAAGACGTAAAGAGAATGTTGTCCTGGAATTGCGATCGACAGAGGGGAGGGGCCGACCTGTAGGTAGACCAATGGTCACGTAAAGAGAATGTTGTCTGGGCGGGGGTATAACGGTCGGTCTATCAGGTAGTCCCAATGTCCACGTAAAGAGATTGTTGTCTAGGCGGAGTATAGCGGCCGATCTCGGTGGTTGACCTGCAAAGCAGTACAAAGCCCGCAAAGTCAGATGGTCAACGCACGGCCAAGCAAAAGAGATTGTTGTCTGGGCGGAGTATAGCGGTCGATCTCGGTGGTTGACCTGCAAAGCAGTACAAAGCCAGCAAAGTCAGACGGTCAACGCACGGCCAAGCAAAAGAGAATGGTGTCTGGGCGGGGCATAGCGGTCGGGTGCGGTGGTTGACCTGCAAGATAGTACCGTGTTCACACGGAGAGACGGCCAACGCCCGGTCAACAGCGGTTGACAACCTTTGGTTCTGGTTTTTTGGTTAAGCAAAAGAGAATGTTGTCCGGGCGGGGTATAGCGGTCGGCAGCGGTGGTCGACCTGCAAGGCAGTACAATGTTCGCACGGTCAACAGAGGTAAACAACCTTTTTTATACTATTAATAATTTTTTAATCAACGAATATAAAATTCTTTTAAAACCGAGAGCGCCAATCAGATTTTTCATTATTTATTCAACCATGAAGCGGGATCGACACATGTTGAAGACTACAAGGGCGGAAAAAATAAGGTGCTATTGGGAAGTGTGGCGTTCTAAAAACGCCAACAAACCAACTGCTATAGTACGGGCGGAACCGAGACCACCGCCAGCACCCGCCGCTCCAACAGAGCCGGTTGAAGTAGTGGACGAACCAGCAATGCTGCTGGATCCTGAAGAAAGGGAGGCTCTGTTAGCAGAGCTGACGGAGCGTCGTCGGGCTCATCGACAGGATGCGCGAAGACGGCGACCTGCACCGCGATCCGTGCAGATCGCGAGAGGGGAACAACCACTCTAGGTTTCCCTCTAAAACCACCCCCAAAAAAACGGTCCTTTTTAGAACCACAAAATATTTGATCGTAGTTAGTTGGTGGCATATCCAAGGTGACACAATAAATATCTTGACGCTGAAAATTGAGGAACATTGGTAAAGACATATGCTTTTTTAAGCTGCTATTGTGGTTAGAACATTTCTAATCGCCCCTTTAAAAGAAGCGTGCTATCTTCTGAAGATAATAAAATTGTTACATGGTGTGAAACATCATGGTTTGAACTTCACGTTTTAAATAGTTATCGTTCACAGCCTCTGATGCGTTATTTTTTATTATTTGTGGTTGCGGAGAAGGTTTAGTTAAAATAAAAAAATTGGGGGGCTAGACCAGAGGTCCTTGGCCGGTGCAGATTATACCCCCCGCCACTGTAAAAACCAGCTAAAAAGCAGGTGAAGTTTTTCGGTAAAAAGCAGGTAAAGTTTTTCGGTAAAAAGCAGGTAAAATCAGCTAAAAGCAGGTAAAAGCAGGTAAAATCAGCTAAAAGCAGGTAAAATCAGGTAAAAAGCAGGTAAAATCAGCTAAAAGCGGGTAAAATCAGCTAAAAGCGGGTGTGATATAAAAAAGAACTATTTGAGTTGTTCACCAGTGCGGCGAACCCGCTTTTAGCTGATTTTACCTGCTTTTTACCTGATTTTACCTGCTTTTAGCTGATTTTACCTGCTTTTACCTGCTTTTAGCTGATTTTACCTGCTTTTTACCGAAAAACTTTACCTGCTTTTTACCGAAAAACTTCACCTGCTTTTTAGCTGGTTTTTACAGTGGCGGGGGGTATAATCTGCACCGGCCAAGGACCTCTGGTCCTGCCCCCCAATTTTTTTATTTTAACTAAACCTTCTCCGCAACCACAAATAATAAAAAATAACGCATCAGAGGCTGTGAACGATAACTATTTAAAACGTGAAGTTCAAACCATGATGTTTCACACCATGTAACAATTTTATTATCTTCAGAAGATAGCACGCTTCTTTTAAAGGGGCGATTAGAAATGTTCTAACCACAATAGCAGCTTAAAAAAGCATATGTCTTTACCAATGTTCCTCAATTTTCAGCGTCAAGATATTTATTGTGTCACCTTGGATATGCCACCAACTAACTACGATCAAATATTTTGTGGTTCTAAAAAGGACCGTTTTTTTGGGGGTGGTTTTAGAGGGAAACCTAGAGTGGTTGTTCCCCTCTCGCGATCTGCACCGATCGCGGTGCAGGTCGCCGTCTTCGCGCATCCTGTTGATGAGCCCGACGACGCTCCGTCAGCTCTGCTAACAGAGCCTCCCTTTCTTCAGGATCCAGCAGCATTGCTGGTTCGTCCACTACTTCAACCGGCTCTGTTGGAGCGGCGGGTGCTGGCGGTGGTCTCGGTTCCGCCCGTACTATAGCAGTTGGTTTGTTGGCGTTTTTAGAACGCCACACTTCCCAATAGCACCTTATTTTTTCCGCCCTTGTAGTCTTCAACATGTGTCGATCCCGCTTCATGGTTGAATAAATAATGAAAAATCTGATTGGCGCTCTCGGTTTTAAAAGAATTTTATATTCGTTGATTAAAAAATTATTAATAGTATAAAAAAGGTTGTTTACCTCTGTTGACCGTGCGAACATTGTACTGCCTTGCAGGTCGACCACCGCTGCCGACCGCTATACCCCGCCCGGACAACATTCTCTTTTGCTTAACCAAAAAACCAGAACCAAAGGTTGTCAACCGCTGTTGACCGGGCGTTGGCCGTCTCTCCGTGTGAACACGGTACTATCTTGCAGGTCAACCACCGCACCCGACCGCTATGCCCCGCCCAGACACCATTCTCTTTTGCTTGGCCGTGCGTTGACCGTCTGACTTTGCGGGCTTTGTACTGCTTTGCAGGTCAACCACCGAGATCGACCGCTATACTCCGCCCAGACAACAATCTCTTTTGCTTGGCCGTGCGTTGACCATCTGACTTTGCGGGCTTTGTACTGCTTTGCAGGTCAACCACCGAGATCGGCCGCTATACTCCGCCTAGACAACAATCTCTTTACGTGGACATTGGGACTACCTGATAGACCGACCGTTATACCCCCGCCCAGACAACATTCTCTTTACGTGACCATTGGTCTACCTACAGGTCGGCCCCTCCCCTCTGTCGATCGCAATTCCAGGACAACATTCTCTTTACGTCTTCTTGCGCTTCATATTAGGTGCTATCTGCAAGTTATACCTCGAGCTCGATAGAATACAGTTGTGACATCCGTTTAATTGTTTCGTTACTCCTGTTCTTGTGTTTTGTGATATCTATTTTTCTGTAAGTATGACTTTTATTGATTTAACTGTTTTTTTTTATTTAACTGCCTTTGATTTACGATATGCTTGTAAGGTTCATGATAATATGGACTGTCAGCGGAACAGATAGTTGCGCTTGACTCGGCCAATAATAGTGCAAGTGATATCTTTAACGATATTAAAATAGATGATTATATTGATAATAATAGCATTGAAGATCTAGATGATCTGAGTAACAATATAATCGTCAAATATTGCAATGAAGACTCGCCTCAAGTTATTTCTGATGTGGAAGCGTAAATATCCGCTTCTGAAACTGATGGAACTCGCTCACATATAGTTTCAAATTTAAAAGAATACGACATTTTACCTAATTTATATAACTGCTTAATAATTTTTATATTATGCATTGCTACTGGAATAAAGTATGGAATTTTAAATTAAATGATTTTAGCTGCTTTTACCTCATTTTAGCTGGTTTTACCTGATTTTAGCTGGGTTTACCTGATTTTAGCTGCTTTTTACCTGATTTTAGCTGGTTTTACCTGATTTTAGCTGTTTCAAATTTAAAAGAATCCGACATTTTACCTAATTTATATAACTGCTTAAAATATGCGTCAAGTTCTAATTATAAAATTTTCCGTGTCAACAGTTAATTTTAACGATGTAAAAAAATATAAATTGCGTGAGTGAGTCTCAAACAAATAGGGTTGCGTTATATTCAAGTGTTACATCAGTTCCAGAAGTGGTTGACGATGAACTTTTTATATATCCGATAAAATCATCTTTGAATTTAATTTCGGAATCTGAAATGCAGGAGAAAAAAAATCATAGTTTAAATTTAAATGATGTGGAATTTGTAATTTATAAAAATATTAATTTTATGACTGAATCAACCGCACAGACTGACGGACAGCCAGACAAACAAACTATTGATTTAACAACTTTACCCAAAGAAACAGCTCAAAGAAAATTCCACAGCTTTAACCGATCAACAAAGACTGATTGTTACAGAGAAAAATAATGTAGTTAATTAATGTGGGAGTAAAGGTTTTATTTTTTTCTTTTTTTTGTTTCAGATTTTGCAGCACTTGAACTTAAAAATTTTGTTCTTGTTAATATGTAAATATGAATAGCAAGAGTTTTTGAGTCTTAGTGTTAGTTGCTCCAAACAGCCATAATTTAGATTTGAGAATCCCAGTAAGAACTATAAGATCTTACGTTCAATGTTCTAGAATTTTCTCGAATTTTTCTAGTAATTTCGTTTTGAATTTTCCCCGATTACGGAAAGTACCCCCAGCTTCTGAACGAGCCCTGAAACATTTACAGCAATCCTTTTTGCCGTGGCATGTAAGAAAGAGAGGGGGAAGTTATTTCAATGTTCTAGAATTCTCTCTAATATTTCAGTAATTTTACCTTTGAATTTGTAGATTTACGCAACGTGCCTCCGCGTCTGAACTTACTTTAAAACTTTTACATTTATCCTTTGTGTTGTGGAATTGTAAGAGAGGGATAGAGTTAAGACTAGTAAACCCATAACAGCTTGTTTTGTTACAGATAGTTTCTAATAATTATTGATCGAAGTTTAGGAAGCGGAATATTTTAGCTCTATACTTATCTTAAACTTTTACTGCATACTAATCCTGGACTTCGCGTTAAGGGTTTTCCGAGCGCACCCTATTTTCTTAACGCACCCTAAAATTCTGCTTTAACAAACATAATCGAGGTTATAAACAGGAGTCAAATTTAGGCTCAAGCTCATTAACGTTGTATGCGTTCAAGAGAGTAGACTTGTGAGCTCCAGTCTTTAGTATTCTATCAATAAATATTGTTCCAGCTCCAAAATGTCTTTTGCCGATAAACTGGTGGAAACCATCAAAATGTTAGTTTACAACCCCTCGCTTGATGGAAACAAGAATGCTATTAAGGATGGCCTAAAGCAATGTGCACTGGCTTCAAAATTAATAAATACAGCATTAAAGAACGCTTCAGGAGTAGGAGAGAAAAACAACTTGTTGGCATGTTTGGCTCAAATTATGGAGTTTAGAGAAATGTTTAAAGCTGTTGAAGTTGTTGGATTTGGATGCGTTCCACGAAAGGAGACCGCTACACATCGTGTTAAATGGGAGGATCTTTACTCCGCCTTTCAATCTCGAATTAGGACAGGCGTTATCATCAACATAAAGCACTGCGATGTGAGGCCCTTTTTGGAGGACTGCCGGGCGCTCTTTAAACGAAGAATTCAAAATGCACTGAAGAAGGATGATGCGTTAAAAGTTAACGCTGTATTGTCTGGAGAATTTAAAATTCAAACGGCAGATAAAATAGTACAAGAAAACAAGTATATTAACACGGCTAATGCTCCGATCTATCGGGATACAAATTTGGATACATGGTTCAATGATAAAGTTATACAACCCATTTTATCAGACTTGGACGAATTTGCCGAACGTAATTCGGGGTGGGCGTTGAGTAGAGTAGCTAACTTGATGGTAAATATTAACAAATTTAACCCTCTGCGTGTTGGAAGTTACCTAGAGCTTCCAAAACAAATAGCTAAACGAAAAGCCTGTATTAATGTTCAAAATCAAGATGACATGTGTTTTGCATGGGCAGTTGCATCGGCTTTGTATCGGGATTCAAATAATAGCAGTCATACTTCATCATATCCAGACCCTAAAGAAAAATTTAATTTAAAGGGTATACAATTTCCAATGACAATTCGTCAAATTCCCCGTTTTGAGAAGCAAAATAATATTTCTGTTAATGTTTACCGATTAGAAAAATTGGCGAGCAAGAAATTTAATATTATACCCTTCTACTTGTGTAAGGATAAACTAGAAACGCATGTAAATTTACTTCTAATTCAAAATGTTTATACTACTGAATACGGCTTAGACGACCTAACACCTGTTAAGTATCATTATGTCTGGATCAAGAATTTATCTCGTCTTTTGTCTTCACAGTTAAGTAAAGAACGCCACACAAAGTTCATTTGTGACCGATGTTTGCACTATTTTCGAACTAAAGAGAGATTGTCTATGCATATTAAAGATTGTTTAAAACTTAATAATGGAGTCGTACCGTTAGCGCCACAGGAAAAAAATAAGTGGGTTGAATTTAAGGACTTTAAATATAAGGAAAAGGCTCCCTTTGTGATATATGCTGATGCCGAGTGTTTGCTGGTTCCTGAAGTTAATGACGTGAAGAGAAATACGCAAAATCTGCAAGAACATGTACCCTACAGTGTTGGGTATTACGTCAAATGTCAGTATGATGACACATTATCATTTTACAAGTCATATACTGGACACGACTGTATGGAGTGGTTCGTAAAAGAGCTTCAAGATTTTGCAGAAGATGTTAAAACGGTGTTTTTGTGTGATTTGCCCATGGATAGCCTAACACCCAAGGAACAAGAGCAATTTAATAATGCTGGTATCTGTCATATATGTGAAAAGCCCTTTGTAGCCGGAGATAAAAAAGTTAGAGATCACAATCACTTTACGGGGAAGATAAGAGCCGCTGCTCACGAGGGTTGTAACCTAAATTATCAAGATGACTGCACCATACCGATTCTATTTCATAACTTAAGTTGCTATGATGGTCATATGGTTATAAAAGCCTTAACTGAGATAGAGGGACATATAGAAATTTTACCTGTTAATTTGGAGAATTATATCTCCTTTACTAAACATATTAAGGACAATTTAATAAAATTTAGATTTATTGAGAGTTATAGATTTTTGTCTTCAGGACTAAATAAGTTGGCTAAGGATCTCCCCGATTATCCAATACTAAAGTCTGAATTTCAAGACTTGCCAGAGGAACATTATTCCTTGCTCTGTAGAAAGGGCGTGTTTCCATACGATTTTATGGATTCTTGGAGTAAACTTACCGATAATAAACTACCTTCAAAAATAGAATTTTACAATAGTTTGAATGACACTCTAATAAGTGATGAAGAATATGATCATGCACAAAAAGTATGGGACAGTTTTAACTGCAAGTCATTGCAAGAATACTCGGAGTTGTATATGAAAACTGATATTTTACTCTTGGTCGATGTCTTTGAAAAATTTAGGTCCACATCTCATCAAACTTATGGCCTTGACCCTGCACATGCGTACACTTTACCTGGATATGCTTGGCAGTGTATGTTGTTTCAATTATACAAAAATAGTGATACTAAACTCGAGCTTCTCACCGATTTGGACATGATTTACTTTGTTGAAAAGGGTATCCGTGGAGGATTAAGTCAATGCTCCAAAAGATACGCAGAAGCAAATAATAAATTCATACCTGATTATGACCCATCTAAGGAAAAGTCATATATCATGTATTATGATATTAACAATCAATATGGCTGGGCCATGTCTCAATGTCTACCGTATGAAGACTTTAAGTGGCTTTCAGAAGATCAAATTTCGCAACTTAATGTTTTAGAGATTGCTGATAATGCAGATTTAGGATATATCTTAGAGGTTGATTTGGAAATACCAGAAGCACTTCATGATAAATTCTCTGATCTTCCGCCCTGTCCTCAGCATGCAAAACCTAAAGGATCAAATAATGAGAAACTGTTGGCTACATTGTATAATAAATCTGAGTACGTCGTCCACTACAGGAACCTAAAACAGGCATTGACTTTAGGAGTAAAAGTAGCAAAAATCCACCGCGTTTTAAGTTTCAACCAATCTCCTTGGCTTAAATCATATATTGACTTAAATACTCGTTTACGTCAAGCTGCCAAAAACGATTTTGAAAAAAATCTTTTTAAATTAATGAATAATGCTGTTTTCGGTAAAACAATGGAGAACATCAGGAAACATTGTAGCGTAAGATTGATAACTAAATGGGACGGTAGATATGGGGCCGAAGCTTTAGTTTCAAGACCTGAATTTAAAAGTAGTACAATAATCGGCGAGAATTTGGTGATTATTGAGTTGTCAAAAACAAATGTCTATTTTAACAAGCCAATCTATGTGGGTATGTGTATTTTAGATTTGGCTAAGACAACGATTTACGACTTTCACTATATGTACATGAATAAAATATTTGACGACAAATGTAGCGTTCTATACACAGATACCGACAGCTTAATTTATGAAATTAGGCATCACAACGTATATGATATAATAAGAGAGGATTGTTCCCAATATTTTGATACTAGCGATTATCCAGAAGAAAATATTTATAATATACCAAGAGTAAACAAAAAGGTTCTGGGTATGATGAAGGATGAAAACAATGGTCGTATAATGACACACTTCATTGGTTTAAGATCAAAAATGTATGCTACAAAGGTTCTGTACACACCGGAGGAAATACAGAAAGAACGACTTAAATTAGAAAAAGCTAAAAAGGAACGCGTTGAAATTGATCGATCTTTAGAAAACTTGGGTTTATCAAAAAAGATTAAGGGTATAAAGAAATCAGTCATAAAAAATCACATTACCTTCGATGACTATGTTAAATGTTTTAGAAACATTTACGGAGAAACAGGTATCACAAAAATTAATTAGATCCAAACATCATGACCTCCACACAATACAGCAAACTAAGATTGGATTAAGTCCGCATGATGATAAGAGAATAATAACAAGGACTTCCTGCTTAACGTTGCCTTGGGGACATCACAGTATCATGGAGGAATAAGAAAATATATTTTGTACTATTGTATATTGTAATATGTTTGGTTTTAAAATAAAAGGGGGATATAAAAATAAATGTATGTTCTAATTAATTTTACGGTTTTTTTTTGCTTTGAAAGGTCGTTTTTATCCATAAAAATCGAGCTGGAGCGCGCCTGAGGGATCAGTTCACGTCTGGCAGCTCCGTTAAGGCATTATTTTATAATTGGTATACATTAGCTTAATAGTATATACGCCTTTTACATTTTACCACCATAATGGTTTGTAGTAGTTGCTATACTTTTATATTTACCAGTCATAAAATAAGACTGACTGGAAGCCCTCAACTAAATACATTCTAACGCACGGATAAACCACTAAATAATAACTACGTGCGGTTAAGCATACAAACATACATACCTAGTTTTAATTTTACTTTACGGCTTCGCTAGGGCGTATGTAGTATTAATCTTTTACATATATCTTATGACGTTATCCTCAACACGTGTCCTATGATAATTTTCAATTTTCACATTTAACACGTGACAGGTGACAGTTGACACATCGAAGATGACAAGTGACAGTTGACACATCTTACATGACCGGTGACAGCCGTCATACTTTTACGATGGCGCTTATAGCTGCAAGTCTATATCTCATCAACACAATATTTTATTGGAGCTCGATGGCGAGATCGGCTAGAGCGCCGATATTCCAACATACAGGTCCCCGGTTCGATTCTCACTATGGGTAAAATAAATAAAAAAGTTTTTGACGTCATCTTGAAGAAATAATTGTATTATTTAACGGTGCCGCGTTGGAGTTGAAAGATGGAAAGTTTGGCTGTTCGACGAGACCCTCTAGAAGTAAAATTAGCGAAAAAAGTTTGTGACGTCATCCTGGTGATATATTTCGTAACAAAATGTCTGAAGTACTTCGGATTTATAAGTTTAAACTAAAGACGGAAATATTCAATATACCTCGACAGCGTAAAGTGTAAGACGATGCAATACTAACCTAAAGGTAGCAGGTTCGATCCTCACTAGGGGTAAAATAAATAAAAAAGTTTGTGTGACGTCATCTTGAAGAAATAATTGTAATATTTAACGGTACAGCGTTGGAGTTGAAAGATGGAAAGTTTAGCTGCTCGACGATGGGATCCACTAGAAATATATTAATATATCCCAATAGCTGAAGGCCTGGTTCAAATCCTCAAGATGGCGTTAGCAGCGACGGCAGGATCTAGGTTCGAACTCCGAAGACATAATGCAGCAGGAGTCGGCTGGGTTTGCTTGGCTTGCCCCAGTAGTTAGTGCTCAAGTACTTCATACTCAAGTGCATAAGAAGACTATGTCACTCATGTGGCGTCGCGACGCCTACTTCTGGGCTCCCCACCTGAAGGCGTCGGTGACCTTGAAATGCAGAATGAACCTTAAATTTTCTTATGGAGATTTACATGTAAAAATGACGTCATTTACTCCAGAAGCGGTGTACCTTATCTACTTGCTCTTTCTTTTAAGCCATGAGTTTGTAGCTATCTGCACGACTTCCATTGTGGTTGTCGGCGTACACGGAAATACTCCGAACCCCATTTTGTTACCATGTGCCGGTGGTGGGATGGGAGTGTCATTTCGTTCATTGGAGAAGAAGACCTGGCATTTCAATTTTGGTTTTCGACGAAGTCGTTGCGATCTCGGGTTTTGGCCATTTTAGAGCCAAAGTATTTTTGGATTAATTCCGAGACCGCGATTAAATTCTTTTGGTGAATTTTTGAATGCTAGATGCAGGGTTTTATTTGCGACTTCGATCGATATCATTGTGTCAGGTGAGCTTTTTTTTTGGTTATCCTTATTTTTTTAAACTCTATGCGTAGATGCTACGTGTTTGGCGGAAATCTCAATTTTTAAGGGTATTTTCTTTATTTCTTTTAACAGCTATCCCCGTCTTGTTAGTGCTGTTTGCCTGTGGCTGCCCCATTTGCTGAGATTTGTCTCTAGAATTTAGAATATCGAGCCCTCTTTTGAAGAGGTAAGTGACCTTGAAGATTTTTGCCTCGTGTTTTCTCAGATACATATTATTTGCCTATTTTATGCCCTTAAATAAGTTAAAACCCCTTAATACCAGCTTACGAGCCAGTTGTAACGACTAGGCTTGGATTTTATTTGACATTAAGTAGAGTCAGTACCCCGGTTATCAAATGTAGATTGTTTTTAACAATTTTTTTATTGACTTTATACTATCGCGGAGCACTTCCAGAGGTTACTGGGCTATCTGTAATCTTAATTTCAAACCGTAATTTATGAATAGAAGCGCTTGTGGTACAAGAAATGCAGGCAGTGCGATAAGAGTGTTTTAAATATATTAATTTGCTATTATTAAAGGTCAGCCGCCAGCCTGTCAAGAATAAATACCACAAAGTATTTTATTTCTTTTTTTATAAGTTAGAATGTGTACGGGCTTGGAGTTTCCCGAGCTTCATTTTTACGAAGTTCGAAAATTTAGATTTATTTTTACTTTTGTTTATAACGTTTGGTTAAATGGTGTTTTCTTATTTCAGCGAGGTTAATTAAACTTATATTTTACTTTTAAATTTGTGATGCTGTGACTACTATTTGGAAACGTATTAAGCTCGTGCATGTTTTATTCTTTTTTTTTATATCGTACTAGGTATTCGCGTTTTTTGGAACTTAAGGTAATTACGTAGTTGCTTTATAAATAGTTATTCTTATTCTTTTGTTATGTCGTATTATTTTCTTTTTTGGAACTTAAGGTAGTTAAGTAGTTGCTTTGATGGTAGCGGTATATTTGCTTTTAATTGCAAATTGTTTTTATAGATGTACAGGGTGTCCATTTTTCGATGGTTTTACGGGGTATCTACGTTATTAGTAAAGAGAGAAGGATGCGATTTTCGCGGCACTGTGTTACTTTTTTGAGTAACCAAAGATGCCGCACACAAAATTTTCCTATCTCTCTTAGTTTTTAAGTTACGGGGTGTTTTTGAAAATTTTGCATTTTGGGACACCCCTCGTATCTCGGTTACGCTGTAACTTAGCAAAAAGGTAAAAAATGAACTTATTGTTGTTTTTTACGTAGAATCCAGTGGCTTAATCAGACTTTTTCTAGGTTCAATTGTTTTCGAGAAACCATGCAAACTTACATTTTTTTAAATGGGATGCCCTATTTATTTGTAGATATGATGATTCGGTTTATTATAAGCTTTTTAAAAATATATAATACTTTATATTTATTTTTAATATTAAGCTTAAAATTTACATTTATAAAATATTTATACTTACTTTTTTTTAGTAGGTCATGGCGGGTATTTAAGAAAACAAAAGATGACAGTCTTGTCATCTTAAGAAATTCTTGATTTTCTGTCAGAATATTCAGGTTCTCGATTGTCTATTCTATAATTTTTAATAAAGGTTTCGATTAAAAGGTAAAAAAGCATTTTTTTCCTAATTATGGCTGCCAATCCGAAATTCGAGAATACGACATGCTCGTTTGTTATATTCAGTGTAATGAAATTTCGAATGAAGCTTTGGAGCCAGGAAAATCAACATGTAATATTTCCACGGGAACGGCAATGCAGTTTTGGCTTTAGCGTTTCATGCTTTATATTGGGAATAAAAATCGTATATAATATATTCGAAATAAATATTTAGAAATTTTTGAAAACATTGTGCCGGAAATAGTAGAAAATGTGCCCCCCGCGCAACTTAACAATTTGTATTTGCAACAGGACGGAGCTCCCGCTCACAATGCGCAAATTGTAAGAGCCTATCTTGACAATAATTTTCCCGGCCACTGGATTGGAACAAATGGACCTGTAAGATGGCCACCTAGGTCACCCGACTTATCGATTTTGGATTTCTTTTTGTGGGGATACCTACAAAATAAAATTTATACTGTCCAGTATCAGACAATGGCAGATTTAAGAGGAGCCACTGAAAGAGCCTTTAGGGAGTTACAGGCACAGCCTGTACACCCCGTATCTTAAAAACTAAGAGGGATAGGAAAATTCTGTATGCGGCATCTTTTGTTTCTCAAAAAAGTAGCACTGTGCCGCGAAAACCGCATCCTTCTATCTTTACTAATAACGTAGATACCCCGTAAAACCATCGAAAAATGGACACCCTGTACACATACGGTATTTTAGATTATTTCTATTTAAACAGTTTCTCCCTATAAGGGATGTTTCCTCTTCATTTCGGTGACCTAAATTTTTCTAAAGTCAATTATTATTTGGTTTTCCTTTTTTTATGTTATCTTGCATTGATTCGGTTTACTCGATAAGTGTTTAACTTTTAAGTCACGCTACTTCAGGGGTTCGAATTTTTAATTATTTTTACTGACTTTGTTAAGCCTGTTTTTTTTTAACTGTGGGTCTTACGTAAACTTACGATTTAATTATCAATTATTTTTCTTTTGTTGTGCGACTTTTTATTTTTAATGTAAGATAACATAATGTAGCGTTAACCTTGGTCGTTAGAGATCATGTAGGTTTCTTATAAATATTAACGTTTATTATTGGCGTATCGATGAACTTTACAATTTAGTTTGTCCTTGAGTAATATCTTCTTTTGTTTATTAACGTAACTTCTTAATCTTATCTTAAGCTTGCTTAAATTTTGCAATTGGGTTTTAATAATTACTTTCCCTTTTATGAGTAACGTTTCTTTATATTAACATAGCTTCTTATTTTTATATATTTTTTAACTTACTTAAATTTTGCGATTCAGTTCAAGCCACTGGCTTTCTCTTTTAATATTCCCTTTTATTTAACGTACTTAAATTTTGCGGTTTAGTTCAAGTCAATTGTTTCTCTCGATTTTTTTTCTATTAATGTAACTTATACCGTTTTTTTATTAATTAAATTTAAATTACTCTTACTACTAGGAATTGTTTTTCGTAGCTCACTACGCCCCGAGTCTTGATTTTGAGTTATGAATAACAGGTTTGTTGTATGTTGAAGCAGGTTCCTAGACCACCTAGGCGACTTCCAGTTTACGTCGGTTTAAAAAACTGGTGGCGTCCAGTAGAACCTATCCGGCTAACTGAGCTAAGGGCTAATTTGCACGCGCTCTACTACAACTCGCTTCGCTCAGAACACCCTGTTGTTTCTGTTTTTTTCTCTAGAGTACCTTTCGGAATTATTTTAATGTTCTTTTCTTTCAAGTTTTAGGCGGTAAGTACTTGGTCAATGATACTCATCATATAGTATCTTTGACATTTTATAACTAAACACTTTTTCTTTAACAAAGAACGTCGCAAACTTTACACAAAATGGTGAAGTGTGAGTCCAGCTAACGTGATAAGTGCTTCGTAATACAACTTTTTATTATTATAATTTTTTTCTACTGTGTGCATCATTATACAAACCCTTGATATTTGACAGATTTGTTCTACTCTGATTTTACAAAGTGTAGAAAAGAGACAGCAGTTTTTATAACTTTGTTTCAAATTTTACTTAACAAGGGTTATAATTAATAATCAAATCTTCTAAATGTTTGTATTTTCCATTTTGTGGGCTCTTATTTGATACCCCAGACATTGAGCTTGAAAGTCCAAAAGTCGTCACTCGTTTACCCCCTAAAAAACAACCCCTAAAATTTTGATTTAATTTTTTTTGTATTTTAAATCTGCTTTTATTCTGTGACCTATCTAACTACCTGCTAAATTTCAGCTCTTGACGTTTAATAGTTTTGGGGAAAGGGGTCCGTGACAGGTAGATACATAATTAATTTCATGTGTTCGGTTTGTTTAAATTGTGATGCAAAATAGTAAAAGTTAACTACAAACAGAAAAGCCGTTAAAAAGTCAAACGCTTAAGTCATATTAATTTAACTATTATTTTCTATAAAACATGTTTGCTAAGAATATTTTCCTAATTAATTTATAACTAATAATACTAATACACACGATACAGGCTGTTGAGTTAGTGAATATATTATTATCCTAAACTTCGCAGCTGTTTTTAAAAACAATTATGATAATTCTTGTTACATGACTTAAAACAAAGAAAACGTTTAACTGTCCCGAGACATTAATCCAAGCTTCCACATAAGGTAAAAATAAAATCTGAAAAAAACATATTTCGAGGAATACCACGTGGTTAAATTTTTTACTTTTGTACACTTTTTCCACCCTGTATAACAAAACGTGGTTCTTATTACGTTAAAGCGATCCTCGTAGTTACCTTTCAACAAATTAGGTCTTTGAAAACCAAAAAAATGTTTAAATCAGTTGAACAGTTTTCGATCAGCAGAGCTGTAAAAATGACCGAAAAAATGCCATTGTGCAAACTTTTTGACGAGCAGTTTACTTAGACCTTAAACTATTATAACTTGAAAAGCTGGAAGGATCTGGATGCAAATTATATGTCTTCATAAAAAGGAGAATATGTAAAAGTAGATTATATAAATTTTTCCGGACGACAACAGACTGAAAATAGTTAAAAGTCAAGATAAAATGCTAATATCACACGTGCGGTCAATAAAAAAATTGATTTCATTAATGTCCAGAAACATGTGAAAATAAAACCTTTCAGAAAACAATATTTTACTAAAACAAGGACCACTTACCTGCGCTGCTAAGGCCACTTAAAGAGGGATTTGAATATTAATTAGTCTTTGCGATGTTACCAAAAAACAAAAACCCACTTTTAACATAAAATTTATACTGCTTTGTCGTACTTCAAATTCACACTCGTTGCCGATCATAAATCGACTAAAGTTAGTCCGTAAGTGCCAAAGTTTTATTGGTTCACGTAAATTTGGTTCTTTGTGAACCCAAACCAATGCCTACCTTGCAGATCCCTGACAAAAAATATTTTGACTTATGACCTATTGACGGAACCACTGTGCAATGTATTGATGACCAATGCATTGATTTATCAAATGATTGTGCCTGTTCTTGATTGTAAGTACTTGCTTGCTTGCTCGAGGACCACCCTGATAAATAGGGAAAAACTGTTGTCTTTAAAAATTCCTTATTTTAGATTATGTATTATATACAATTACAAAATTTCTGTTAAGCCGGCGCCATACATGCGGCTTTCGGCGAAAGGCGAAATACGGCTTTCGTCGTGTGACTTTTTTGCGCCAATTTACCGTCATGAAACGGGAATGGCGAGTGACGAACACCTATTAGGTACACACATGCGGCTAACCGCTCGCTTTTCGCCGAAAGCATGTGTGGCGCCGGCTTTACAAAAATCGATACTTCTTCAGACTCCTTTTTCAATAACACCCTGTAGCCCGTTTACCCCATTCTTTTAATGATACGTTGCAACGGATGGACAGACATATTTTTACAAGCTTTTATTTAACTTCACCTGTTTGTATGTATGTATGTTTGTTAGTATGTTTAGGTCAAATATTGCAATCGAAATTTCGACTAGTTGTAGTGGAGCTAGAGCTTTAAGATTCTGCACACGTGTATAAGTCCGGTGGCCATGCAATACAGTATACTCAATATTGTTTTAAGTCCAATATGGCGGACGCCCCAAGATGGCGGATTACCTATTTCTTTACAATTCCCTTGATATGGGTATCAGATGAAAGCGTTCGACGAGTGGAATACGATAAGCTCTGTGACATTATTCTAAACCCAATATGGCGGACTCCACAAGATGGCGGATTACCTTTTTCTTCACAATCCCCTTGATATGGGCATTAAATAAAAGGACTTGACGAGTAAAATACGATAATCTGGTGACGTCATTCTAAACCCAATATGGCGGACGCAACCAGGTGGCGAATTACCTTTTTGTTCACAACCCCCTTGACATTTGTATCAAATGAAAGAGTTTAACGAGTAGAATACGATGAGCTGTGTGATGTCATTCTTAACCCAATATGGCGGTCGCCACAAGATGGCTGATTACCGTTTTCTTCACAATCCCCTTGATAGTAATAGTGACGAGTAAAATACGGTAACAAGTAAGATGTCTTGTAATAATAATGCATTATCAGAAATGCATAAGTTAAGACATAACTAAAAATTTAAAAATAAAATCTTATAAAAACTACTTTTGAAAAACAAGCTTTCCTTATTTAGATGCAATAAAACCAAAGAAATAAGTATAGCATTTAGCATTGCCGCAATTAAAAAACTATATTTATTTTTTTCCTTTTAGCCCCCAACAAGTACGACCTCGGGGGTTTTATCAAGTTTATTTATAATATACATATATATATATATATATATATATATATATATATATATATATATATATATATATATATATATATATATATATAACATATTTAAATTGTAATTAATTTAAATAAACTTTATTATTATTATTATTATTATTATTATTATTATTATTATTATTATTATTACCTACATCTAAATATTAAAAGCTTGTTTTTAAAAAGTATTTTTTACAAGACTTTTTTACTAGTCCATTTACTTGCAAATGACGAAAATGCTTTACAGACACCGTTGAAAGGGAATCGAGTTTACACTTCCCAAACTTTTGTGCTTTCATGACACCAAGAAGTTCCAGGTTATACATACTTTATTCTTTTACTTATTTCAGGAAATAATATTTTATTTGCTTTAATATATTTTTTTTTATTTCAGAGTTTTGTACGCGTTCGTGTTCGGCACAGTGAAGTGTCAACGGTGACAGGAGGAAGCGGCGACGCAAGTGGAGTGCGTGGGTGTAGCGGCGCATTAGAGTAGCCGGCAAAATTAACGACTGTGGCAAGTATTGCGGCCAACCCGCTAACGGCCCCACCATTTCGTTCAGCAGCTTCCGACAGTCTTTTACTTCTAATGTTAATTACTTGAAGCGACGTTTTAGCTCTGGGGATTTATCCTCAGAGTGTGAAGATGGCGATGCTCATATCGATCCGTATACCAAGGCGCCGCCAGTTACAGCACAACCACAGGTAAAACAATTTTGTCTATAGTTAACTCAAATTAAATACGAGTAGGTCCAATAATGTAAACCCAGCAAGGAAAACGTCCGTGAAATGAAATGGAAGTATTGTTTACTATCTCACGACGCCGACGACTGATTAAATGTTCATGACGTGACCATAATTGTTCGATACATTGTTCTATTATGATTATTCTTTCGGTTTCGTTCTTGCCGAGCGGTCATTATTGCTTATGATACGTGTTTAAAACCTTAACGGCGCACTATGGGAAAAATATATATACAGGGTGTCCCACTTAAGATGGATACAAGCCAATATCTTGGTTGTTTGTTCAGCGATGTTTTTCATTTTTGGTAGGAGGCTGTATGGTCATAAGGCGCACATTTTACCCATGGTTAGAAATGCGATACCTCATAGACGTACGTTTTAATGGGGTTTGATTTTTTTTTCAAGAGTAAACTACCTTTAGGACAGGATTTATTTCAAATATGATAAATTATATTAAAACCTCCTTAACCAAGACACTCAAGTTCTAATTTTGATAAAGATTGATACAGGGTGTGTCATAAAAAATATGATATTTTTTAATTTTTTTAAGTAAATACGGCGCCACTGAAGTTAATAGTGTTTATTTTAAATAATTGTTTGGATTTTTTCATTACTCCTCAATAAAATGAAAAAAAATCATACTTCACTTTTCATTGAAAGCTGGGTTTTTAATTCTTTTGTAACGGATTTTATTCCTTTGTATTAACAAACTGAAAAATAACGGTTTTTAAATGAAACAAAATTAAACATCTTAATTATTATGGAAGCTATCTGAAAACTTAAATTGATTATTATAATGTTGATATAGACCAGTTGTTTATCCAGTGGCGTCGTAAGTATTTACTTAAAAAAAATAAAAAATGTCATATTTTTTATGACACACCCTGTATCAATCTTTATCAAAATTAGAACTTAACGTCCAGATTCACTAAGAAAGTTTAAGATTTAGTACTGGTTTAAATTAAGATCTTCTAGTTGATCAGTTATGTTTTGACAAGTTTTTGTCCTGTCGTTGTTAATAAGACGTCATTAAAAACTTATGAATTATTCAAATATTTCAGCGATTTGCTTGGTTTCCAAATGATTTTCATCTTGGAACGGGTTGCTATAGTGAATTTAGTTCTATTATTGTCGAAAGTGCGTACTAAAATTGCCCTCTTCTTTATAAATTTGCGAAAAAGCTCCGAAATAAATTCATAGTATAAAATTTAGTTGACTTATTCTTACAGTTGTCAGTTTAAAACTTTTGGTTGTCAAATTAGACCGGACTAGCGTTGGAGAATCTGGCTGTAAGTGTCTTGGTTAAGGAGAATTTAATATAATTTATCAGATTTGAAATAAATACTCTCCTAAAGGTAGTATACTCTTGAATAAAAAAAATCAAACCCCATTAAAACGTACGTTTATGAGGTATCGCATTTCTAACCCTGTGTAAAATGTGCGCTTTATGACCATACAGCCTCCTACCAAAAATGAAAAACATCGCTGAACAAACCAAGATATTGGCTTGTATCCATCTTAAGTGGGACACCCTGTATATATATATATATATATATATATATATATATATATATATATATATACATATATATATATATATATATATATATATATATATATATATATATATATATATATATATATATATATATATATATATATATATATATATATATGTATATATATATATATATATATATATATATATATATGTATATATATATATATATATATATATATATATGTATATATATATATATATACATATACAGTGACCGGCAAAAAGTTCGCAACATATGGGAAAAAATTTTATTAGGAGAGTATCGGAAAAACTTTCCCAGGGGATCGGTTCTGCATGTCCGAAAACCTAAGAATCGATTTTGACATACGTCACGTGACCACTGGTATAGCGTCAAATTAAAAAAAAAATTGTTAATTTACAAAAAGTGATGTTAGTTGACGAGATATCAAAAAAAGTTATTTGAAAAAATTGCTTAGAATTAAATTCTAGGTCCTAGTGCAAAATTTTAAGATTTTATTTAAAAAAATTGGAAAACTCAATTTTATAAACGAAAACCAATGTAAGAAAAACTTAAAAGTAGTCAAATTCTGTACTAACAACACAAAAAATCATTGTTTTTCCTTGGGTGCACAAAATTTAAAACTCAGTATGACCACCATTTCTCTCCATACATACTGTTGTTCTCGAGCGCAACTCTCTATTAACATTTCGGAGCATTTTACGATTTATTTGCAATACACAATTTATAATGACATTCTCTAAATTTTGTATATTCCTAAAGGGCCGATGTTTGTACACAGGGTTCTTTAGGTATCCCCACATAAAAAAATCTAACGGAGTCAGATCTACAATTCTACAATTGACAGGACAAAATCGAAAAATTAGGTGTTCGCCGGACGCTCGCTGTTGCAATGGTTTGAATCTAATGAAATGACTGTATCAAGATTTTATTAAGATTTTTCGCACATAAATTTAACAACCAGGTCTATTTAGTTGTACTTAAAACTACCAAAGCAGGCTCTGAAATTAAAACAACCAAATAATCTAGTAGGTTAAAAACAACAGAAAAATGTCAAACAAATTATAATTTGTTTGATTTCAACCTATGTCATTGGTTTATGTCTCGCATCTTACTAAGTTTGATATTTTACATAAGTTTATTAATATTTTATTCCTTAAAATGGCACCCACACTACTTCTTCAGGAAAAGATAGAAATTATTTTAATTTCTGGAGATAATTACAAAAGCCATAGAGAAACAGCAGCAATTTTTAATGAGAGGCACCCCGATAAATCCCTCCATTATTCCACAGTATCTCGTCTAGTCAATAAATTTAAAGAAACAGTTTCCAAAGGCTACTTTTCAAATTTTCCTAAAAACTCGTGAATGTTATCTGTAATAGTTAAATTGTCCAAATAAATGCTAATAAGTCAAAAACTATTCGAGATAGGTATAGGGACATGATATATTGAAAGATAGGAAATTTACAGAGCTTTTAGGACCGCGGATAAAATACAGGGTGTTCCATTTAAAAAAATGTACTTTTAATCATTTTTCCAAACCATCAAAATATGTTTATTTTTGAAACACCCTGTACAAATATAACTACGATTTGGACACCGAGTGAATAGCCTCGTGGTATTACCTAGCTCTCCACCAAATTCTAGTGTCCTATCTGTCATGAGTTCAAAAATATCAGCCCTTATTGACTACCATGTTTTCCGAGAAAAAAAGAAGAAAATAATTATTATCTCGACAACGATACTAGATAGACATAGGAATATGTTAACGAAACTTATTAACAAACCAACAGGGATTCTAAAAAAAATATAATATACCGGGTGTTCCATTTAAATTATCATAGGTGCTAATACTTTTCAGTAGAAGCGGCAACACCGCAAGGCCAAAAATAATTTTAAAAGAAAGGTCATGTCCACTTATGTAAACTACCAAATTTTCAAAGTGATCCGTTGACTAGTTCGCCAGAACTTCTAATAGGCCACTCACCATCAATCACCCTGTATATATATATATATATATATATATATATATATATATGTATATATATATATATATATATATATATATATATATATATATATATATATATATATATATATATATATATATGTATATACAGTATGTCCACGGATAGAGGTCACAAGAGGACAAATGGACCCAAAATTTCATTGTTCGAAAAAAAATCATTTTTGGTAAGCTTCTGCTTCTTAAAAAAATAGGGTCTACGAAGAAAATGTTTGACTTTTTTATACAGGGTGCTCAAAAAATACAAAAATAATAAATTATGTAAAGAGTAAACTACCTTTATTTTTCATTTTAGAGCAAAATGATAAAGACAAAAAATATTTCAAATTCCAGTCAAAATTTAAATTCAAAATATCAGCTGAATATTTTACTTTTTATTTTTGTGTTATAATTTTATCAAATATTGCTGTACCTACGTTTTCTAGGTAATTTTTGCCTTGTCCACCTCATCTCACTATCTTTTACGACAAATGTCAGAAAATTTAAAATTTTGTTGCAAATTAAATTTTGTTACAAAAATTTTAAATTTTGCAAATATTTTAAATTTTGTTGCAAACATTTGAAATTTTCTGACATTTGTCGTAAAAGATAGTGAGATGAGATGGACAAGGCAAAAATTACCTAGAAAACGTAGGTACAGCAATATTTGATAAAATTATAACACAAAAATAAAAAGTAAAATATTCAGCTGATATTTTGAATTTAAATTTTGACTGGAATTTGAAATATTTTTTGTCTTTATCATTTTGCTCTAAAATGAAAAATAAAGGTAGTTTACTCTTCACATAATTTATTATTTTTGTATTTTTTGAGCACCCTGTATAAAAAAGTCAAACATTTTCTTCGTAGACCGTATTTTTTTAAGAAGCAGAAGCTTACCAAAAATGATTTTTTTTCGAACAATGAAATTTTTTGTCCATTTGTCCTCTTGTGACCTCTATCCGTGGACATACTGTATATATATATATAATAAATGTAAATGCGAAGATTTATTTCTTCGCTAGTGCAGCGAAAAGGCCGTGAATGAAAAATAAAAATAATGAGGACTATCTTTGATTCTGGTCTGGGTGACCTCCTGCTATCGATTTCTGGGCCCTTACCCATCAGCTTACACCCAGGGTGGCTGAAGAACAGACCACGATTTGACCAGAATCAAAGAGAGTCCTTATATCCAAAATGTTCGGAAAGGATGGGTAAGATGTAGTGACTCGCGCCAACTAGTTCACCCAGTGTTGCTCCAAAAATGTTTGGCTGCTAACACAATAATACTCGAAAGTATGTCGAATGTCGATTTTCTCGACGTCGACGGTACAAATGCACCATTGTACAACAATAGTAGAAAAATGGAAGATTTCTGGGCCTATAGGTAATATAATAAATGTAAATGCGAAGATTTACTTCTTCGCTAGTGCAGCGAAAAGGCCGTGTATATATATATATATATATATATATATATATATATATATATATATATATATATAATAAATGTAAATGCGAAGATTTATTTCTTCGCTAGTGCAGCGAAAAGGCCGTGAATGAAAAATAAAAATAATGAGGACTATCTTTGATTCTGGTCTGGGTGACCTCCTGCTATCGATTTCTGGGCCCTTACCCATCAGCTTACACCCAGGGTGGCTGAAGAACAGACCACGATTTGACCAGAATCAAAGAGAGTCCTTATATCCGAAATGTTCGGAAAGGATGGGTAAGATGTAGTGGCTCGCGCCAACTAGTTCACCCAGTGTTGCTCCAAAAATGTTTGGCTGCTAACACAATAATACTCGAAAGTATGTCGAATGTCGATTTTCTCGACGTCGACGGTACAAATGCACCATTGTACAACAATAGTAGAAAAATGGAAGATTTCTGGGCCTATAGGTAATATAATAAATGTAAATGCGAAGATTTACTTCTTCGCTAGTGCAGCGAAAAGGCCGTGAATGAAAAATAAAAATAATGAGGACTGGTCAAATCGTGGTCTGTTCTTCAGCCACCCTGGGTGTAAGCCTGCCCGCTGATGGGTAAGGGCCCAGAAATCGATAGCAGGAGGTCACCCAGACCAGAATCAAAGATAGTCCTCATTATTTTTATTTTTCATTCACGGCCTTTTCGCTGCACTAGCGAAGAAGTAAATCTTCGCATTTACATTTATTATATTACCTATAGGCCAAGAAATCTTCCATTTTTCTACTATTGTTGTACAATGGTGCATTTGTACCGTCGACGTCGAGAAAATCGACATTCGACATACTTTCGAGTATTATTGTGTTAGCAGCCAAACATTTTTGGAGCAACAATGGGTGAACTAGTTGGCGCGAGCCACTACATCTTACCCATCCTTTCCGAACATTTTGGATATAAGGACTCTCTTTGATTCTGGTCAAATCGTGGTCTGTTCTTCATCCACCCTGGGTGTAAGCCTGCCCGCTGATGGGTAAGGGCCCAGAAATCGATAGCAGGAGGTCACCCAGACCAGAATCAAAGATAGTCCTCATTATTTTTATTTTTCATTCACGGCCTTTTCGCTGCACTAGCGAAGAAGTAAATCTTCGCATTTACATTTATTATATTACCTATAGGCCAAGAAATCTTCCATTTTTCTATATATATATATATATATATATATATATATATATATATATATATATATATATATATATATATATATAACACTCCGAAAGGTATTTTGGTTTTACAGAAGACGTATAGCTTATTCTGTTTTTACTAACATACCTGGGCCCCTCAATTTTTTTTAAGTGTACCACAATATTCTTGGATAAGCTGATAAGCTTCCCAAAAATTTTTAGTTTGTTATGACCTGCTTTTAGATTATGTTTGTGACTGCTTCGACGCAAACTTCATATAGGCCAAGCAATCGAGCGATTTGTCGTGACATTAATCTTATTAGAAAACCGCGTATGCCATCATCTGAAAGACAATCCGTAGATGATTTCTGTTATATTTCCAACTCTGAAATTTTTGTCATTAATTTGTTATAAACATTTTTAAGCAAAAAAACGCGATTTTTTTAGTTTTTTGCTTATAAAATGAAAAGTAATGATGTAAATGGACGATTTGTAGACAATAGAAATACGAACAAAATGAGAGGTCGAACGTCCCGATAGGATGAGCAGCAACGGAGAAAATCCGGAAAAACCGGAAAATTAAGAGTTTGTTTTTGTAATTCATAAATCGGCCATTTTTACACATAGAGGGCTCAAATTTTGGGAAAAAGTAGTAATTTATAGCTACTTTATGTGTGCAAAACCCCGACGCTGTCCGACGATTAGTTTTGCCACAATCGCCATTTTAACTTTTTCAATACACTATTTTGCAACAGGTCTGGATGCTCTATGGATCGGCCGATTTTAGAGGAGCGGCGGGTATTATGGAATTTTCGGGTAATTCGGAATACCGTTATATTTATTACGTAAAGTAATATTACGCAGCGGCAACACTGTCCTTACCATCCGGTAGGCAGTAACCAAGCAGCCACGGCAAATCAGTATGCTAAAGGCATTCAATGTTACTTTACTTGAATTTTGGTGTGTAAAAACTTCATATAAGGTAAGAAATACTAATACATTTCTAATATAGAATGATCCTTTTTATTTGTTTCTGAGGTGTGATCGATAAAACTCCCTTCAACCTTTAATTGGATAAACATAAGCCGTTCCTAATGTCTTTTTTTGGCCATATTTTTGCAACTAAAATTAAAATGGCGATGTCGGGTAATATGGAATAGTAGTATTCCATGTTGACCGACTATTCTATATTACCCGCGATTGTCATCATAAAATTTCTTCTTATTTACAGAATGCCAAAACAAAGAAACTTTTTCGCAAAGTCGCAAAGGAGAGGAGTGGGTACAGTGTATGATGTGTGAAATGTGGGCCCATGTCGAGTGTTCTGGTGTTGAGGGTGCTACATATGTTTGTGAGTTTTGTAAATAAACTATTTTGATGCCATTTTTATTTTTAATGTGTATCTACTATGTTCAGTTCTGTTAAAAATTATAAAACTTAAGAAATGTATTCGTGAAATTTTTTTAAAACCCTTAAATAGTTTTAAAAACGTCTAAAATATTTAAATTCCATATTACCCGACTATTCCATATTACCCGAAAAAAAAACTTTTTTGAAAACAATGCATTTTTAAAAAAATTATCGAATGTATCAATACGACCTCAAAGAATATTAGAAACAAAACCTTCAGTAAACCTTAATCGTATATTATATTTAATATTTTGTATTAGTTACCATTTTAGGATGCAAAAACAAAATACTATTCCATAATACCCGCCGCTCCTCTACTTATTGAAACGGATTTGAAAAGTAGAAGTTTAATTGAACAAAATGTATATTTTCATTTTTCCATAAAATGCTACGAAACCGGTTGAAAATGCACGTAAAGATGCGTGAAAATGACCCAGCGCGCGAAAGCGGTCGAGTAGTGGGGGAGAGCAGAGGGGAATATATTATATAGGAATAGAAACGTTTAAATTTTAACTTTTAAATATCTGTACAACTACTGCAGCGATTTCATTCGTTTTTTTTTTTCATTTCTGGTTATGTACAGCTGTACTCTGAATAGGGTTCAATAGTCAAACGAAGTGAAAGCGCCGCACACTGGGGCAAGCTATATAGAGTGGTTACCCAAAAGTCAGTATTTATTTTAATTGGAATTTTCATCAATTCCAAGATCTAAATAGTATTTTTACAGACAGAAAACAAATTTAACTTAATTATTATTAATATACAGAGTGTCCCAACGATGTGTAGAGGAACTATAGCTCGGAAACGATGGCAAATAGAAAACTCTTTTCTATTTTAAATTTGGAGGGACAGCTTAGCTCTACAATTTAAAATGATTTTTCTGCATACAGCGTGACCCAAAAAAGTGTGACGACACAACACCATTAAAAAAGGCTAAACACATCGTTTGGACACCCTGTGCAATTTTATTATAAAGAAATAAATAATAATAATAATAACAATAATAATAATAAAATTATACGTAATTGCGTCGGACAAGAAGTTTCAATAATAATAAAATCTATTATGTCGTCAAATTAGCGATCAAATGCTTTGTATTTAGTGCCGAAAAAAACGTCTACCAGAGCCCTTCTTTTATTTCGGACTTTGAGAGACAAATCTGAAAAATAAAGTGCGTTTCCTTAAACTAATTTATACCATGCAAACCTATTTACAGTTTGTCTAAAGTTATAAAAAGAAGAGTCGTAGACTATAATAAAACCCACTTGATTGGCCTAAATCCATATAAATACAAACATTTTAAATGTTAAAAACACTTTTGTTGTTATTTACCCTGGTATTCTTGTTCAAAAACTTAATACCAAACCGGCTTTAGGTTCATCCTATTATGTAAATTAGTGTACCTACTTGATACAAAAAATTTACAATATTTGAAAATCGGGCAACTCGCTTTCACTTCTTGCTTTACTTTTGAGATACCTAATGGTAAATATACTTATTGACACAACAAAACCTAAAAGCGATTGGAGCAATTTTAAGATAACACCCTATATTTTTTGGTTGTGTATAAAAATGAACTGCGTGTAAATATTTAAATTCCTACAAATGACGGTATCACTATAGATTCCGATTCGTTCTTACATTGGTTATCACACATCGCTAACTTTTAATTGCATTTCTATCAAAATAATAGTAACTATACCAATCACATTACAAAAGGAAGGAAAGCAAAAATTCAGCAAGAATAAAAACTTTCAACTTTATGAGTAAATATTTAGTAAATTTCACAGGGTGTCCAAACGATGTGTTTAGCCTTTTTTAATGGTGTTGTGTCGTCACACTTTTTTGGGTCACACTGTATGCAGAAAAATCATTTTAAATTGTAGAGCTAAGCTGTCCCTCCAAATTTAAAATAGAAAAGAGTTTTCTATTTGCCATCGTTTCCGAGCTATAGTTCTTCTACATATCGTTGGGACACTGTATATTAATAATAATTAAGTTAAATTTGTTTTCTGTCTGTAAAAATACTGTTTAGTTCTTGGAATTGATGAAAATTCCAATTACAATAAATACTGACTTTTGGGTAACCACTCTATATAGCTTGCCCCAGTGTGCGGCGCTTTCACTTCGTTTGACTATTGAACCCTATTCAGAGTACAGCTGTACATACCCAGAAATGAAAAAAAAAAGCGAATAAAATCGCTGCAGTAATTGTACAGATATTTAAAAGTTAAAATTTAAACGTTTCTATTCCTATATAATATATTCCCCTCTGCTCTTCCCCACTACTCGACCGCTTTCGCGCGCTGGACCATTTTCACGCATTTTTACGTGCATTTTCAACCGGTTTCGTAGCATTTTATGGAAAAATGAAAATATACATTTTGTTCAATTAAACTTCTACTTTTCAAATCCGTTTCAATAAGTAAAATCGGCCGATCCATAGAGCATCCAGACCTGTTGCAAAATAGTGTATTGAAAAAGTTAAAATGACGATTGTGGCAAAACTAATCGTCGGACAGCGTCGGGGTTTTGCACACATAAAGTAGTTATAAATTACTACTTTTTCCCAAAATTTGAGCCCTCTACGTATAAAAATGGCCGATTTATGAATCAGAAAACAAACTCTTAATTTTCCGGTTTTTCCGGATTTTCTCCGTTGCTGCTCATGCTATCGGGACGCTCGACCTCTCATTTTGTTCGTATTTCTATTCTCTATAAAGCGTCCATTTACACCATTAAGATTGCTTCATTACTTTTCATTTTATAAGCAAAAAACTAAAAAAATCGCGTTTTTTTGCTTAAAAATGTTTATAACAAATTAATGACAAAAATTTCAGAGTTGGAAATATAACAGAAATCATCTACGGATTGTCTTTCAGATGATGGCACACGCAGTTTTCTAATAAGATTAATGTCACGACAAATCGCGCGATTGCTTGGCCTATATGAAGTTTGCGTCGAAGCAGTCACAAACATAATCTAAAAGCAGGTCATAACAAACTAAAAATTTTTGGGAAGCTTATCAGCCGCACGTCCAGGAATATTGTGGTACACTTAAAAAAAATTGAGGGGCCCAGGTATGTTAGTAAAAACAGAATAAGCTATACGTCTTCTGTAAAACCAAAATACCTTTCGGAGTGTTCTAGCGTGGCATTTGACATATTTTTTATATCTAAAAGTACTTAAAGGCGAGGGGGCGCATGGGCAAAAATAAAATTAGATCTTTTGCGAAATTAAAACTTTTTTCGTATTTGTTATTCCATGCCCATAAAAAAGTACCTGACATATTTCTTGTCTGTTAAAAAATATTTAATAATAATAATAACAAAGTTTATTAGCTACAACAAAGCTATTCAATATAATTTTAAAATATAACATCTAATTTATTCTATATTTCTTCTTTCTTTCTTTTGTTTTGCAGATAGGTAATTTTAATCCATTTTGAATTTTATCGAATAAGGCTTAAATTGCTTAAAATTTTCGTTTTTAATTTTTTAATAAATGATTTTAAACTGCTCTCTTTAATTGCATTACTTAATTTATTATACTCTAAAATACCTTTAAAATAATAGAATTTTGGGTTTGCTTTAAATTCCTATGTCCCAAAATGAAATTATTTTTCCCCTTGTATTGTATTCATGAATTTCATCAAATTTAGTCAAAAAATTGTTATAATAAGGTGCTGATAAATATAAATTTATTATATGAATAAAAATAAGAGTGCGGTAAAGTAAAAAGTTTTCTATATTCATCCATTTTAAACTTGTTAACATAGGTATCGGCTATTTTAGTGTATTTATCACACCCCAGTATTATTCTCATGGCTCTATTCTGTAGGTAGCATTGGCAAAAATCGATAAAAATGAACTACGATTTAAAACCAAAAATTCATTCGCGGCTTTCTCAGGTACACATGAAAGAAGGAAACTTTATACATCCGTGTGACAGTATGCTGACACGAGTGTTAGCTATAATATATCACAATTGCTTTACAATATTAATTTCCTAATCTTTCTATAAAATGTCTAGAGTTTTTCTTGGTAAAGGAATTTGTGTTGACTACTAAAGGATTATAAGAATGTCAAATGAAAATCTGGGAAATGAATGGCATGACCGTAATTTTATTGGCTTAAAAAGAATATTCTTTATGAATTTTTGGTAAGCTAAAGAAGCTTAAGTTTGCTATGACGGATTGATAAATTTTAAATAAATTTTATATCTGAAAAGTACCCTAATAACGTTATGACTTATGACCCATATTTTTCATTGCATCTCTTGCTAAATTTGTATAATTGTCTTCAATAATTAGGTTATTGATTTCTTTTTCGTAGTACTCGTTTTACTATCTAAAATAACTGTAGCGTGTTCCTTCGGCTTTTAAAATCTTTATAGGTATGTAGAATTTTTCAACCTGATTCTACAACGCTAGACCGGTCTAATTTGACAACCAAAAGACGTTCTAAACTAACAACTGTAAGAATAAGGCAACTAAGTTTTATATTTATGAATTTGTTTCCGAGCTTTTTTGCAAATTTATAAACAAAAGGGTCATTTTAGTATGTAGTTTCCACTATAACAGAATTAAATCCATTTTAGCAACACGTTCCAAGGTGAAAATCATTTGGAAAACAAGCAAATCGCTGAAGTATTAGAATAACTAAGAAGTTTTTAATGACGCGATATTAACAATGACATGACAAGAACATGTCAAACCCTAACTGATCAACTAAATGATCTCAATTTAAACCTCTACTGAATCTTAAATCCTTTCAGTGAATTTGAGCTATATTTGTATCTTTTTATAACATTGACGTAATTCTGATTAATTTTTGACCTAATTCGAAACTCATTTATTCCGTTTTTGTGCAGTCCCTCAATTAAATAAAATTAACTTTCCTGAAACCGAATGTGGGTTGACTATGTCAGACATATTAATCTGTCCTATCATGCAATAAACTTTAAATTATTATGTATTATTATTTTACTTCTTTACTTAAATGGAAAAAAGGAATGAAAATAATACTTACCTTAATATATACTAAGTTATCTAGGTATCTATGTTTGTCAAATATATCCATGTGTAACGAATTTCATATTTAAGCTGTCCTTTTGCTTACCCTATTCAATTCCTAATTAAAGCTTCCTTGGCTCTTGCTATAACGTCACACTTATTACTGAAACAAAGAACTTGTGACATATGTCCTTCAGAGTGCTTTAGGTATTAAGTAATACTATTTGTGTATTTATACAAGAAAGTTAAACCTTTCTCAGCATACTATAACTATAATGGGGCAAACATACTTGTATACCTACTTAGGACATGTCGGATAAATTAATGTAAAATAATTTTATGTAAATGTATTATGTTTTGGTGACACATTAATATTAATATTAACTTTTAAAGTACAGGACATACTTATATTTATATATAAATATATATACATATATATATATATATATATATATATATGTACAGTGACCGGCAAAAAGTTCGCAACATATGGGAAAAATTTTTATTAGGAGAGTATCGGAAAAACTTTCCCAGGGGATCGGTTCTGCATGTCCGATAACCTAAAAATCGATTTTGACATACGTCACGTGACCACTGGTATAGCGTCAAATTAAAAAAAAAAATGTTAATTTACAAAAAGTGAGGTTAGTTGACGAGATATCAAAAAAAGTTATTTGAAAAAATTGCTTAGAATTAAATTCTAGGTCCTTGTGCAAAATTTTAAGATTTTATTTAAAAAAATTGGAAAACTCAATTTTTTTTAAATATTTTTTTATCGATTTACAAATTTCCGGTTTTTTTCGTTTAGAAAGCTTGGCTAATGTAAAGCCCATGTATCTGGATGAAAATAAACGAATGTAGTAGTTTTTTCTACAATTGACAGGACAAAATTAAAAAAAACAGGGTTTCGCCGGACGCTAGCTGTTGCAATGATTTGTATCTAGCAGCAGTGTCAAAATTTTAGAGACATTTCAATGAGATTACATTGAGAAAACCTTAATCGTCTTAAATATATCTGAAGTTCGACTTTTTGTAAAGTTAAGGGGATTAAAATAGATAATAAACAAAAAATTACCTGTTTATTTAATCGAAATTTTATAAACGAAAACCAAAAGAAAAACTTAAAAGTAGTCAAATTCTGTACTAACAACACAAAAAATCATTGTTTTTCCTTGGGTGCACAAAATTTAAAACTCAGTATGACCACCGTTTCTCTCCATACATACTGTTGTTCTCGAGCGCAACTCTCGATTAACATTTCGGAGCATTTTACGATTTATTTGCAATACACAATTTATAATGACATTCTCTAAATTTTGTATATTCCTAAAGGGTCGATGTTTGTACACAGGGTTCTTTAGGTATCCCCATATAAAAAAATCTAACGGAGTCAGATCTACAATTCTACAATTGACAGGACAAAATCGAAAAAATAGGTGTTCGCCGGACGCTCGCTGTTGCAATGGTTTGAATCTAATGAAATGACTGTATCAAGATTTTATTAAGATTTTTCGCACATAAATTTAACAACCAGGTCTATTTAGTTGTACTTAAAACTACCAAAGCAGGCTCTGAAATTAAAACAACCAAATAATCTAGTAGGTTAAAAACAACAGAAAAATGTCAAACAAATTATAATTTGTTTGATTTCAACCTATGTCATTGGTTTATGTCTCGCATCTTACTAAGTTTGATATTTTACATAAGTTTATTAATATTTTATTCCTTAAAATGGCACCCACACTACTTCTTCAGGAAAAGATAGAAATTATTTTAATTTCTGGAGATAATTACAAAAGCCATAGAGAAACAGCAGCAATTTTTAATGAGAGGCACCCCGATAAATCCCTCCATTATTCCACAGTATCTCGTCTAGTCAATAAATTTAAAGAAACGGGATCGGTAGAAAATCAGTATAAAGTTTCCCATGAAAAACCGGTAACAGGTGACGAAGGTTCTCTGGATATGTGTTTGTCGATCACAGAAACACCCCAATTAGCAGTTAGTCAAATATCGGAGATCACTAACATTCACGAAAGATCTGTGCGGAGGATACTAAAAAGAAACAAATTTCATCCGTACAAACCTAAATTTGTACAAGTATTAAAAGATAGGGATTATGACGCCCGCTTCGATTTTTGTGCCTGGTTCCAGGGTATGATTGAGGAAGATTTTAATTTCCCAAAGAACGTTCTTTTCTCGGATGAAGCTACATTTACCTCTAACGGAACCGTCAGTTCACAAAACTGTAGATGGTGGGCCACCGAAAACCCAGACTTTGTAATTCAGAGTAAAGACCAATATAGTTTTAAGGTTAATGTGTGGTGCGGAATTTTCAACCTCAGAATAGTGGGACCTTTTTTCTTTAGAGACAATTTAAATTCAGAACGATATTTAGAATTTCTACAAACTGAGATATCTGACTTTTTAGACAATTTGTCATTAGCCGAAAGAAGAAATTTATACTTTCAACAAGACGGAGCTAGCATTCATTCCGCAAATGAGGTGAAGAGATGGCTGGATCAAGAATTTGGAAACCAGTGGATAGGACGGTTTTCTGAAAATCCGTGGCCTGCGAGATCACCAGATCTGACTCCGTTAGATTTCTTTATGTGGGGATACCTAAAGAACTCTGTGTACAAACATCGACCCTTTAGGAATATACAAAATTTAGAGAATGTCATTAGAAATTGTGTATTGCAAATAAATCGTAAAATGCTCCGAAATGTTAATCGAGAGTTGCGCTCGAGAACAATAGTATGTATGGAGAGAAATGGTGGTCATACTGAGTTTTAGATTTTGTGCACCCAAGGAAAAACAATGATTTTTTATGTTGTTAGTACAGAATTTGACTACTTTTAAGTTTTTCTTACATTGGTTTTCGTTTATGAAATTTAGATTGAATAAACAGGTAATTTTTTGTTTATTATCTATTTTACTCCCCTTAACTTTACAAAAAGTCGAACTTCAGATATATTTAAGACGATTAAGGTTTTCTCAATGTAATCTCATTGAAATGTCTCTAAAATTTTGACACTGCTGCTAGATACAAATCATTGCAACAGCTAGCGTCCGGCGAAACCCTGTTTTTTTTAATTTTGTCCTGTCAATTGTGGAAAAATTACTACATTCGTTTATTTTCATCCAGATACATGGGCTTTACATTAGCCAAGCTATCTAAACGAAAAAAACTGGAAATTTGTAAATCGATAAAAAAATATTTAAAAAAAATTGAGTTTTCCAATTTTTTTAAATAAAATCTTAAAATTTTGCACAAGGACCTAGAATTTAATTCTAAGCAATTTTTTCAAATAACTTTTTTTGATATCTCGTCAACTAACCTCACTTTTTGTAAATTAACAATTTTTTTTTTAATTTGACGCTATACCAGTGGTCACGTGACGTATGTCAAAATCGATTTTTAGGTTATCGGACATGCAGAACCGATCCCCCGGAAAAGTTTTTCCAATACTCACCTAATAAAAATTTTTCCCATATGTTGCGAACTTTTTGCCGGTCACTGTATATATATATATATATATATATATATATATATATATATATATATATATATATATATATATATATATATATATATATATATATTCCTCTCACGACAATTTTTCGAAGCGAAATAAGTTTAAATCCTACTCTATCGGTATAGTCGGCAGTGACAAAGGTTACTAGAGCATTAAGTGCTCATAGTGTGGCGAAATAATCCATAAAGAGGATCAAGTCAGTGAGCGTAATAAATAATATCTAATGCTAAAGAAGGATTCTTTACCTAATATTACTTTACTTTTACTTTACTTTTATTCAAGTGCATTTGTAAGGGAAAAAGTGAATATTTAGTCATTTTGGCTAATATCAAAAAAATGACAGAAAAGCGCCTCCTTTTTCATAGTGCAACAAAGTGTTGACAATATTACTTCTTACATACGAGGTAACGAAAGCATCGCGCGCGTTCGGCGAAGAGTTCGCGATACGACTCTGTTCAAGTCTGTACATCCCTATTTGTAGTTGTAGATCGCTCGCGAACCGTTAGCAAAAGGTTTATAGCGCACGTTAACGCGTTCCTTACATCGTCCAAGGGGGAGTTTGAGTTGACGCTCGACAGAGCGACTGGATCGAATTTGGAGAACGTGACGTCGTACCGCGAGCATATCAGGCTAACGCAACTTGAACGCGATGGAGTGAGAATACAAGATAACCTCAGAGTGTTTTCTGTTATTGGCAAAGTATATTCTTTTTTCAGTTTTCTTTCAACATGTTCTTAGTATTCTAGTATACACAATACCATCATTTTTTGAATATTCTAAATATCGCATAATCCTTATCACATTGCTTATATACTTAATGGATTTTCTAAACTTCGGCTTCCATAATTTACCAAGTAAACAATATCTGGCCTTGCTTTATTAGATATATACAAAATACTTCATTAGCTTCTTTATATGGAAAAAACCCTTCAGTTTTCTTGTGTATATTTTTTTATTATAACTTGTCATTGGAGTAGATGCTTTCTTTGCATTTTTCATACTAAATTTTTCCAAAACTGTTTCTACATAAGATTTTACGTTTAATAAAACCTTTCTAAAATTACATAAACTTTTATTATGACCACATTAAATTTTTTATACCTGAGTCCTACAGATTAAAAATTATGATGAGTTTTTATAATCATTGTTTTAACATTGCACATTTCGTTTTACATTAAACAGTGAAAATTAGGTTATGTTTGCATCACACTCGCAACGTTCCATAGATTGACTCCGATAAAAGTGGACACACTCGGAAAACGTACTCTGTCCCATTTCGAACGCAACAGGATGCGCTCGGAGTTTCTAAGGAAAACGCATCGAGCGCCTCGAATACTCAGAGCTTCACTCCAAATCCCAAGTTCGCGACGCACCGCTGTTCAAGTCTGCAAGTATGTCTAGCCATTGACAATTCAAAGTTTAAAAGGAAAAGTAATGTGTATCTGAAAGTTTTAGTTGTCAATGGCTGTACCTTTAAATATAAAGAACAATTTTTACTCGACGAAAAACTTGAAAATTTATAAAGTTGGTAACAATTTTTATGCTTTGATGTGGATAGGGTTGTCAGATATACATAGACTACGCTTTAGCATAAATATTTTAAATCATTTTACTGCTTAAATCCAGACTCGCAAAACTATGTCTGTCAATACTAAAGCCGTTATTCTGAATCGACGAGAAATTATCTGTTTTATTTACTTCATGATTTTGTGGTAATATTACTCCTAAATTGTATTTCTTCTGAAAAAATAACGCCATTAATCATGATTTAAACGTTAATCATAAATAGTGTATCAAATTTATCGCAATACGATTAGGAATAACAAAACATGATCATTATTGGGCAGAATGCTGAATTCTTTCTAGTGTACCTTAAGCGTTTATTTAATTTTGTTAATGTACATATAGTTTTTTTTGTTTTAGGCGCCTCCGCCTCCTCCGCCCTCACAATCCAGTACAAGCGGAGATTTATCCCTTAACCTTCGATCCGGTTCAAAAACCACCAGCGCACCTAGTTCGCCTGCGAAATCCAGAGAGAGCCTGCTACAACGAGTTCAGTCACTTACTGGCCAAGCTAGAGATCAGGGTGCGTCAATTTTAGGGGCTGCCGTATCCAGGTAAATCAAGGTTCTGTGTTCCTTTCTTTTGAATTATTACAAAACTGCACGACAGCTTGTTTCGTAGTAACACGTTATGACAAAAATCGGAAATTATGATTATGTTAGATGTTGTTAACTGCCTTTCCATTAAATTTTAAACATTGTGTATTAACACATGGGCATAATAGAATATTGCTTCAGTATATTTTTTATCAAACCACACTTCTCATTATCTTCTCTGATTTAGCCCAGTATCTTTCTAACCATTTTTGACGAAACGGCGACAATTATGCAATACTTACTTTAAAATTTGACATCTCTTGAATCAGCAACCCTATTCTTAAGTTTAAGGGAAGGTTCCCCCAGTGATTTTTCCAAGGTATGAAGACTACAATTAGCTGCTGCCTAGCAAGATGACCGGTGAACACTTTCCCCGATTTCGAAAATAGGGGGTCGTCTAAACTTGATCCCCTTTTGTTAAGAGAAGTGAAGACTAAATAACAAACAATAAATTTCGCCTATCGTCATTCAATGTTGTAGCAAGGAATACCCTTACATTTCCTGGCAAAACTTCAAGTTTAACCAAAAAATAATCCTTTAAAAGTAACGCCTTCAGGTTAAATATTTCTTGAGAAAATTGCTAAATATCAACAAAAACATTACTGTAAAACAGAGCCAAGTTCTGGAGAGTGCTTAGCCGTAAATAGTAATGAAACGTGATGTAAGCCAAGTGCAACATCATTGATAGTTGCCGGTTTTGAATATTTTGATTTTATAAGTTTTTTTTAAGTGTATTTTACCTATATCGTCTAAAGGAACTAACTTCAGTTAAGTTGTTTAGGTGAGCATTTTAGAAACGTGATATGGCTGCGAATGGTTCTTAAATTAAAAGAGTGTACTGTGGATATTATTTACAATTCCGAGCTGAACTTTGACTGTGACTTACAATTAGCTAAACTTCCTAACGTACTTCATGCAATATTTTTTCTTTAGTAAGAAAAGCTTGATAAAATATATTAACAACGAAAAAATATCTACTAAAAATTTAAGAGATTCTGTAAGTATGAGGTTTGTTTTAACCACAATTAGTGGCAAAATAATATACTTTATTGAACCAGTTACGAAACATTTTCATTTTCGAAATAGTTAGGAAACTATTTAATAACAAACGTGTTTAAATCTTCACTAAATTTTTATTCATAAAACATGACAATTGTTTCGACACACACACTTCGTCGGATGGTTGGTATAAACTTATATTTATACCAACCATCCGACGAAGACACTGTGTGTCGAAACAACTGTTTAAGAATAAAAATTTAGTGAAGATATAAACACGTTTGTTGTTATTATTAAATAGTTTTATAATGGATCTTCATCAAGTAAAGGCTACATCAATTCAATATACTTAGTTAGGAAAAGCAAAACGTGTCGTAACTAAGGTCTATTTTGAAAAGTGAGAAATTGTTAAAATTATCTAAAAGTTGCTTAGCGAGCTAACTACTTAAAATGTATTTATGTGACGAACAATGATCTTTAGATACAACTGAAAATTGATTAATTACTTTTTCAGCGCTTCTCGCGTGACCTCATCAGTTTCTGGTCGACATTTAAGTCTCCTGGTAATTGATGACCAAAATACGGACTGGAGCAAATACTTCAGAGGAAAACGAATTGGAGATTATGAAATTAAAGTTGAGCAAGCGGAGTTTCGAGAGCTAACCGTTACTGCGACTTCGGAGGGGGCAAATGTTTCAATGGCAGTATATAGGGGAGGTACTCGGGTTGGAAGGTCATTTAGACCCGACTTCTTGTTGGTGAGTATTGCAAAAGATATATTTTTTAAAAATCTAGGCGGAGTAATCATCACCAGGTGGGAGTGATATTTTTTCTATGGAATGACCTAATTTAAAGTTGGACGACCAACCTAAAAGTTTGTGGCTGCAAACGCAAATTTCTGAGAAAAATACCAAAATTTTTTTTATTCTGACAAAAGTAAAGCAACAAGTTGGTTGTTATTTAGACTTTTGTTAAATTTTTAGTGTTCCGTGAAACGGAACACTTATGGAATCACTTCGGTGTCCGCCCGTCTGTCACAGGCGATTTTCCCTGAAACTACACGGCTTAAAAATTTGAAATTTGGAACAGAGATAGAGTGTGGTGGCCCAGTTATAGACGTGTAGTATAAAAAGTTAAATTTTAATTCTGGGGGTTAACTTCGGTAGGTAAATTGGGAAATGACATAAATTTTAAGGGCGTCGTGTAGGGTATCAAATGAAAGCGTATTGAATTCAGCGATATATATGATGAATTTTTTTAATACATTTTTCGGGAAAACGCTTAAAGATTGCAGTCCCCCACCCTTATCACCAGACGGGTTGCTCAAAAAAATCTGAAAAAATCATGAGCATTGAGAATTAGGTGTAGATTGAACGAAAATTATAACCATTGAAAAATTCTAGCGCGATCAATTGTTATAAACAATGTAATTGTTTATTCCCTTATAATATTTCTAACGATGTAGGAACAACTTTTGTTCTTACACATTTTTCAAAATTTTTAATTTGGCCCACTCAGCTCTACGCATACGGCGTTGGTGTCGTCGTCGGCAAGTAGCGCGGCAGATGGACGGAGATCGGGCAGCCGAGGTTTCCTCTGGTTAAGTGGGGGCTGATAGCACGGAACACTAATTGCGCAAGTATAGATTGCACTTGACAAATTTTTTAGGATAGGTATTTCTTATTTTTGGGGTCTCTAGTGGCCGAGTTGGTGGGCCAGCTTTACATTTGAAAGGTGGCGTGTTCGAATCCCGCTTCGACCATGGTTATTTTGTGATTGTTAATTATTGGAAGGTGGTAGAGGAATTCTTTCACGACCGAGTTGGTCCCACCCCACACATCCTCTTAAAGGGCTGGCGAAATTCCTACGGATATTTCCAGCTTTGGATATGTATCCACGGTATATAATAATACTTAGACTTCGGTCTTCGTGGGCTGTCAGAAGATAAAAAAAATACAATTATTCATTTACAATGTTAGTAATATATCGTAGTATTTTGGTAAATCCTAAACATGATTTAGGTAGTGCCTAAAATATATGAATTTAAAAACTACAATGAAAATGGGGGCGACAAAGGTAAAGCAACAAATTGTATTCAACGTTATTTTACTTTATATAACAACCTAAAGCAGATATAAGAATTGTGGTAGGTGGAATAATTAATAGTTTAATACCACTCTTTATTTAGAATTTGAAGCCAAGTTTTTAATACAATTTTTAGGAAAGATTTTCCAAATTTCATTGATTTGATTTAAGGACGTTTGATTATTTCGGAATATTTGTGTACGATATTCCAATGGTTTTACTTCGTCCCGCAGATTTTCAGTGATGTTAAGATCTGGAGACTGTGCCGGTCACAGTAAAACCCGAATACTATTTTCTTGAAGTCATTCTTAAACTAATCATTAGGAGTGCTTTGAATCCCCATTCTGCTGAAAAATAAAACGCAATAGCATGTTCTGCTCTGCTTGGGTAGCGTTACATTTGCGTCATGTCTCTATGGGTAAATCGATCTATTGTTCTAATAAGAAAGCATGAGCATCCCACATAATACCATGAGAAGCTACCCCATTGGAAAGCGCTTTCTTGGCCAGGTTTAGCTGTGGGTGTAACGTACTAGACATTTTTCCTTGCATTGAGAGGTCGCTTAATGCGTTTCATTTCATTAAAAATAATAATTTTATAATGCCCTTTATCGCTAAGTAGGGCACTGTTTCGTTCACTGACCGTAAAGATTAAAAGCTGTTGAATGATTACCCTATTTTTCCACAAATGGGGAGTTGTTGGCAAGATGTCTATCAAGTAGCAGTCTGTCCAGAAATCTTTTCCAAATTATCCTTAGACTAATCAGGATTTTTCTTTGATTTGTCCTGTGACTAATCAAAACTTGCTGTTTCAGCAATAATTCTAAGTGCGGATGTCCAAGCGTTTTGAGAAATATTTTTGTTTTGCCATTCCATCAATATACCTAGTTGTTTTAAAGGTCCTCTTGATTCTGCTACATTTAATAATCGTTCTATACATGGATTTTTATTTGATAAACTGCATACTAGGTACAGAAACTGTTTTTAAACCGCCAATTATGATTTATGATTTTTCCATCAAAAAGCAGTTATTATTCCTATTCTTTATTTTAGTTCCGTTAAAACTGGAAAGAGTAACTCTGTAAAGTTGAAGTAAACCCTACTAAAATCTTTTAGGCCTTTATTTTACTATAAATCAATTTTTCAGAAAAATGTTTTAAATATTGCTTTACTATTGTTGCGCCACTTTCTCATATTGAATAGTTTACATACTCCAATATAGGTCAGCTACCTAGTTCGGTATTGTAAAATACAATTTGCTGCAAGTAGTTTCGCTATACAGAAATACGTATTTTTTTATAAATGCTTTACTGTTGTCCGTGTATTGCGATAGCTGCTATATAAAATATGTTGTAGTTATGCTAAAACACGTAATATACCTATATGTATACAAAAAATGCAAATATTGAAACTGTTAATTTTTTTAGGATTTAAAAAAAATAATTTTTGCTGATAATGCCTGGCACACGAACGAAAGTTTTATTAGAATAACCTCTAATAGGGAATATGCATATTATAATCTAAATAAAGCTGAAATATATTTTTGTATTCTCTATATAAATCAAATATTTATGGCGGTTGCTTTTATCCCTTTATTTTGTCTAGGTATTAACAAAACAAAAGATTTTCTACTACAAATTTTCATACAAAATTCAAAACTTGCAAAACTTAATACTATTGGTTGTGACGTCACATGTCATGTAAATACAAGCGTTATAATGGCTAGTACATTGTGAGTTTCAGTTTTAATTTATTTTTTTGATTATTTCCCAGGGGATGAGAGATTTCGTGGATAAGAAACGTTAAAAATTCTTATTATTTATTGTAACATAAAAATAAACGTACATTTAAATATGCTTACTTAAATTTGACGATAACTGACCTTCAATGATACCTATTTATGGAAAATCTGTGATTAACTTCTTTCTACACTGGCTGTTCTGGACACGTAAAAAATAAGTTTGATATTTTTTGCACATTGCCACAATACAATATTTAAAGGGTAGTTTTTAAATAAATTTCATTGTGTAATAAAAAGAATTATGCGTAAATTACACTGTAATAAAGAAACAACTGTTACACAAAAAACAATTATTACTGTGTTGGTAAATAAGGCGGTTCTCCACATGCTACTCGTCTAAACGCATACTTACCATTATTTCCGGAAGTTAAATTCCTCGTCTATTGCTTGATGTGTTGCGAAGAGAAAAAAATAAATCGGATGGAGTATGTGACGCTAAGAAAAGTGGATGTTTTGTGTTGCATAACAAATCTGGTCAACTTTAGGTCGAACTTTACGTTAACATGTAGATTTACACATATTTTTGCTCATCTCCTGACCTCACTTGGAACTAAGGGCAAATGGCTGCGCTTAAAATTGTAATAAATTATACTAAGAAGTAACAAACATTTTTTTGATACATTCAGTAATTTTCTTCTAAATAATATTTTTGGATTTGTACTTAATGACTTCCTCAAACGATTGATGCAATCGAAAAATATATGCATATTCGTTATTATGTGCTATAACAATTTTCTTCAAATTTTTTGCAAGGGTGGAAAGGTGGTAGGATATAGTACATTTGTTCTGACATTAAACTGCTTGATAAAAATTATGAACGTTACTTAATTCCTCATTTAAATAGAAGATTTCCAACTAATTATTTAGACGCAAGCATACTAAAATAGCACACAAGTATATAGATAAATATAAAAAATTAGTACAATCAATCATCGTCACAATGTACAAAGTTATGTTTATTATTATTATTTATTATTATTATATATATATATATATATATATATATATATATATATATATATATATATATATATATATATATATATATATATAACTTGCAAAATAACGGGATATCGGTCAATAAAATAGTATATTAGCTACTCTTTTACATATACCAAGCTTTCGTAACTATTTGGTTACTTCGTCAGGGCTAAAATTATAAATTATTAGGAACTATAAACATATTTTTATAATGTTGATATTTTACCAATGCGGTGAGTTATATTTTCCTTATTAAAAAATTATTGTTATCAGTAGATATCATATAAAAGTTTGTATAAAATAAAAATTTAATAAAATGGTATGAATCCTTAATAGAAAATTGTAAAATGTTGACACTTCTGACTTTTCTTATAAAAATTATCAATTTGACGTAAATAATTTTTGGTATTTCTTTGAAGGTGTAAAGGTATAAATCAGGTATTTAAAAATTTTTTTTTAAAAATATATAGTTAAATTAGTGTTCTAATGATAAAAGGTATGAGTAAATTATGCTTAAATCGTTAATGTCAGTTTTAAGATTGATGGAATTTCCATGTTTATATATTTCAGCCATTTCTAGAAAAAGTCTTTTTTGTATGTTAGGTTCGATATGTAAAATTTTTAAATTATTATAATTTGGATGATGTCCTGTTTCTATACAATGTTTTGACATTGCAGTTCTATCTTTAGACAACCTTATATCACTTTTGTGACCTGCCATTCTATTTTTTAATGTTTGGCTAGTTTGTCCAATATAAGTTTTATTACAATTTACGCATGGAAGTTCATAAACTAGATTTGTTTTCGATTCTACTGAATCTTTATCTTTAAGTTTAGTATTTAAATTACCAATAGTTTTAATGATTTTAAAAGAAATTTTTATATTTTCATTTTTAAATAAGTTAGCAATTTTTTCGGATAGATTTTTTATATAAGGAATTGAAGCAAAAAAGGTTCTATTTGATTGGTTTTCAAGTTGATTGTTTTCATTAGTTTCTAGATTGGTATGGTTTCTAGTGTTAAAAATTATTTTATTAAGTAATGCATTTGGATATGAGTTTAGTAATAATATTTTTTTGAGTTTTTTTAAATTTTTTTCTTTTAGAGTTGGATGAACTAATTTTTCTATTCTATTTTTTAATGTAAGAACAAGATTTATTTTTTGTCTATAACTATGGTATGAGTGAAAGTTTATATATCTTTCAGAATTTGTTGGTTTGATATACCAATCAGTTATTAGAGTGTTATTATTTTTTATTATTTTAGTATCTAAAAAAGGAATGCATGAGTTATTTTCTATTTCAAGCGTAAACTGAATAGAATTATTGTAACTATTAAAAGTGTTCAAAAGTTCTTGGTCTTTGTTAAATGGAATACTACAAATGATGTCATCGACAAATTTTTTAATAAAAGGTACTTGAAATGACAGGTTAGGTAAACAATATTCAATGAGGTCATCTAAGACATATTGTGCAATTATTGGAGAAATACTACTTCCCATTGGAAAATAACTCATGCATTCCTTTTTTAGATACTAAAATAATAAAAAATAATAACACTCTAATAACTGATTGGTATATCAAACCAACAAATTCTGAAAGATATATAAACTTTCACTCATATCATAGTTATAGACAAAAAATAAATCTTGTTCTTACATTAAAAAATAGAATAGAAAAATTAGTTCATCCAACTCTAAAAGAAAAAAATTTAAAAAAACTCAAAAAAATATTATTACTAAACTCATATCCAAATGCATTACTTAATAAAATAATTTTTAACACTAGAAACCATACCAATCTAGAAACTAATGAAAACAATCAACTTGAAAACCAATCAAATAGAACCTTTTTTGCTTCAATTCCTTATATAAAAAATCTATCCGAAAAAATTGCTAACTTATTTAAAAATGAAAATATAAAAATTTCTTTTAAAATCATTAAAACTATTGGTAATTTAAATACTAAACTTAAAGATAAAGATTCAGTAGAATCGAAAACAAATCTAGTTTATGAACTTCCATGCGTAAATTGTAATAAAACTTATATTGGACAAACTAGCCAAACATTAAAAAATAGAATGGCAGGTCACAAAAGTGATATAAGGTTGTCTAAAGATAGAACTGCAATGTCAAAACATTGTATAGAAACAGGACATCATCCAAATTATAATAATTTAAAAATTTTACATATCGAACCTAACATACAAAAAAGACTTTTTCTAGAAATGGCTGAAATATATAAACATGGAAATTCCATCAATCTTAAAACTGACATTAACGATTTAAGCATAATTTACTCATACCTTTTATCATTAGAACACTAATTTAACTATATATTTTTAAAAAAAAATTTTTAAATACCTGATTTATACCTTTACACCTTCAAAGAAATACCAAAAATTATTTACGTCAAATTGATGATTTTTATAAGAAAAGTCAGAAGTGTCAACATTTTACAATTTTCTATTAAGGATTCATACCATTTTATTAAATTTTTATTTTATACAAACTTTTATATGATATCTACTGATAACAATAATTTTTTAATAAGGAAAATATAACTCACCGCATTGGTAAAATATCAACATTATAAAAATATGTTTATAGTTCCTAATAATTTATAATTTTAGCCCTGACGAAGTAACCAAATAGTTACGAAAGCTTGGTATATGTAAAAGAGTAGCTAATATACTATTTTATTGACCGATATCCCGTTATTTTGCAAGTTTTATTATAACGGTCGTTATCCTACTGATATATATATATATATATATACAGGGTGATTCACGGTCGATGGTAGGTTAGACGTTTATGGAGAACGGAACGCGGGATTTTTTTGAAAATTTGGCAACGTGGGTAATTAGCTATGCTCTGTCCATCTAAAATATTTTCAGCATTGCGACGTTGCCGCTTCTATCAAAAAGTCCTAGCAACTTTATTTTTTTAAATGGAACACCCCATATATTAATAAATTTTTAGAATCGCTCTTTTATTACAATACTTTTTTGTTAATATTACCCTATACCTATCTCTATCGGTTTTCGAGATAAAAATTAGTTTGTGTTAAATATGGTCCAAAACATGGCCCTAATTACACGTAAGTAAATTAGTGCTCTCAATTCATGGAAAGTTGATATTTTGGCGGTAGTTTAGACAGACCCGATGTATTTATTTTTCACCATGAAATCGACTCCATATCATACAGGGCGTGCTAAGATTACTATTATTTCCGTTGTTCATAAAAGGGGTCAAATGTTCGTTTTTTTAAATGAAACCCCCTGTATATTAATCAATAAATTGAAAGACGAAGAAAAACGCTTTAAGATGGTACATCATATTCCTATACCTAAATCATCAAGTTTTCTTAATAAAAGCGCTTTTTTGTGAAAAAAAAAATAAAGACTTTAATTTTAAGTAACCATGGATATCAAACATCAAAATATCAAACTTACGACATTTTGACGACTGTGTTTAAAAAAATCTCCCAAAATGAACGCAGATAATCATTATTCAAACGAAGTTCTTATGAAATTATTTATTTTACACGGACAATGTGATCAAATCATTGCCAGAACTTGCAGAAAATTTAACCAAATGTATCCTGAATTGACACAAATGAACGAAAGGAAGTTTGTAAGATTACAAAATAATTTCATTAACTATGGCTCAAATTTAAAAGCGCCTCTAACATTACCAAAACCTGTTACTTCAAATGAAGATAATATTGTCAACGTTTTGGCATATTTTTATGCATATCCAGAGGCTTCCATTCGTAGTGCAGAAAAAGATTTGGGTGTATCATATGCTTCAATACAACGAATTTTGGGAAATCACGAAATGCATCCGTTTAAATTTACTAAAGTGCAAGCCCTCAAAGCAGAAGACTTTGAACGTAGAGTGCATTTTTGCGAAACCCTTTTAATACGTATACAAGAGGATCCGGAGTTTTTGTCAAAAATCATTTGGAGCGACGAAGCAAAATTTACAAGGGATGGGATTTTTAATAGAAGAAATAAGCATTTTTGGGCTGATCATAATCCTCACGTGACAAAAGAAATGGGATTTCAAGAAAAATTTGACCTAAATGTTTTTTGTATTTTAAAAAAGCACAAAATTAGCTTTTTTATTTATGATGCCACTTTAAATGCTGAGAGATATCTCGAAATACTAAGGACGACTGTTACCGATTTCGTCGAAAATTTATCTTTAGAGGATTATAGGAATTCGTGGTTTCAACTGGACGGAGCGCCAGCTCATTGCACCCAGGAAGTTTCCAGGGTACTTTATGAAATATTTGACGATCGTTGGTTTAGGCGCTTAGGGCCGTGGGATTGGCCACCGAGATCCCCCGATCTCACGCCGCTTGACTTTTATTTATGGGGTGTTTTAAAAGAAAGAGTGTACAGTACTCCAGTGCCTACCAAAGAAGAACTGCGACGGCGAATAGTTCGGTGTATTGAAGATCTGGATCCCCATGAAATTGAAAAAGCAACTACGAGTCGCGTACAAAAGCACATACTAAAATGTTTAGAATGTAATGGACAACATTTCCAGCATTTATTGTAAAAATTTCTTATTTTGTTTACAGTTTTGTTTTTTGAACCTTCCTAATTTTGTTATTTAATTTATTTTCACATGTTAATGAAATTATTTTGTAATCTTACAAACTTCCTTTCGTTCATTTGTGTCAATTCAGGATACATTTGGTTAAATTTTCTGCAAGTTCTGGCAATGATTTGATCACATTGTCCGTGTAAAATAAATAATTTCATAAGAACTTCGTTTGAATAATGATTATCTGCGTTCATTTTGGGAGATTTTTTTAAACACAGTCGTCAAAATGTCGTAAGTTTGATATTTTGATGTTTGATATCCATGGTTACTTAAAATTAAAGTCTTTATTTTTTTTTTCCCAAAAAAGCGCTTTTATTAAGAAAACTTGATGATTTAGGTATAGGAATATGATGTACCATCTTAAAGCGTTTTTCTTCGTCTTTCAATTTATTGATTAATATACAGGGGGTTTCATTTAAAAAAACGAACATTTGACCCCTTTTATGAACAACGGAAATAATAGTAATCTTAGCACGCCCTGTATGATATGGAGTCGATTTCATGGTGAAAAATAAATACATCGGGTCTGTCTAAACTACCGCCAAAATATCAACTTTCCATGAATTGAGAGCACTAATTTACTTACGTGTAATTAGGGCCATGTTTTGGACCATATTTAACACAAACTAATTTTTATCTCGAAAACCGATAGAGATAGGTATAGGGTAATATTAACAAAAAAGTATTGTAATAAAAGAGCGATTCTAAAAATTTATTAATATATGGGGTGTTCCATTTAAAAAAATAAAGTTGCTAGGACTTTTTGATAGAAGCGGCAACGTCGCAATGCTGAAAATATTTTAGATGGACAGAGCATAGCTAATTACCCACGTTGCCAAATTTTCAAAAAAATCCCGCGTTCCGTTCTCCATAAACGTCTAACCTACCATCGACCGTGAATCACCCTGTATATATATATATATATATATATATATATATATATATATATATACGGAAGTACCTACGTAGGGTTTCACGGATGGAGAAATATGTGTCGTTTCTAGTTGAAACTTGCGGACGTTTCGCCAAAATCTCATTTGGCATCTTCTGTGCTTACTCGCTGGTCGTAGACAGTAAACTGTTTATTTTCTACGACCAACGAGTAAGCACAGAAGCTATGCCAAATGAGATTTTGGCGAAAGGTCTGCAAGTTTCAACTAGAAACGAATCAAACGAACGGATGTATTCCCGGATTAACCACGACACATGTATATATATATATATATATATATATATATATATATATATATATATATATATATATATATATATATATATATATATATATATATATATATATATATACATATATATATATATATATTATATATATATATATATATATATATATATATATATATATATATATATATATATATATATATATATATATATATATAAATATAAATATATATATATATATATATATATATATATATATATATATATATATATATATATATATATATATATATATATATATATATATGTATATATATATATATATATATATATATATATATATATATATATATATATATATATATATATATATATATATATATAATAAATAATAATAGACGTGTTGGGGTTCACTTGGTTCGCGGCCATCGCGCTGTTCATGTTAGATGGTTCTATTGGTTTGATGATGGATTTCCATGTTGCTGGAAGGTTCAAGGAACCTTCTCGTGTGTTTAGGTTGCCGCTTTTTTCTATTTCGATTGCTTCGCGGATGAGCCTGAGTAGTGTAAATATGGGAATTGTGGTTTTCCCTCCACCACCACTATGACGTCACATGACCTTGACCGCGACAGCAAAAGAGTGCAGCTGTTTTTTATGACGTCATATGACCTTGACCTTGGTCGCACCGGTGTTATGATAGGACAATGATGGTGCACGTGTATGATTGTTATTTCACCTTGACCTTGAACGAGAATTTAACCTTGAGCAAGATATTGACCTTGAAAATAGCTCGACTCTGAACAAGAACTTGACCTTTATTCGACCTTGGTCTTGAACGAGAGTTCGGCATTGAGGACGATCTTGACCTTGAAAAATAACTTGGCCCTGCACAAGAACTTGACCTTGAACGCGAGCAGTTGTTTCTTTGTTTGCTGGTGACCAGGTGTACGACGCTTGTTTCAAGGTTACATTTGTGATGCATGTTTTCAAGGTCGTCGGATATATTCCTCTAACTTTGAATAATTATTGATAATGACCTTGAGCGTACCCGCGTGTGATTGTTATTTTACCATTACATTGACCTTGAACGAGAGTTAACCTTGACAGTGCCTTTAGAGTGAGAGGTTGACCTTGAGCAATATGTGACATTGGCAAGAACACTGACCTTGAACGAGAGTTACCCTTGACAAGACATTGACCTTCAGTGAGAGGTGGGCCTTGAACAAAACTTTATGACTGTGAGTATTTGAAAGGTCATTGTGACCTTGACGTACTTATAAAAACGTTTATGTATTTTAAAGGTAAAGCGTCTATAATGGCCATTTGTTTCCAAGTCATGTAATTGTTATGCATTTTCAAGCTCAATCGTTTATATTGGTCAGATGTACGATGATTGTTTCAAGTATATCTTGTTATTGCGTTATCACCTAGGCACGACAATAAAGACGAGCAGATGTTTCTTGGGCCTGCGTTAAAAAATATCAGGTATTTGTGTTGTAACTTCACGCTGGAAACGGCATGTGATTATTTTAAAAGGTCACTTTGACTTTGACGTATTTATAAAAATGTTATGTATTTTAAGGGTCAAGCATCTGGCCATGTCTTCGATTTGTTTCGAAGTCATGTAATTGTTACGCATTTTCAAGGTCAAGCGTTTATATTGGTCAGGTGTACGATGATTTTTTTCAAGATAAAGTAAATATTATTATTGCGATATCACCTAGGCATGACAATAAAGACGAGCTGGTATTTCTGGGTATGCTTTAAAAAATATCAGGTATTCGTTTTGTAGCTTCATGCTGGAAAGGGCATGTAATTATTTTGAAAAGTCTATAGTGTAGTAAATCTATAATGCCGTGCGTTTGATTTGTTTCAAAGTCATGTAACTATTATGCATTTTCAAGATCGCGTTTATATTGGTCAGGTGTAAGATGATTGTTTCATGATCATGTAAATATTATTATTGCGGTATCACCCTGACACGGCAATAAAGACCAACAGCTGTTTCTTGGGCATGCTTTAAAGAATAGCTCGTTTTGTAACTTGACGCTGGAAAGGGCGTGTGATTATTGCGAAATTGCGAATCATTAATTAGCGACATTTTATTAAGGCATATTTGGCTCAACATCATTATTTTCACGAGATTAATCTAGGATTAATATATATATATATATATATATATATATATATATATATATATATATATATATATATATACAGTGACCGGCAAAAAGTTGGACACATATGGGAAAAATTTTTATTATTGGAATATTAAAAAAACTTTTTATGCCGATTGTCTCTGCATGATGGGTAACCTAAAAATTCATTTTGACATTTGTTACGTGATTATTCGTTTGCCGGCAAAATTGAAAAAAATATATATTGTCATGGAAAACTGGTATTAGGTGACAAGATATTGAAAAAAGTTATTAGAAAAAAGTGTTTAGATTTTAATTTTATACTCCTTGGCAAAGTCTGGAGCCAAAATTAAAAAAAATATATTTTACATTTTTTGAAAAAAAATGTACAATATTAGTTTCATATTCCCATGAATTTAATAAAAATGTGTTAAATGATCGAAAACCAAGGAAATAACCTATTATCTCAACATTTTTGTTATTACTTAAAAGTTTTATTTGATAAAATTTAAAATTTAGCTTTTTTCCATGTACTTGGGTGTGGCCAGGCCCTGTATCTGGCAACCATATTTACCATTTATAGTTACTTCTGGAACAATATGCTTACGAAAGACCGTTTGCTCTAATTTTGAAGAAATTTTAACGTGTCTAGCAAAATCATTCTAACAAAATAAAAAATTGAAAAAAACTTCTTGCATTAATTTAATTTATTTTAAATCAAATATTAGACCACCCTGTAGAGGTACGAAAAATTTTCATAAACAAAATTTGTTTATTTTAAACTACTAAATAACATATTTTCATTTCAGGCAAATCGTAACATTTTTATTTTTAGCCTTAATTTTGCTCTTTATAATTTCAACTTTTCACACCTTGCATCGCAAAACCAAAAACTTTACAATAAGTATATTCTCCTGGACCATGGTAACTGAATGTGAAGTTTACTATGGTCCAGTAGGACCAGTAAAGTCTTTTGAAAGGCCGTTGATACTCTAATTTCTTAAAAAAGTTCCATGTCCTTTCATAAGAAAATTTTCATGTCTTTTACAAATCACCAAAATGGGCTTTGAAAACAGTCGAAGACACTAATAATTTTCATATTTCTTTATTTAATGTTAGGAAATGTGAAAATAATTTTACAAATTATGTGAAAGTAGTCGAGTAATATTTCGGGTACCTAGATGTACATTAAAAATTTTAAAGATTTTGTGGTAATAGTGTACCTACATAAAAACGAAAACTCTTTTAGTCCTAATGAAATTTGAATTCCCAAAGAAGCATATTATGAGTCGAAGGATCGCATCACTTTCAATCAAATTACCCAAATATCTACCAGCCAGCAGGCCACTATCTAAATAAATGACCCGAGCAATTTTAGAGAGAGCGATTGCCTATGCAATTCGTTTGCGATCTCTCGCGCAATTTGATTGCTTCAATATGGGTGTTCTTTGGCTTTTTATAGCAATCCGATTTTAAAAGATTCTTTAATAAAAAGGCACTTACTGCTTTGTGTAGGATTTTTATTAAACAATTAAGCGTGTTTAGTGAAAATTTTATTTAGAAAATATGTTATTTAAAAAACACACTAAAACTCGACATGTCCACCGTCACGTTCCATACATTTAACAGTTCTACTTCGCATTTGTCTTGAAACATTTCTTAATATTTCAGGAGATATCTGGGCAACGCAATTTCTAATTACCCCTTCCAAATGTTCAATGTTCCTAAATGGCCTATGTATATATACTTTATTTTTTAAATAGCCCCATAAAAAGAAATCTAAGGGGGTCAAATCGGGTGATCTAGCCGGCCAAGGATTTTCTGAAAAACGCCCAATCCACTTGTTACCAAAGGTTTCATCCAGCCAAAACCTTACATCTTCAGTACAATGAATACTAGCCCCATCCTGCTGAAAATATAGGTCCCTTCTTCCTCTCAAGGATAAATTATCTAAAAATCTGACACCTCTGTCTCCAAAAAGTTTAAGTATGTTCTAGCATTTAAATTTTCTCTGAAGAAAAAAGGGCCAACAATTCGAGTATTTAATATTCCACACCATACATTCGTTTTAAAACTATACTGGTCCTTACTTTCAATGACAAAATGTGGATTATCTGTTGCCCACCACCTACAATTTTGGGAAGAAACAATTCCATTTGACGTAAAAGTTGCTTCGTCTGTAAAAAGTATTTGTTGGGGGGGAAATTTCCATCATCTTCTAGGACTCCTTGGAACCATGCACAAAAATAAAAACGAGCATCATAATCCCTTTGTTTTAAAACTTGTACAAATTTGGGTTTATAAGGGTAGAACTTATTTCTTTTCAAAATTCTTCTTACTGATTTTTCTTCCATGTTAGCAGCGTTAGAAATATCTTTAACGGCTATTTGAGGTGTTTCTGTAACTGTTAACAGCACATTCAGTGTTGCTTCTTCACCAGTTACCTGTTTTTCATGAGAAACTTTATACTGGTTGTCAACAGTACCTATTTCCTTAAACCTTTTAAATATTTTTGCTACTGTCGAATAGCTTAAATTTTTATCAGGATGCCGTCCGTTAAAAATTTCAGCAGTTTCTCTACAGCTTTTATAATTTTCACCATGAATAAGGATTGTTTCTATTTTTTCTTGAAGAGAAAGACTTTGAGGCAAGTTAAAATAAAGTAGCTTAACATTAAATAAAAGCACAATGACAATTAATTAATAAATGGTGCATATTGATATTTCTAAATAATACTTCGGCTGTTTTCAAAGCCCACTTTGGTAATTTGTAAAAGACATGAAAACTTTCTTATGAAAGGACATGGTACTTATTAAAAAAAAATGGGGTATCGACGGCCTTTCAAGACTTTACTGGTCCGACTGGACCATAGTAAACTTCACATTCAGTTACCATGGTCCAGGAGAATATACTTATTGTAAAGTTTTTGGTTTTGCGATGCAAGGTGTGAAAAGTTGAAATTATAAAGGGTAAAATTAAGGCTACAAATAAAAATGTTACGATTTGCCTGAAATGAAAATATGTTATTTAGTAGTTTAAAATAAACAAATTTTGTGTATGAAAACTTTTCGTACCTCTACAGGGTGGTCTAATATTTGATTTAAAATAAATTAAATTAATGCAAGAATTTTTTTTCAATTTTTTATTTTGTTAGAATGATTTTGGTAGACACGTTAAAATTTCTTCAAAAGTAGAGCAAACGGTCTTTCGTAAGCATATTGTTCCAGAAGTAACTATAAATGGTAAATATGGTTGCCAGATACAGGGCCTGGCCACACTCAAGTACATGGAGAAAAGCTAAATTTTAAATTTTATCAAATAAAACTTTTAAGTAATAACAAAAATGTTGAGATAATAGGTTATTTCCTTGGTTTTCGATCATTTAACACATTTTTATTAAATTCATATTTTTTTTCAAAAAATGTAAAATATTTTTTTTTAATTTTGGCTCCAGACTTTGCCAAGGAGTATAAAATTAAAATCTAAACACTTTTTTCTATTAACTTTTTTCAATATCTTGTCACCTAATACCAGTTTTCCATGACAATATATATTTTATTCAATTTTGCCGGCAAACGAGTAATCACGTAACAAATGTCAAAATGAATTTTTAGGATACCCATCATGCAGAGACAATCGGCATAAAAAGTTTTTTCAATATTCCAATAATAAAAATTTTTCCCATATGTGTCCAACTTTTTGCCGGTTTTGCCGGTATATATATATATATATATATATATATATATATATATATATATATATATATATATATATATATATATATATATATATATATATATATATATATATTCTGACAATTCTGATTAAACTTTCACAGTAGACAACCAGAAATATTTGCACAAACAAAGCCGACTGTGATAAAATGTTTGATTATTCTTTTTTATTGGCGACATCGTTTTTATTTGTCATTTACTAATGCCCCTTGTTCTAACAAAGATAGAAAGAAATCGGATTCCGTGGGGAATTTTGTCAGAAAAAAAAAGAATTTTGCAATGACTAATCTTTAGAAGTAAACCAGCAATACTTCCACAAGCAAAGAAGGTACGATACAAATTTGAACAAACTCTTTTTTGGCATTTTCGATAATACGGATAGAAAGGAATCTGATTCCTCCGTGATTATCAGGAAAGAAAAGATGACTATTGTGATCACTAAAATATGTTCTGGTGTAACCTGTCCACGGAACTGACCAGTAGGGTGAATTCTTGTTCAATTGTTTTTCTGTCATCATTCTCACATAAAGTTGGATACAATATATAATATATACAGTTACAGGCAACCACTCCTCTTATCGATCAGTAAGGCCTCTTCAGAGACGCTGGCAGGTTATCATCCCGATATACACACAAACTCCCACACCATATAAAGCCCAAGTCCGGACTTTAGACGGAGAAATAAATACCAACTCTTTATATGTTTCATCGGTCTCGTGCGAAAGCCTATTTTTCTAACATTTTTCAGACCAAAATAATTTTATTTTTTCCAGTAAAATCATTTGTTTGGTTCATCGAAATATAAAATATAATTCACCTATTACTAAATTTGTGACGGGGTTTCAGCATTTACTTCCCTTGTGCAACTCTAAAATTTTTACCCTTTACCGAAGAATACCCCTTAAGTCTTTTTTATATTAGAAAAAATTAAATTTAACAAATCTTCTATACACTAATACTAACCGCGATCATTAACACAAAATTACAAGGTTTAAAACAAAAGATCATTTGTCTGGGGCCATTCTTGGAAAATCGCATTTAAACTTGCGGGAAATGCCGTGCTGACGATCCCATGCATTTGTCTGGACGGTATACATAACTTTTTGTCCATGTACACAGAGGGGCATATGCCGTCATATCCGCGAACGTGTTAATAGTAGCTTGCAGGTTATATTTAAGAAAATACTGTGATAAAAGCTAAAATAATTTATTATTAGCACTGTATGTACATAAAATATTATTATACTTAAGTAAGAAAACAATAAGAATTCAAAACAATTACATAGGTACTTACACATAGTATATAAATAAGTTAACAAGCAACGAAACAACACTTATTCGATAATATTAAATATATATTTTTTAAATCTACCTAACGATTAGCATAACAGACGTTAAATTATATTGTTTTTCTTAACGCTATACCCAAAAATCCATAATAAATAATAACTCCTATTACAAAACAAAATTTAAACCCGAACAAAGCTACAGGCAGAAAAAAAAATAAAGTATTTCTTTAATGCAAATGCTGGTGATATCATTAATTACTGTGTGTTTTTAAAAATCACAACTTTAAAGCAGTTAATATATTCAACATTATTTTAGACAATAATGAATTTTAATTACTTAAAAGTAAATATTTACATCTTAAAAACAGATAATTGAAAGCCAAAGATAATGTACCTTTTGTTAAAGTACCAATTTAAGTAATTGGTCCATTGAAGTTTTTTTCTGCGATTCAGCATTTTAAAACTAACTTAATGAATCATGTGACTTGACAGCAATTTAGTTATTCATGGGTAAATGCATGGTTCATTTTCATTTTGATGCTAAACGAAACAGGAGAATTTTATTGATTATGATGTGACACAATTTGATCCCCTTCAGTTGTAAAACCTAAATAAAACGGAAAGAAACTGTTTCGTTCTTAACCTCAAAACAAAATATCGAAGCTATTTAGCTAACTTAAACGGTCGCAGACGAATAGTAGAACAAGTTTTTGACAGTGAAAATGTCAAGTAATCTAAGCAGTTTCAAAAGTTTTGAAGACAGAAAAACAAGGTAGATATTCAAATAGGTATATCGTCGCCAACATCCGAAAAAGGACGTTTCCATCATTTTAACTTTAAAGTAAAATATTAAAAAATTTCGGTGATTAGAGAAGTAAAGTACAAGGAAACGGTTTGTATTTTGTAACTAAATTTATTTACTTGTTGCACATTGCGGTTATGCAATTTATTAGTGAGAAAAGGCTGTTGAAATTTCTAGTAAATAATTTTGTCGAAAAAAGAAAAGAAAAACGAGGCATTTCTCTTCATTTGCTGTTGTTTGTAATTCAGGGTGGACAAAAAGAGCTTTACATTTAAATATTTATTTAGGGGTGCCATAGAAGAAATAAATGTATTATTCTGTTTGGAGTAAGTAAGGATGAAAGTTGCGTATGGAATATAATACCAGTTAAGTTATGTGGCTATCTATGGCGGCAAGTACGTATTTCTTGTCTTTCTGGCGGTATTTCAGCTAGCATCACAAACATTGTCTTTTAACTGTTGTCAAGTGTAAGTTAGTCTGTGGGTTGTTGGAATACATCTTTCATTTCGAATATCCCCACAGGCATACAGGGGGCTACGTCGCATACAACACGAGCTACAATGAAATTTGTAAGAACAGTATTTCTGGGAAAATTAATATTATAATTTATCGACATCGACTGGCCGCCAAGGTCTCCTGATTCTTCCGCCGTCAAATTTATTTCTATAACAATATTGTCACGTAACGCTTATAGTATCCGGCGCCCGGCGCCCTCACCAAACAATATAACAGAGGACAATATTTGAAAGTCGATGTGGATTTCCATCAGTTAAATGACAATGGATAATGCCTACCAAATAGTAAGAATTTGTTGCGCAGCTAAAGGTGGCCACTTAAGTGACATTATATCGCATACAAAACTCTTATCCCTACTTAATCCAAGCATGATAATACATTACATTACACCACCTAATAGATACCTATTCAAATTTAAATTTTACTGAAAACCAGGGTTGCTCTGATTTAAATAACTTGATTTATCGCGATTTAAATCACATGATTTTGTCATAAAAATTATTGATTTAAATCAATTTTAAACTTTTGTCATAAAGGACACTATAAAGCCACAAGGACATTATAAAACTTACCGAATTTACCTATGCTACTGACGCTGATTCTCGCTGAGCGGCGAACACGGATATTCAGACAGCCGCATTCTTACACCATTTCGTTTTGCATGAGATTCCCCGCGTACAAGAGAAGTATGTCTTTTTAGCATCGTCGCTGAGTCATTATTTTTTAAATTTTATCTGTTATCTACAAAAACTTAAAAAACACTAATTTCCAAATTATTATAATAAAGTTACACGCTAAGACAGCTCCATTCAGAAACTACAGATATAATTGATTGCTGGACAGCAATTCATAAATTAAAAGGTTGTGTAACTCAAGAAGAAATAAAAATAATCAAATAACTGCATACGGCAACTTCATCTTGGCAGGAGTAGAACGAATATTTTCATCTATTAATTTAGTACACGGTAAACTGCGTAACAAGTTAGGTACTGAATAATCTGATAAACTCATGTTTTGCTAAAATGCTTTAATCGTTAGTTTTCATTCGAATTTAAGCCCCGTTTTTTACTTTCAGTTAGGTACCTATTTCGCTTTATTTCCAAATGTAAGTTGATCATGTTACATATATGTATGTTAGGCATAGTGTTAAATGTTTTAAAAATAGATATGTTGAGAATAAATACGAATTTAAATTAATGGCATATTTTTGTATTTCAAGCAAAAAAATCCGATTTAAATCAAAAAATCCGATTAAAATCGGATTTTTTTTGATTTACTTCAAATAAATAAAAAATGTCAGCAACCCTGCTGAAAACATATTAAAAATTGTCGAAACATCTTTTGTATGATAGTTTAATTAAAAATGTTTTTATAGGTCAGACAAAATCTAAAAGATGCTGGGGAAGACTATAAAAAACTTCTTCTAGCCATGAAGTTTGGAGGTGTTCCAAGTATTAATAACCTAAATGCTATTTACAACTTCCAGGTAAGTACTGATACAGGTTTACAGATGGACATTTGAAGGTATAAAATGTTGATTACCAGTGAACCACTTGAATCCTGAAACCAACATACTGCTGGGAAGTTTTAGGATACAACTGCTGCTGCTATCGTAGAGTATACCGAATGAGTGGATTTAAACCAATCTGCCTTAGTAAAATCTTGTTGATTTTGCATTTCTATTACTTCGCGATTCTTTGGTTATTGGTAAGACAAAAAGTTCATGTTAACATAGGCTCTAACCGCCTTGGTCTTCTTCCTATAAATACTTTCATGAATAGTTATAAAATTTTGGAAAAAGACATATCTTGAAAACACAGCTATTTAAGACCCATCTTCATTCGACCACGTTATGCACAATTTGACGAAGCCATGTTTTCTGAAATTTGAGTTTTTCTGTCATCTGGCCGTAAAAGTTATTAACTTATGAAGAAAATCAATGAATTACTTGGTAATAAATATAATAGTAATTAAGAAAGTTACTTTTAAAATATGTTCCATTCAGACGCTCTGTACATATAAGTATTAAGAATATTTATCGGGAATATAATAATCTTGCATTTGCTGTCAACTCCCACACACCTGTTACCTTTAAACTCTCCCCACGACAGAGGTCGATCTTCACTTAAGAATTCTTGTTCTCGGAGCAACAAAAGAAGAAATATCGATAAGCTAATAAGCCAAATACCTATCACATGCAAGAAAATAAACCGCGAAATGAGATCAATTTTCCTCGAAAAAATAGTATTTTTCAAACCGTGCTTTTTAGTACTTTTTTGTCTGTTTATAACCCAAAAACCAAGGTATAATATATCCAGTTTGTCTTAAAAGGTATGCAACATATGGAAAACTTTTTTACCTTATTGTCAGACTAAAGACTAACAACAAATCATATCATATTTAAAGTTGTTAGTAAAAGTGCAAATGGTGTTCTTTTAATACTGAAAATATATTGAATGTCGTTTTTAGGTAAATCTAAAATATTTACGTATACGTTTTTTCTCTTTTCATAATTTTTTCCAAAAGGCTACACAACTAATTATGATAATTTGTATCATAAATCTACATCGTGTCGGCGTAAACTAAATACTGTTATATTCTTTAACGAGAAGTAGTTTTTACATTCTTTTTTATGATATGAGTTGCTTGAGATATTCGCGTGATGAATATGGAGTTATACACAAAATTTAGCTTTAGTAAAAACAAGCATCTCTTGCCATACTATTAAAAATGGTTAGTGACGTATTTCTTATTTGCCCTTTTTGGACGTTATCAAAAGACAATATTGCTATACCATGCGCTGCTCACATGTATAAAAGTTTTGCATTGTAAATGGATATTGCAATCAACAATAAAAGATAACATTAAAAAACAGTAAGAATAACACTATTAATGATATTTAATGGTATGGCAAGGGTTAATTTTAGTTTTACTAAATATCAAGCTAGATTGTTTTAAAATGCTATTTAACTATGTTTGCAACACGCGTATTTCTCATGACGCATAAAAATCTAATGGTATAAAAAATTAGATTATGTGAAAACTATTTTTTGCATGTATTTATTTTTATTTAGTTCAACAGTAGGCAGTATAACAGATAAAATTGTCAAAAATAATAAGATTTTTACAATTTAAATCCAATAAGCTAGGAATTATCTTGTATACGATTTTTATTAAGTCTAATTCTATCTAGTACAATTCCTTGTTCATTTTGTTTTTGAAACAGTTTACTGATGAAGCACAAAGTGTGGCTGTGTGATTACTTACTGTTGCTTCTCAAAATTTGGGTTTCACTTGTCCTGTATATTTGGATTTAACAAAATAATATACCATTAACAATTTTATTTTTATATTAGGTCACCTATTAATCTTCTTTTTCTTTAGGGTTGGTAATTTTAATCTATTTAGTCGTTCTTCATATGGAAGGTTTCTAAGTTCTAAGGAATTTTTGTGATTTTGTTTTACTCTCCCAAGGATTCTATCTTTTACATAATAAGAATTCGAAACAGGCTGGAATGAGTCTAAAATTAATATTATAAAAAAGTATAAATTCTCGTTATCATTTTTAGCTTTCAGCTATCATTTTTAGCATCTGCTTTTATTATGAAATGCTTTTTAAATTAGATAAGTTAATTTGCTTTTTTCACTAATATAGGTATACTAATATTTAAAAAAATATAACAATATTTCGTTTACTTCGACGTAGGTTTAGGGTACAAAATATCCTTATTATTAACCAGTGGTGCTGAATTTTGAAAAAAAATTACAAATATTTAAACTCGAAACACCACTCTCAAACTTTGTATTTGGATTAAGTTTTTAATTCGAAACATATTTTTCTTAAACTTGATTTTTGAAAAATAAGGGTATTTTGCTCTTGATGTCTTGAAAGAAGTGCCATTTTTGCATTCTTGTTTGGCCTTAAAAACTAAAATCTTTGAACCTTATCAATACCCCTCCTTTATCCTGTACCGACAGTAATTATTGGAAAACTTATGATATTTTGTCACATGATAAATTCTTACTTTGCTTTATTATCTAATAATATCATATCTTTTAAAAGGCAAATATACTTTGAAACAATTCAGTATAATTTTAAAATTTTATATGAAATTATATGCTTGGCATAGGGTAAAATTCAATTACGATGTCAAAAAAGTTAACAAAGCTTGCTTATATATTCACAAAGCTTTGCCGTTTAAATCTAATTAAAGAACAACTGCCGGCATTAAATAACATTTTTTGTTTTTAATTATTTCCTGTATCAACTTTGATTTAACATTAATATTTTAAAATGTCTAATATTATATTTTTCTTTAAACGTAAGTGTACTTTCAATAAAATGGTAAAAATTAACCACGTTATTTGATACAGTGACGATCAAACTTCCGTACCCCTAGCTCTTGATAGCAAGGTAACAGGTATGACGTAAAAATTTATTTTTTAAGCTGGTAACTTCAAATATTCAGATCGATGATCGGTCTTCATTTTGAATAGTTTATTAAATGCCGAGGAAATCAAATGATCATTTAGGTCTTTTATAGCATGTTACATACAAATTTTCAAATAATAAAAAAACATTAATTGGCAATGATAAAAACATGAGTGATGTCACATTGCAAGTGTCCAGTTAGTTTATTTCTTGATTACATTTTTCGTACAACTGGAGGTGATTGTTTTATTTATGGCCCGAGTTAAAAAGAAAATTTTCAGAATGGCAACCATTTAAATTGTTCTTTCCTAAATATCTGCAAATCTTTTATGCTTGTTTGGAAGATCTAGAATAATTTCGAAAGTAAATAAAGGAAATATGATAATGATCAACCGCAAATTTTTAATGTATTTTTTGAGGAAGTAAAAACAGAAATTCTTAACCGACAATAATTAGTTATCTGAATTTTCTGATTGTTTTATACATTTTCGGTTTTCAATTATTTTAACTCTTATACTTATTTAGGTACTTACAACGAAGTCCGTTTAATTTGTAATTTTTAATTACAAATGATATGTTTTTTTTTATTAATGGCATATTATAATTGTAAAAGTGCACCTACATTGCTTGCTGATAGTATGTAATAAAGTTTCTCTAGAAATTTTCAAAATTAAAGTAGTTTAAATTCATTTCTTTTAAACTCGTGGATTGAATAGAGCAGTTCAAGTTGTTTTAAATGATATATCACTTGGCCCCTCCTTGCCTTCAAAAAAATTGCAGTGCCTTGAATTAAGTCATTAAAAAGATTTTAGATTACCGTTTTAAAGTAAAGTATTGGTTTAAATTAAGATCTTCTAGTTGACCAGTTTAGGTTCTGATGGGTTTTTGTCCTGTCATTACTAAGAAGTCGTCATTAAAAACTTATGAGTTTTTCTAATATTCCAGCGATTTGCTTGGTTTGAAAAGGATTTTTATCTTGGAACGTGTTGCTTTATTATTGTGGAAAGTAGGTACTAAAGTTGTGATTTTCGTTATAAATTTGCGAAAAAAAATGTATAGTATAAAACTTGGTTGTCTTATTCTTAAGGCCGATTTATAAACTTGACGTTTGCAGTTTGCTTTCACCGTTCAAAATTAAATGCACTGAAATACCTAACGCCATTTATATTTACCGTTGACGCTGCCGATTGCCGTTTGTGTTGACGTTAGGCGCCGTTCGACTTAACTCAACTTTATCTTTTGCCGCTGGCTGTTCGTAGCAAAACCGTAGCCAATTGGCAACAACCAATTCGTACCTGGCGGCGTGATATTTGTTTTCCTTTCAGTTTGCTTTTTTACTGCTTTTCAGTTTAGTAGCTTTTTTCTGTGTTGTGCTGCGTATATACACAAAATTATTCCAAGGGGTGCTAATAAACTTTCTGTATCCCCATCCATTTTAAACAAAAATACTCCTCACAAAAACGAATAAATAAGCAACAATAGGTTATAATATGCTGTCAGCGCGAGCTGTCATTTCAACGGTGGCCAACGTTGACTTCAAGTTTATAAATGCCATAATTCGATTTATACGAACGTCAATGGCAAACTTTAGATCCAACGGCGAACGCAAACCGCAAACGTCAAGTTTATAAATCGGCCTTTACACTTTTCAGTTTAAAACTTTTGGTTATCAAATTCGACCGGTCTAGCGTTGGAGAATCTGGCTGTTAATCTTCCATTTATTTTTCCTAAAAGATTATCAAGATTTATGGCAAAAAATATACATCTACTTTTACAACCGCCTGCGCCTGTGAGCGGAGGTAGTAACCTTACCGTCGCGCCGGTGCCAAGGGCAACGCGACCTCTGGTGTCGACCTTTCTTATAACGAATTGTCACGAAATGTCATCATTATGCGACTTTCGAAATGTTTGTTAGTTGAGGAGCTCGCGTAGAAAACCAGATATCTAGTTTCATAATTTTTTTTTTTTAAAATGGGAAGAACTTATGAGATCCTTGCCTTTCAGAAAAAAATCCTAAGTAGTTTTTTTTATGTTCTGACAGCCCACGAAGACCGAAGTCTAAGTACTATGTACCGTGGGTGTACTGGGGAAATCCGACTCACACATACAGAGCTGGAAACATCCGTAGGGACTTCACCAGCCCTTTAAGAGGATGTGTGGGGTGGTACCATCTCGGTCGAGGAAGAAATCCTCTACCACCTTCCATATTCCTTGCTTATTTGAGATCGGTCGGAAAATAGAATGGTATATAGTTTGGTAAAAAAGTAATGCAGATATCGTTAAAGTAAAAGAATATATCGGATATGCCTGATTTTGCACACATATGACAATTTTTCTTCAAAAATAATCAGTATGTTTGTTCAAGTTGCTTAAAAGATAATATGTAGTCAGCACAGTCGTAATCGAAAACATGGTATGTCTAATTCACAATCCAAATACATCTTAAAGGACTTTCGTAAGGAACTAACACTGAGACTTTACTTTAACAAAGTATATAACAAGGTTGTTTAAATATCATATATGTCGATCATTTTTTTAAGACAGTCGCATAGCACGAAAAATTTTACCTAACGAGTGTGATGGAATATCTTTTACTCGCAAATGAATGTACTAGTCGGCAGACTTCGTAAAATTGATACAAAAACTTCTGTGAGTTCATACTTTGAAAAAAAAATGGATATATCCGGTTTTAAACGAAAACTCCGCAGTTCGTTTTATGAACCTGAAAAAGCAAACTTACTAATATTTTAATTCTACCAGAAGAATGTATCCGTTGCAGCAATTAAAATCCGGATTGTTATAGTGTAAAAATTACCTTTCTACCGTCAAAATGTGACACAGTGTCATTTGTCTATGCCCTAATATGTATATTATATTACTAGAGGTGGGTTGGCGTAAATCAATTTTTAGTGATGCACAATAGGAATACTAAGAGGCTGTGACCGATAGCGACCGATTTCTTAAATTTTTGTTTGTACCAAAAATGCTGTTGAAAACTAATGGCTAATCCTCCAACGCTAGACTGGTCTAATTTGATGACCAAAAGTGACAAATGTAAGAATAAGATAACTAAGTTTTATACTATAAATTTGTTACTAAGTTTTTTCGCAAGTTTATAATAAAGGGTAGTTTCAGTACGTACATACCACAGTAATAGAACTAAATTCATTCTAGCAATACGTTCCAAGGTGAAAATCATTTAAAAAATAAGGAAACCGCTGTAAAATTAGAATAAATCATGATTTTGTATTGGCGTATTAACAGTAATAAAGTGATACGGGACAAAAGCTGACTGATCAACTAGATCTTAATTTAAACTAGTACTAAATTTTAAACCTTTTTAGTGAATCTAAAAGCAAATTTTTATGCTTCGAAGGCAAATAAGTCTTAAGGTTACCTATACGTATATTAATCAGTTCTTAAAGATGGTGATAATTAGGCTTGTACAACTTTTTTAAAAAGTGGTATTTTGGGATGGCGAAGTTTGAAAATGTCAGTAGAACTTCAAATGCACGCCATTTTTAATTACAATTTTTGAAGTTATATTGGCATTTTAGAAAGTTGCACTTGCACAATTAAATGTGCGCAATACGCATAGTGGGTAGATTTGATAGTACCGTAAGAATACATATAATTTACTTTTCAGTCTGCAATTCCTAATAAAAAGTATTACAGCACTAATTCACCTATAGGTGTCATTAAATGAAAAAAAACTTAATTAAATTATTTTTAAAATATATACCCACTGAAAACATCAGTACCAAAAAAAGTGTTTTCAGTTTTGTTTTAATACAAAAATTACCTTTGCGTACAGCCTTAAGAAAAGTGCAACAGCTTTTTTACTTTACAGGATAAACCATGGGTGTTTGGTCACTTGGTACAACTTCAGAGAAGACTTGGAAAAGACAACTTCCCTCTAATAGAACAAACATTTTATCCAGATCACACTGAAATGGTAAGTAGCATAATAACTCGTTCTATATTACATTAAATGCTATACATCAATATCTATCTAGCTGAAACTTGAATAATCAACAGTTTCTTTAACCAATCAAGTCCTATTAGAGTTACTTGGAGTAATTCGTTTATATACATACATAGTTGCATTTAACAACATACAAGACAAGTGCCCCAATATACATTTTATAGTTCTAAGTACGTATACTTACTACTTACTCATAAAAAAAGCATGCCGCAAGGAGCGCGAGAGAATAGTAGCAACTTGAAAAGGTACAAACAGACGAGTTGATTTTTCCGGTATTCCGTTAGATGTTGTCACGTCCTCACTATCTAAGCAAAAGTGTACAGTCCTATTTTTCAAAAAACAAAGTAATAAATTTATATGTAAGTAAAGAAAGTGTAATTTTTAAACAGTTTTCTACGTGATTTCAAACGCCAATCAGCAAGCATGACTACTGTTGTAGAAACAAATATTTTCTACAGTGCTGCTATACTGGAGAGCACAAATTTGCACAATCATGCTCTATTAGTGGCATAATTGTTTGCGCCAAATCCAGATCTCTGTTCTACTTAATTCAGGAATATTAAAACATCTGTATAAAATTTAAAAGGCGATTTATTAAAAACGCCTCGAAGAATTTTGTCATATATATTTTTGGTATTTTTAACCTTTATCACAATGTCGAGGTTAGGTAACCTTCATTTATCATTAAGTTATTAATAAAAAGTTAAACTTAACCGGAAATATTTTGTGTCTGTGTTTAATTCAGTTAACACTCATATCAAAATCATATTCACAAAAGAAAAGTCGACTTAATAATTTTGGATTTCTTTTTGCAAGGTTCAACCAAGATGTTCTCATTTTGACACGGTTTGGTACTTTGATCAACAAGTCTTTGCGTGTCTTTGCACATGTATTCGTATAAGTTGGGACTACGCATCAGTTATTAGCCCTGCTCGCACAAGAGGCACAAACCAGTCAGAGCCAATGAAATTTCTGGAAACCAGTCGGCAAACTGTCACGTTACCAAATACCTAAAATTTGATTGGCGCTGATCGGTCTGTGATTCCTCTACGAATAGAGCTATTATTTGTGACTTGATTTGGGCGAAATATTAAAAAGTAAACCGCGCTTACATCGTTTACTTGTTTATTTACTATTATAGTGACGACACACTTAAAATGCTAGTAAACATTATAGCGCCAAAATTTGGAATTCAAATATAAATACTTTAGGCTATTTAGCGATTTTTTATTGGAAAACTTACCAATAGTAAGTTTACAATGACGCGAACAATTTAAGACACTTTTTAGAAAATTGTCAAATGTTTAAATATGAGTCAATCGATTCGGCAATTATACATATAAAAATTGCTTTTTCTGATTTTGACATGTAAAGTGGCAGTTTTTTAAAACGACTGCAGTCGCAAGACATTTTACTTTCCCTAGTTATCAGATAATAGTATATTGTACAACGAGCATGGAATGACATGCATTTCCTACGAGTATGACGTTTGCAGCATGAGCCGCAGGCGAATGCTGCAAATCATACGAGTAGGAAATGGTCATTCCATGCGAGTTTTACACTATACTTTTTCTACGAATGTTACTGTTACATAAAATGGGATTAGTAATATTTTTCCTTCTAAGATGTCAAAAAATGTCAATCTGACATTCCACAAATAAAAATTATAAAGATTTTGGATGTCAACGCCACCTTTGTAAAAAATACCCGTGCACAATGGGAACTTTGTAGTTCAATCACCATGGTGATTGAAGCACAATGAAAATGTGTAAAACACAATGCACCATGTTCCGAAATTACTATTGAACATACAATAAAGGTTTTTATTGACATTCGTAGAAAAAATAATTTACAAATTGCTTAAATAAACTATCTTCAATGTTCAACATTAATAAACAGGGATATTTTAATTAGGTAATACAGATTAATTATTTTAAATTTTTAACCAGAACTATTTTTTACAGAAGTTACTTTCTGCGAAAATTAAACAATGTTAAATATTTTTTATAAGGCAACAAATAAAAAAAAATACACGGAAGAGTAAAACTGGGCAAATCCTTATTCACTGCTGTCCAGTTTATTTAAATAATTTTACAGTGATAATACGTATTTTTGTTTTATTAAATTTCACAATCACCAAACTACAACAGGTTTTTACACCCATCAAGCTTTCGGTGTATTCTTCCGCATGTCTTACCGATTTCTTTACAAAAACAGCTGTTTTGCATTTCTTAATAATTATTCCTGCAAACTTTCAGTGCTGCCAAGATGAAAAATTGGTGGTGTGTTTTTTTTCCTATAACAAAATGGATAGGCTTTATTAATTTGGTATTAGTGATATAATTTTACACACTGGCAAAATTTCAGTTGGTAAAGTTAAATTCGATTTAGTACCTGATCTGCAGCAATATCTCGTCTTTTCAGTATACAGGGTATTTGGTAACAAATACACCTTAGCGGTGGCTTTCCTGGCTCAATGTAAATCCATTTAACACAAGCAAACCTAAACAAATTCACAAAATTTGGTAGGAGGGGATTTTTTGGGATGGGAAAAGCAAATCCGTTCTCAAATTTGCTGTATTTTGTAGGAGATGCCACATACAGCGTTAAATGTCATTTTAAAATGTCCCAACTTGTTTGTGACTCAGTGTACACAATTTTCGAATAGAAATTCTTATTCCCCCTATCTTTTTTGCTTACAAAAGGTATATTTCATTAATGTCGCTTGCAGCAACTATTTTTGAGAAAAATGCATTTGATTCGGTGTTGCACAGAATAAATAAGAAATAAAAAAAAATTTTAGTATCAGCAAAAAATATTTTTATCGAGGAAATGCAAACATCAAGTGAAAATAATAAAAACCAAATAAATCACGAATGAACAATGAAAACATAATTTGCTTAAAATCAAATCATGGCATTTTGAAGATGTACTTAAAAATAAAATAATTAACATGATGCAAGGTAAATAAATTCAATTATTTTTCAGCCCATGTTCAAAATGCCCACCGTTTGCCTCGATACATTTGCGACATCTTTTTAGAAAATCCCTTGTAACTCCAAAAAAAGTTGGATGAAAATTTCGGCGTTTACTGCAGCTACGATCTTTAGCTAAAGCTCATCTCGTGTATGTATTGATGACTGCAGCTGAATACCCAAGATATTTTATGTATCCCTAGAAGTAAAAATCAAGTGGATTCAAGTCAGGGTTAAGGGGACGCCATGGATGTTCACTGCCTCGCCCAATCCAGTGATGAAGACAGACCGTATTTAATTAATTCTGTACTTCGTGGGGATAATGTGGTGGAGCGCCATCATGTAGTACCATATTTCAAGACGAACGTGTGAGGGAACATCTAATAGTTAAAACAAATCGTTTCAGCAGTCTATTTTTTTATTTTCATTGGTGTTTTATTTGGTTTCTAATATTTTCACTTGATGTTTGCATTTCATTAATATAAAGTTTTATTGAATTGATGTAGCCGTTACTTGATGAAGATCCATTATTAAAATATTTAAGAGTTTACACCAACCATCTGACGAAGACACTGTGTTGTCGAAACAATTGTTATGTTTATAAATACAAATTTAGTGAAGATTGAAACAATTTTGTTGTCATTTTTAAATATTTTAATAAAGTTTTATTTTTTGCTAATACTAAAATTTTTTATTTCTTATTTATTCTGTGCAACATCGAATTAAAATGCATTTTTCTCAAAAATAGTTGCTTCTATCGACATTAATAAAGTATGCCTTTTTTAAGAAAAAACATAGAGAAATAAGAACTTCTATTCAGAAATTTTGTACACTGAAACACAAAAATGTTAGGACGTTTTAAAATGGCATTTAGTGCTGTACTTTGTACTGTACTAATTACAGCAAATTTGAGAACGGATTTGCTTTTCCATCTCACAGAACCCCCATCTACCAAATTTTGTGAATTTATTAAGTATTTTTCAAAACATATCGATAACAATGTAAAATAAAATTTTAACACTTGGATCTCTCTTATAATCAACTTTTGTACTAAGATAAGTTAGGTTAAATCGATCTAAATTAAGCTAGGGAAAGCACTGCTAAGGTAGTGACACTACAGTGTAACCTAGCATTTCTAGCCAAATATCTGGCATTGCCAGCATAACTCAAATACAAAGAAAAGGTATGTCGCGTATTTAATTTGCCAGATTTTGCCTGTAAATGTTTTATACAAAAAAATATGTAAAACCTCCATTCCTCTAGTCATCTTTTTTGTGTTTTCTTTAACCTAGGGAGTAGTAAGAACAGGATAAATGCGTGCTTTGAGGAAAAAAAAAAGAAAAATAGTGATCCTGTTTCATTATTGCTACATGTTGGCGATAATAAAAACTGTTAAGTCCATAGGAAAAACTACTAGAATAGTCTCTACTCAATCAATTCATACACGAATATGTTTGGTCATGATTACTTGATATTACATTTGCAAATTTACTATAAAAAATACCTACCCTAAAGCTTAATTGACGTGAAACCGGCTAACAGTTATATACCTACACCTTTATACACATAATATTTTTTAAATCTAGACATAGAATATCTTTTACTTACAAAAGGCAGAAATAAATAATGTATTGTAATAATTTTAAGAAATAGGATATCGCTAGGTTTTGTACATCGATAATATTTTTTATGTTTATTAAGATTCAGCGTTCCATACCCGTCAATATAGATCATAATCAACAACTTACAGATCTGCTATTAATAATCACACTTATAATTGAGATATTTTTTAAGGTATCAAATCAAATTCGGGAGTTCGCCTGTCATACGTTTCAGAAGTTCTGTTCTTTTTATGTTGCAGTCTGCATGTTGACAACATCTTGCTTTTATTCCACATACATGAACCGTTGGCTTGACGTTGACATATTCCCTAAAAATAATGACAATTTGAAAAGTTTTAAATAGAGGATTGTTTTAATAATTAGATCCTTTTAGCCAATTAATGGTATCAGTAGGGCTCACTGAAGCGAGTCGGTCCTAAATAACGAATCAGTCCATATTTTTTTTTAGATCGAGTTGAAAATTCAATTTTTTTATATTACCCTATTTCCCCGCTATATTCAGCCATTTCCTGTTAACTCATCATTTAGGGCAGGCACGAGTAGTAAGCAGGCGCGGCCCGTCCATAAGGTCATTTGGTCAATGACACACCTAAATTTATTTTCAATTATCCACCTAATAATTTATTTTTTAAAACCAAACTTTTCTTTCAAAAAAGTGCAAGTTCCATGCGAAAACTCCCAAAGAAAGAATTAAGCCAAGCCATAGTCGAAAGATATCCAAGCTTGCTCCGGGATGGGTCGTATTTTAAATTGGGCTCATAGTTTTAAATGGACGGTGTAAATTCATTAAAACTAAGAGAGAAACAGACATACGCGCTTTAAGAAGTAAAAAAGAGCCCACAATTGGTCAACGGCAATAATATCGGGTCACTCCCACTATGGAAATACACTCAAACCGCCCCGTAAAATATACTTTTTCGAAACATTTGGTTTGGAAAAAGAAAAATTAATTAGGTAGATATGCGCATTGTATTTGCATTGTATGAATGTATTATTAATTAGCGGTTAAACATAAAAAATTATCAATTCGATCTCAGTCACGCCAGCGCTAGTCATCAAATATAACGGCGTTGAACCAGTTTTCTTACATTACCAGCGTAGTCCAGAGGTAGAATCTCAGCGAGTTGACCAAGAGGTCGTGGGTTCGAGGCTGTGTTAGAGTAGACTTTTTTTTTTAATTTTTGTTATTTAAAAAATTCGATCGGCTCTAAAAGGTGTATTGGCAACAAGTTAGCACTTGTTCGTCCATAAAATATTTGTAAAATTATTGGCAATCTCATATCTACTACAGCTGGCAGCCTGCACGTGCGTAGACAAAGATCGTATTACTATGTGTAGTCACCAGTATTGTATTTATTAAAGAAAACGGAGTTTCGGCAGCCTAACCAACCTAATTTTATTGTACGAATAATCATACTTTTAGCTCCATCCGTTTAATCTGGGCTTTTAGTATAAGGCGCGCCCTCTATTGAGGAGACGCTAAATGCATCAAAACAGGAAGCCGCTAACAATCTAGAGTACTAAAACACAAACGTATACAACAGTACCTATTTTATGATTTTTGCGGTGTTTATTTGTAGGTAACTAATTTCTTGGCAAAACTAGGCACATTATTAAAAAATCTTCCTTAATTAAAAAAGTGTATTTTGCTGGTTGCGTTAATATCACTAGTTGCCAACAAAATTTTGACACACCTGTAAAAAACCTCACGGGCCGCGCCTGGTAGTAAGTAGAATCAAGGTGGATAAACGTTAAAATTGTGAGGCGAATCTAAAGAAAAGAAATCTATGATTTGTCATATTAATTGCAAAAGTTACCTCATGTCAAATCCTTAAGTATGAGGTGAGAGTTCACATGATATATAAATTTCGTATTCCATATATCTTTGAATATAAAATACGGAACGTACTCATTTTAAAATCCTTACAAATAGGGCTAATCAGGGAAAAGTTAATTTTTTGGGCCGCTTCACCTGAGATCTGAGAAAGTTCTGAAGAAAATTTTACTTCCAAGCTTTTTTCATAAATTTTATCAGATTTTATCGATAGAATTGAAATTTCATTGAATTACCTCTAATATCTTGAAATGAATTAGCTTTTAAAATTTTTACCCTAAAATATTTTGTCTAAGAAATAATTTAAATTTAAATGTAATTTCTTTAAGGAAAATTAGAATATTTTCACGAAATTTGGAATTTGTCGATAAAATTTGATATACCTACTTTACGAAAAAATATGCTGAGTCAAATTTTCTTCAGAGCTTTCTCAGATCTCAGGTGAAGCGCCCCAAAACACTTACTTTTTTTCGCAAATTTAAAAATTAAATATTTTTCCCGAAAATGATTGTAGAGTACCCAACAGTAATATTTTATAATTTGGTGTGGGTCCCATGCGTTGGAACTGAGATACGACAATCTGAAATTCCGGGAACCGCCACTGCCTGCAGGTGACTGGAAGCAGTACAATGTTGTTAAGAAGAATATAAAAATTGTGCTGATATGATTTATGTAAACTGAGCTCGCTTTTGAAGAACTACATTTTTTTACCAATTTAAAAATAATAATTTTAATTTAATGATAAAAAAGAGTTTTTAAATTTTTGCTGGTAAAAAAATAATTGTTATATAGTTTTCATTTTTAATTAGTTATAACCAAATGGGTGGTATTTACAAATTTACAAATCTTTTGAGCTTTGGCTCTTAATTTGTTACCTTACTGGGTATTTCTTAATTTAAAAGGCAGCAATCATTCTTAACCAAAATTGTGCAATTGACGAGAACTTAAAAGCAGTCGGACAAAATTTTTAGATATTTAATTAATCTTTATGCTTATTTCTTGGTTGTTAGCAAGTTTATTATTATGTCATTATGAGCTTGAAAAAAATTAATTTCATCGCTATGTGTAAGAAGACAAGCCAATTTCAGGCAATTAACTCAATTTAAGCGATGTCGTGATGTGGGACTAATGGGAAGCTAGACGTCGCGCGGCAGTGTTTGAGGTTCTGAACGACGGAGAAATACTGATACACGTCAAGATTTCGTGTAGCTTTCAGGAACCGATTTAATAGTTCTAGATGTAGCAAATGAATATACCGTTGTTGTTGGAGCCATTGGTTTTCCATTCCCACCAAAATTATTGGCATTTAGTATTTTTGAAAACAGAATATAGAGTACCATATGTGCAAAGGTTTAGACTAAAGTACTTAAAACGAACAGCACTTTATATGACACCACTTGGTGTTCAACGTAATTTCATCATAATCTTTAATAGTGTGACAGACGTTTAATATTATCATAATCTCTAATAGTATGATATACCCGTGTCACTGAGTCTATCACACTAAAAAATTTGTAGTATTACAAAGCTTACACAAGTTCCACTACTTTACCGTTGTTAACGATTGTATTTGAATTTTTTGACAGAAATTCAGAAAAAAAGTATATCGATTAAATATCAATTAATGAAAGCTAATTGGTTTTAACTGGTAGTTAATTGATACTCGTTTAATGATACTTATGGATATTTTATTGACTCTAATTGCTATCTGTTTTCAGTTGCTACTAAATTTGTTTCAATTTTTTTGGCTAGTGTCTAGCTCATAATATGGCATTTAGTGGTAACAAGAATTCCAGCTGATGATCTGTATGTACTCATTGGTACCTTATTGATTAGTACTAATTTTCACTTAACGGACTTACAACGATATGCTACGCTATAAATCAAAACACGTCGCGTCGTGGCCGCGCGGATGACGGTACTTCGAGGGAAAATCAAAGGGACTAGGCAGCTTGAATAATGCAAAATACCTTGCAGTAACGTCAAAATGCGAGGAGCCTGGCTAGTCGATCGACGCACCGGCATATCGTTGTGAGTGTATCGTGGCCTGGAGTCATGTCGACCTCTAAAGGTAACCAACAGTAGCTCCGGTTACCATTTGGATGGGTGACTGTTTAGTGCTACATAGTAGTGTTGGGAATAATCGAATGAATTAAATAATCGAAAGATTAGCTCTCGAATGATTTTAATAATCGAATGATCATTCGAAATAATAATTCAAATCAAAAAAACATGCCACTAACACTATGCGGAGTCGAGAGTTTAAATAATGCTCGATCTATTTCGAATGATCACTCGAAAAATAATAACAATCATTTGAATAATAAAAAAACATGTTACTCTGCGAAGTAAAGAGACCGAGATGAAATGCATGGTAACGCAATGCCGAGTGCGTCGCGTCGGCGGTGGCGTCATTTCGTATTTCGCCTCGTCATTCAAAAGGCGATATAACCTCTCGGTTAAATCATTCGAATGATCGCGTTGGCCTCTCGAGATATCGCGAGTGATTTCAATAATCGGATGATCGATTATTTTTCATTCGAGATGTCCCATCGCTACTACATAGAACTGCGGTCAGTCGTATTTCGGAGGGCACGTAAAGATGACGGTCCCGGCTACTTGATTGTCGTGCCCTGTGTGTGTGCCCTGAAAATTCTAACACCAGGCTTTAGTATCACACGCTACGCGACCTCTTCTTTTTACAGCATCTGGTTCTTAATTGATAGTAACTTCCAGTACGTACGTACGTAACTAATTGGTATCGTAAGCGTATTCCATAAAGATAAACTTAACCCATTTGGTACTTTACTGATTGGTATCAATTAATTATTAGCTATTTGTGTTATACTTATCTGGTTTTAACTGACCTCAAATTGTTAAGAATATGTACCACTTTGTTTAACTGAACGTTATTAAAATTGCCACTGTGATGTTTGTATGTACGTACATTCATACTTTATTTGGTTAAAAATTAATTTAAAAACTTAATTTGTACAAAACCAGAATCTCCTTAACCTGTTTTTTACCTTTAACTACTTTAAGGGCCCATTTACTACGATTTTTTATTTCCAACGATCTGGCGATGCGGAAATGAGCTCATTTCGATGCTACTTAAAAATCATAATAAACCGAGACAAAACAATATCGCCGCTGTGTCTGTGGCAACCGCGGGCACGCCTGTTAACGTTTGACGGACGCTGGGGCTTTAAGCGTTGTTTTTGGTTTCAATAATTTAAAAAAAAAACGGTAAGGAATTAGGAAAAGAGACGAAATATGGATCGATTCGATCGATTCTTTGATTATCCTCGCTTTAGGCTACAACATTTTTGTAGTTATAAAAACATTTTTAAAAAATATTTCACGTCGCATGAAAACCTGTCAACTTAACGAATGATCATTAGTAAATACTTTAAAAAAAGTAAAAACGCTATTTACTTGGCTAGATATATAAATTAGTTTTTATTGTTTATGGAGAGCATTATAAGTGGATAAAAATACAAATTATTTTAGTGTTTTCGGGTGACATAAAAAATTGCTTTTGTTGCATTTGCAGGTCAGTGCCTAATGAAACTACTAAATACATTTTCTGCAAACAATCATGATAAAGTTGTACTCTTTATTCAAATGTAGTATTAGTTTCACCTAATTTAAAATTTAATTAAATTATACGTGGCATTCAGTAATAATCATATTAAGTGATTAAATCCTAATGAGATTCAGTGTAATTCAATAATACGAGGTCAGTTCACAAAAAAAAACAGGGAAAAACTCCTGTTGATAAAATTTTGTCCCATTTCTGATTTTATTTTATTTTTAGAAATGGAAATTATTAGTCAGTTTTTAAATTGTTTTATCTTCCCTGTATGCAGACTAACTTTTTACGGTTCTGAAAACGGCTGTTTTGAGGTACGCACCAACTTTTTGTTATGCCTACTTCCTTTTCGGTAAAGAAGTAATAGAAAGTTTCTCCATTTGTTGGTAACTTTTTTGGGCCGCAGCGTCCTATATTGCAAAGATTGCTTAAAATAGACATAGTTTATTATGTATATTATACTTACTTCTGTTGTTTCACACGGGCTTTTCCAATTGCAGCTATCCTTTTGCCTAGAACACCTGTTATTGAACATGCAATTTTGAATGCCGCAACCGCACCCATGTTTATAGAGAAGCTTAAAACCTTTCCTCTGTCTTTTAGTAACGTCATTCCATTCCACAATCATATTGCAGAGATTAATGTGTGCCTAAAAATATATAGTAAGTATTAGCACACGACATTTTTCTCTTACACACAAAACAAAGTGACGCAACGCGGCAGCGTGTATTATAGTATAGTATACACATCTCAAAAAACAAATAAAAAACGTTTAACGGTACTTTTAATAAAAATTTACCATAAAAAAAAATTACCTGAATCAATGTCATCGTTTTTAGATATCGGCACTAAATAATATTTATTTATTTAGAATTACAGCCCAAAATAAAATCATTTATAGGGCAGTTTATATTAAGTGCAGATAACTTATTCAATCTAAAAACTTAATAATTGCATGCATAATTATCACAAACAAGTTAGAAGACTCTATAGATATTGCGCAGAAATTCACTTTAACTCTTTGATAGTACAGTTCAATATTATGTCACAGATATGCGAAATGTTACTAAAATTACTACACGTTGAGTAAATGAAAGCACTTAAGTCTAAATATATATTTGCTCTTTGACAATAAAACGCAAACGTATTTCTAGAGTTTGCTCCATGCACTCAAATACATAGTAGTAGCGGTTGCAGAAAAGCAGCAGAATTTTATATAATAAAGCTATCGATGATTTCTTTCTTTTAAGGTCCAATGATCCAAAATTAAATCTGATCATAAGAATATCTTTCGGGATAAATACCATTTATTTATACCGAAAATAATTTTTAAGATTTTCTATTGCAAATTTTCGTACAAATTTCTAAACTTGTAAAACCTTACGATATTAGTGATGACACATTACGAGTAAATAATCTAAGTGTTATTATGGCTGGTTTACTGTAAATTCGACTGTTAATTTATTTTCTTCATTATTTTCCGAAGATTGGAAGCTTTCGTGGATAAAAAACATTACATATCTATGATTAAAAGGACTGTTCAACAATGATCACAAGGACAATCAGGTAATTTGTGGACTAACAAACCTTCTATTTTCTTCGGTGACGCCAGTTGATTTATTTATATATTTGAGTTTTTTAACAGTCCCAAATTTTTTTTATTAGTTTATGGAGGTAATAGTGAAAGTATCTTTAATTAATTCCACATGTCCCATAGGGTCCTTTTTTATTTATTTAATACGGAGTTTTTACTTCTCTTACTTTTACTTACAATCCCCACACATTTTCTATCGAAGTTGCATCCGGGGATTGCGATGGCGATGTGGTTATGTTATTGTGATCTTTCCACTGGGGTCATTATCCTCCTGTAATATCCAATCGTTGTGACTGTGACCATATAGCTTTTCGGCAGACTTGAACAGTCCCTTTTTATAAAGATCAATCATCCTGGATGCTATCAAAATCTCAGTGACGACGATCAATTTTCCACACGCACGTCACACTGGTCGATTTTTAGTAGCGTGCTCTGGCAATCTTCTCCGAGTTGTGTTGTGGCTTTTGGCCTCTCTCGGGTAAGTCGTCCACGTTGCCACTTTCTTCCTGCCGTTGCATCAACTTTGCTAACAAACGACTTCGACATTTTAATATACTTATTTTGCCGCTGCATCAGTTGGCATTCTAAACCCCAACCAAAAACCCAAATTTTTTCAAATATTTTCTTATACACCGCACTCATTTCACTTCCAGTACCCTCACTATTACGGATTACGCTCGACTTTTTTTTATCTAAGACATCCCACGTAGACTTCAAGCTTAAGTACTAACGTACCATGGGCGTCTGAAGAAAATGGAAATGTAGTCTACTGACACGGGATTTAAATGATTGGAGGTTGGGACGGTAAGGTAAAACATCTGCAGGCAATTTGTTCCATAATCTGGAGACCCTAGGTATGAATTAGTTCTTCAGAGCAAAATCCGTGGAAGTACCGGTAGAAAAGGAAGAAATCCCCAGCTGAGTGAGAGAAGAGAGTTTTCTTGTGAGGACTGGGTCAGTGATGAGTCGAATGGCTCTCTTTTTGATAGAATCAATGATGTTAAGTATCGAAGGTGATGCCGCTCTCCAGATGTGGGAACAGTGCTCTGGTTAAGTCTTATTTGGGAAACATAGAAAGTGTATAAGTTGGAAGTGGACAAGTATTTTCTGACTCAAACGAGAAAACCAAGCTTTTTAGCTGCTGATGTGGCTACTGAAGTAATGTGTTTGTGCCAGCTGAGATCATTTTCGAAAGCGATGCCAACAAGTTCGAACGTTTCATTGTTCTGTAGGGCTTGGCCATTCATGTGGATGGGGTATGCGTTGCCAGATTTTTTGCGTGACAGTCTGCGGCTATTATCCAGCTCTTGATTGAGACTTGTCTGGAAAAATGAATATTAGAGTGAAGAGTACTATTGTCAGCATAACTGTGGACGGGAGTGGTAGTTGAAGAGAGCAGGTCATTAATGTGAAGAAGAAATAGGGTTGGTGCCAGGACTAAATCTTGGGGGACGCCAGCATTGATAGAATGGAAGTTAGATGAGTGACCGTCAACCACGACAAATATGCGCCGATTAGAGAGGAAGCTACGGATCCAGGTACATAGTTTGGTAGGAAGACCGTACGAGGGTAGTTTTTTGAGGAGTGCGGGATGCCATACGTGATCAAAGGCCTTGAAAATATCAAGAGCAACAATCGGAGATTCGCCATGAAATTCGAGGGACCCTTTGGTGACGAAATCCGTACTGTCTGTCATGGATGATTTTGTGTTTTTCTAGATATTTCAGAATTTGCAAGTTGATCGCTTTCTCCATAACTTAGATGACAACAGGGAGAAGAGAGATAGGTCTTTAATTGGGTGGAAGGGACTTGGAACATTTCTTGGGGACAGGCTGTACACGAGCAGTCTTGCAGCTACCTAGAGATCTCGAAAAGGCGAGTTAAAATGGGTGCAAGTTCTGGAGCGCATTTTTTTTAGAATTGCTGGTATGCCATCCAGACCGGAGGACTGTCAAGGGATAGAAGAATTTTTTGAACTTGTTTGGCCTTAAGTATTATGTCGGGCATTTTGTGGGATACATACGTAGCGGTTGGAAGGGCGAAATTGGTGGAAGGGATTAGGGTGGAATTGGCAGCGAATTGTTTGGCAAATATTTCAGCTTTCCCTTTAAAGGTAGAGATAATTTCGTTGTCAGAGGTCAGGGGAGGAAAAGTGCTTCTACAGAAGTTTTGACTAATTTTTTTGGCAAGTGACCAGAAAGATTTGCTGCCGCTGGGACAGGAAAGCACTTCATCTTTTATGCGGTTGTTAAAAGCATGACTGATGATAGAATTTCTATACTGTGAACAAACGATGGGACTCGGGTCAGGTAAAAGGATTAACCCCGTCCGCCCATACTTCACAACATCTGAAAATCGAAATTATGATACTTCGTACGTAAAACTTACTTAGCATGTCCCCATTTAAATTTAATGCATTTAGAAACCCTTTACTTATTACAAAACACAAAACAATTTTCAAATATTAAAACTAGCGCCTCTCGATTGAATTTTATTTGTTGTCATGAAAAGCATAACTGTTTGCTTAGGAGTACTCCTCACTACTCAGAAGGTAATTATAAAATTAATTAGGATCCGCAACTTTTGTAATATTTTGGATAATAATGATGCCAGAAAGTTTTAAGCTAAGTGATTTAGACTTCTTGTCAGTTGATTTTTAAAGCTAAATGCTTAAAATTTTTTGGAGTCAATTATCGCTTGTTTTTTAGGTAGGTCGTAGGTACACGAACAATAGTATTTTTAATTTGTTTTGACGTTAAATGTTGTTGTTGTCTGGTGCCAATCTAATTTTATACAACATAAAGGTATTCTGTGTATTTGTATTAAGCTATAAATTAAGGACAATAGCTTATATACTTGAGTTCAAAATAATTTCATTGTATTTTTCAATTTCTTGTTAGGTGTTAGAAATACCTTAAAAATGTTTTATCAAAAGCTTAAATTTTTTAGTGCTATTACGTTACCGAAGCTGCTATATCACTGCTTTTTTGCATTTTCATCAGCTGCAACCACGCAACAGCGTTGCTAGTGTTTCTTTATCTGCCCTTTATTAGTTTTACTGAAGAGAAAAAAATTTTGTTTAATTTACTTGCCCTCGGCCGATTGTAGTTAAAGAATAAATCTCCTATTAAAATTTTCGAGACATCCAAGAAAAGGGCCGAGACATCCCGTAGGGAATGTCTTTTTTGATGTTAAATTAAGTACATTTTTTCGAAAAACAGCTTCTTCGAAAATATATTTTTTAAAAAAAGGAGCTTTTAAAAATACATTTTCCGGAAATATATATTTTAGAAAACATAGTTTTTCTAAATTTAAATTATGAATGAATGAATAAAAAGCTGACAAAAAGATCCTAAACTTACTTAAACGAACCTTCTTTGTGTTTGGTCAGGTTTGCGTTTACTTGTATTGGCTATGTTATTCTGTAGTAAATTAGTTTCAAAAAAGTGTTGTTTTTTACTATGAATATTAGAAGTCTTTTACGAAACAAACTTTCAAAAATGTTCCTTCTAAAACATGTTTTCTTGAAAAAATTTAGTTTCAAAAAGTGGTTAAAAAATTCGGAGTTGGTTTCAGAAAAAAAAATTTGAAAACATCCCTAGTTTTCGAATATCTGTATTATTGAAAAAGTTCTGTTTTCAAGAAAATATATTTTCCAAAAAATATGTTCTCGAAAAATTTTCAGTTCAAATGGACAGAAGGTATAAGTAATTTAAAAAATGCTTTAATATTGGTAAGTTAGGATGACAAACCGTTCTGTTTTCGCAAGAACAGGTTTAGATATTTCGTCCATCATACATTTCTTAAAACGCCTAAACAATAAAAAAGTAATGTCGCGCTCGAGCTTGCCCGTTTTTTGGTCTGTACTTATGTGTAGGTAGAGGTGACGTTGCGCCCCCCTCCCCCTAGATGAAATTCTAAATCCGCCCCTGTATCCAGATAACACCCGCAAGAGACAATTCTGATCGTTCTGCCTTTTCAATTAAATTTATGATATTTGTTGTGCATTTTTTTATTATTTGGAGATGAAGATGATTGCCAGGGTGAAATTGACCGACACGTAAAACCTTGTAAGATATCGCCTAATCGTTTAGTTCTTGTATGCGTTCACTTCGTCTTGAGAAATTATGTGTCAGTGTAGATACATAAGGAGGGGACAAACCGCCGATAGTCTAGTGCAGAAACTTTGGAAAAGTCTATCTGAGGTGGCAGCTGAGAAAATCAGTGCAAATAAAGCATCCAAAAATATAGTATTCCAAAAGGTAAGGTCATAAATAAAAAAAAATGATAGCCATACTAAGAAACATGGAGGCCTAACAATTTTTACAAAAACAGAGACTTCTGAATAAAATTCTAAAGGATAAGAATTTTACAAACAAGGCATAGGTGAAGTGATAGTTGACTATTAAAAAGATCAGCGAAATAAAAAAAAGCGCGACACGATGGTAAAGAAAAAAAAGCTCGTGTTATTCCTGGAAAATCAGGTGCCTTCGAAGACCAGAAATAGAAAATTAGGAAGATTTACCTTCAATAAGCAAGATTCAAAACGTTAAATAAAATATCACCGAAGAAAGGATAGAATGTAAAGGAAGTTTTTCTTTCATCTTCTGACGGCCTACGAAACCGAAGCTTACGCGTGGAAGAGATAGAATTTAACGAAAAAACTTTTAAGAAGATAGAATACGATGCTCTCCTCAAAGAAGATTAATGGGTTGTAGTAGAGTATCAAACAAGAAGATAGTAAAACATTTTGTCTATAACCGTTGATCCGCAAAAATGAACTGGTTATAGAAATTTGGATATCGTTTATGAAACGATATGCCGCAAAAAATTCCTATATCATGTAAATTATATCCCACCAAAAACATACATGTAAAAAACAGGCTATAATAAGTTCTTGTCAGGACTGTCTGTGTGTTGTGTTATTTGAAAAAAACAACTGAAATGTAAAAATTACGGAAAGTTCCTTGCCTACACGTTAGTAACAGTGTTTTGATAAGCATAGAAAAATATTGTATGAATTGATCAATTTACAGACCAAACTTGGCAAGTTTTCAAGGGTCTCAATATTGTTCAGTTCTTTGATGAAAACTTGCCAAGTTTGGTCTGTAAATTTATCAGTTAACACAATATTTTTCTGTGCTTATCAAAACACTGCTAATAACGTGTAGGCAAGGAACTTGGCATAATTTATACATTTCAGTTATTTTTTCAGATAACAAAACACACAGTCCTGACGAGAACTTGGCCTATTTTTTACATGTATGTTTTTGGTGGGATTTCATAACCTTTTGTTCAGACATCAAATGATATTTATTTATTAGTATATGTGTATATTATACACATATACTAATATTTTTTCCAAGCAAAAATTTTTAATAATGGCTTTTTGTCGATAAGGTTGCATTCATTCCTGGTATTTATGTTTGCTGCGATTATCATAAAATGGAGATATTTGAAAGTAAATCAGAAATTTAAAAAAAAATGTTTCCGCCCGGGATCGAACCGGGGACCTTCCGCGTGTTAGGCGGATGTGATAATTTTACCCGATTCCCGTTGCAATCATTGTTGAGCAGTTTTGTTAATCAATGTAATGTTTGTTATTCACGTAAACTAATTTTCGGAAAACAATGAAGAAAATAAATGAATACTCGAATTCACAATACACCAGTTACATCATTTTTATTTACATCTCATGTGACATCACAACTGATAGGATTGCCTTTTGAAAGTTTAGTAGTTCGTTTGAAAATTTGTAATAGAAAATCTTTTTATTTCTTAATAAAAACAAAGTAATAAATGGATCAAAGCAATCGTCATATAGTATATTTAACTACGTAGAAAGTACAGCAAATATTTCAGATTTCTTTAAATTACATGCGTATTGCCTATTGAATACTTACCCTTAAACTATTGATTCTTCCTGCTATTACATAAAGTTTTCCAACTTGAAGATTGACTCCACACATAGAACCATAAATTGCGGTATGTAGTCGTCCAGATTTAAGAGCCACAATCCCTTTTTCGGAGATTTTAAACTCCTTTTTTACGCGTACTTTGTAGATTTTTGAATCTATTGATGGAATTACTTGTTCCTTTTTGACCCTGGCCAGAATAACTGCAATAAAAACAAATCCTTAAAATAAAACTTTTTGGTGAACAGAATAATGTATCATACAAAATTTAACTCTCCGTGTTCATCAATATACTAATTAAAATGGGTGTTTGTCTTTTAATTAATTTACATCTAGAATTTCTATGTTACTAGTTAAGTTTTCATTATGCAACGTGACGTCACGGTCATTTTAAAATTTTAATTTTATACTTTTATGAAATCCTTTACTCTATCCAAGAGAGAGCCATTCGACTTCTTAATGACCTAGTCCTCGCAAGAAACTCCTCCTGCTCATCGCCGTGCTGTTGGGGATTTATCCCTTTTCTACTGGTACTTCCACGGTTTTTGTTCTGAAGAACTAGCCGCTATAATTCCCTCATTGACTGTTTCTAACAGAACAACAAGAGGTGCGTTAGGCATGCATCTATTTAGTGTCCAGCTACAAATGCCTAAAACATCCCACTTCTCTCGCGCATTCATACCATAGGGTCTCTAGATTATGGAACAAATTGCCTGCAGATGCTTTCCCTTCTCCTCCTAATCCTTAAATCCTGTGTTAATAGACTTAGGCTTGAAGTCTACGTGGGCTGTCTGAGATAAAAAAAAAACTTATTCAAACTGCTTGCATTTTGCAAGCAATGATTACTTTACTTGGTTAAATGACTTCAAATTACTAATTACTTTTAAAATAAATTGTTCTCAAAGTACTTTGAAGTACCTCGAAGAAGTTTCAAAAAGGGCTTTCAGCCCTCAAAAGTGCTGAGTTCTTTAGACTCTGAAAAGGGCTTACTATTTATTTTTGATCGATACGTTAACTATGGCATGATGTAAAAATCCTATTTTCCCAATGTCTGGGTATAGTTGTTTTGAGTAGTTTCCAACGCCACAAAACTGAAACTAAACCTAGCATTTTTAATTTACCTTTGGTTTGTTGTCAACATGCCCAGAAAATTTTCTCAGAATTACAAGTTCCCGACCAGCAAGGACAGATTTGTCGCGGTGCAGACTGTCATTATTCGAAATTATGGCAATGATTTTGATTTTCCTTAACTACCAATTACCAAACACTAATATAAAATAATTCAGTTACAAAGCCTCAATTACATTTTTATGAAAGGACTTGCAAGCCCTGAAAGGGCTTAAAGCACTGAAAGCACCAAAATGGCTTGCAAGCCCTCAAGCCCTCAAAAGTGCTGAGGTCTTTAGACTCTGAAAAGGGCTTACTATTTATTTTTGATCGATACGTTAACTATGGCATTATTTAAAAATCATATTTTCCCAATGTCTGGGTATAGTTGTTTTGAGTAGTTTTCCAAGGCCACAAATCTAAAACTGAACCTTGCATTTTTAATTTACCTTTGGTTTGTTGTCAACATGCCCAGAAAATTTTCTCAGAATTATTACAAGTTCCCGACCAGCAAGGACAGATTTGTCGCGGTGCAGACTGTCATTATTCGAAATTATGGCAATGATTTTGATTTTCCTTAACTACCAATTACCAAGCACTAATATAAAATAATTCAGTTACAAAGCCTCAATTACATTTTTAAGAAAGGACTTGCAAGCGCTGAAAACGCTTAAAGCACTGAAAGCACCAAAATAGCTAGCAAGCCCTCAAGCTCTGCCAATCTCTGATGGAACATAATCAGATTTGGTCACAAATCTGAATGTTTCCTTAAAACTAATCAAAACTATGATAAAAACGACTTTAGTTTTTTGAGGAAAAGTTGAGGCACATCCTTATACATAGATTTTATTTTTTTCTTAGTGTTCCGTGTTAAAATTAGCAAAACGGAACACTTATGGATTCACTTCGGTATCTGTTCGTCCGTCCGTCTGTCACAGGCGATTTTCCCTGAAATTATTCGACCCAAAAATTTTAAATTTAGCACAGAGATAGAGTGTGGTGGCCCAATTGTAGAAGTGGAGTATAAAAGTTGAATTTTGATTCAAGGGTTAATTTCAAGAGGTAAATCGGGAAATAGAAACAAAAATTTCAAGGGCATCGTGTCGGTTGTTGAATAAAAGCTTATTGATGAACGAATTCGACAATGTATATTTAAACGCTTAAAAATTGCTGTCCCCCACCCTTATTACCAAAAGGATCGCTCAGAAAAATCTGAGAAAAAATCATGGAATTAGGTGTAGATTGAGCTAAAATTATCAGGATTGAGAAATTCTAAAGCGGGCTACTCACACGCCTGCCGCAGGGGCAATCTAGGAAGCTTTTCTACACACATCCCTGGATGTTTTTTGTTTTTACTGTTCAGGTTCAGTGTGCAAGTGAGTGTGAAGTGTGCCGCGCTAATAACAGGAAGATGGCGCCAATATTGTCATTACACCAAAATATTGGTTTAGCATTAGCTCTTTCCGTTGTCCTACCAAAAAAAAAAAGAAAAAGGAGATACTGGGTGAAGGGGTGGCTACTGGCTACAGAAAAGATTAGTGCCACATGGACGTCATGCAACAATTGGAAGCTTAAGAACTTTTTGCGAGTGGACACAGATTCCTTTGAAGGGCTCCTTGTTATGGTGTCACCAATCAATAATAGATAAACAAGATTCATTAATGCGGAAGGCCATAAGTGCTCGAGAACGACTAACTGCTACCCTACGATTTTAGGTTAGCGGACAAAACTATGAGGATTTAAAATTTAGTACTATCATATCACCTCAATTAATGTCAACAATGATTCCTGAGACATGTTGGGCTATTTACAAATGTTTGCTGTCTGATATCTCGGTTGAAATATTTTTTTTTTATCCCACACGTGAGGCCGGTCTTTATAAACTTCTATCACCTGCGTCCAAACTTCATGCTCTTTATTTTCCATTTTGTCATAATGAATTACCAAAAACACTACTCAGCGCTTCGTTGGTTATGTACGAACTGACTCAAATTGGCCCAATCACACTACACACGTGTTGAGGGGCAGGGCGGCAGGATCTGATCTAGGGAGCTAGGAAGGTTCGGAGCCCCTGCCGCCCTGCCTAGGGGACGATTTAGGAAATTGCCCCTGCTTGCCTACACACATCACATTTAAGGAAGCAATTAAGGAACATAACCCTAGATTGCCCCTGCGGCAGGCGTGTGAGTAGCCCGCTTCACGCGATCAATTGGTATACAATTTAATTGTTTATTTCCTTATAACTGCTGAACGACTGGCTTTAAAGAAAAAGTTTTTCGACAAAAAATATTTCTCACGATGCACTATAGGAAATTATAAAAAAAACTGGCCATTAATCCAAATTGGGAATTCGGAATTCAAGCGAAAAACCTATGATGTGAGCTGTGACAGAGCTATTTTGCGATGTTGCATTCCTAAATTGCACGAAGTGTCAACTATTTTAGAGAACGTGTGTGTCAAAATTACGAAACTAAAGTTTGAGAAATAAAATTGCGAAGTACCTAGCAAGTTTTAGTGGAATTTATATTTGGTATAACAAATGGAAGTTCTACCTAGAGATAAGTAACACTCAACATAAGCATTCTATTAATTACTTTTGAATTGCGAGTCGTTTTAGAAATTATCTTTGACTTCTTTTAATCTTTAGTCTTTTGTGAAATTGGGTCTCGCCGGGTTTCCATATGAAATCTGCACTGGCGTCTTTGTTGACATTGGTGCCATTATTATATTGCTAGGTGTTGAAAATAACTTTTGGCCAATTATCAAACCCCTAACTTCATTCGTTTTTGAAAAATAGGGGTCGCAACCCGTAAGTTCAAAATTATTTTTCTACGAAACTATGATAAATCTTTGAATGAAACCAAAGCGACATGAAAGCTCCTAATTAGCTTTACATTACATATTTTTTTATAATTTTCCAAATAATTAAAAGGTTGCGAAGAAAATATTGAAAAAAATAGGGGTAGATTTTAGTGGCTATTTCTTGAGGTACACCGACCAAAATAAACACGTATATTCAGTACGTATCCAACTACAGTCGGTAACAATTACATAGATGTGTGATGGGTGGAACATATTCAAAAAAATAAAAATTCTATGTAAGTAGCCATAATATGGTAAACTGATACTAGTTGTATAGTCTATTGCCGCATGGACCACAGTTGAGACTCGTAATATACCGCGCTATCGAAAAGTTATGTGATGTGTGATTTATTAGTCGAAGTATCGTATTACACTATTCTCGTATTTTATCATTCCACTCATAAAGTAATCATCTATGTAATTATTACGTACTGTAGTTGGATACGTACTGAATATACGTGTTTATTTTGGTCGGTGTACCTCAAGAAATAGCCACTAAAAACTACCTCTATTTATTTCAATATTTTTTTGCAGCCTTATAATTATTTGAAAAATTAAAAAAAAAACATGTAATGTAAAGCTAATTAGAAGCTTTCATGTCGCTTTGGTTTCATTCAAATATTTATCATAGTTTCGTAGAAAAATAATTTTGAAGTTAAGGGTTGCAACCCCCATTTTTCAAAAACGAATGAAGTTTGATAATTGGCCATTTTCAACACCTAGCAATATAATAACGGCACCAATATCAACAAAGACGCCAGTGCAGATTTCATATGGAAACCCGGGAAGACCCTTTAATATATTTCCTCCCATTTCCCAACCACAAATTTGACGTTTTAAACAATTGTGCACATTAGGTAAACTTCATTGTATATCTTTAGAAAAGCTGCTAGTGGTAGCGGCAACATTTTTTTTTTTGGGATATGTAGGTGATTGTGTATTGTTTTCTTTTTTTTCATTTCCTTTAGTTTTACTTCAGTTTTGTGATGTTTATCATACAGGGCTTAATAAAAAGCTTTATTTAAGTTTAAATTTTATTTTTTGCGAATAATCTCAGTTAGAACATGTTTTTTGGCTTTTACGCAAAAATTACTAAATATATAACAATTAGAAAAGACAAAGAAAAAATTATATGTCGTTAGTATTGGAAGAACTATATCTGTTCCTACACAATACTTTAGACATTTGCGTATTAACGAAAAAATCTTTATGAAAATCTTAAGATTTTTAGTAATTTTTGCGTAAAAGCCAAAAAATATGTTCTAGCCAAAAAGCTTTATACAATGAAGAGAAATGTAGGTACTTTATGAAATTTTACTGGAAAAATCAGATATAATGTTTTGTAGTAAAGCTCAGAAAGAACAGCTTTTTTAATCTTATGATTATTTTGTGCGAAGAAGCAGAAACTGCTTATCCACAGATAAAGCGCAATCTTTCGATAAGTTCCATATTATTCTACAGGCTCTCTTGGGTGCATCCAATCAACATTAAAAAATTTCAAGCATACAGTAAAGAAACTGCGAAAATGTTTGTTGATTTCTTTGAATGGTATCCTGTGAGTACCACTATGCATACAATTTTAATGCATAGCGCAACTCTGATAAAATCTTGTATTCTACCAGTCGGAATGCTGTCTGAAGAGGCTCAAGAGGCCCGAAAACATCCGAAACTGTAGGGAGAATTTCGCGAGGAAATGTTCGAGAACACGCAATATGGAGGATGTCAAGACTAATACTAAGCTGAGATCCCTATATATCACAGTTTGTAAACTATAAAAGTGGTAACACAAGAAATTACTCTAGAGAATTAATAAATCTACTTTCGGACACGCAATAGATTATACTAGGTTTTGTTTATTTTTGTTTTATTTTAATCATTGTCATATATAGTAATAAATAATGTAAACATCTACCAGTCTGTCCATTTATTCCTACTTACTTACTTAACTTAAATAACTTAACATTAAAATAATAATACAAAACGTATTTAACAAGCAACCATTTTTGCCCAGGTTTTTCGCACTTTTTTCCATAGTGCGATGTAAGAAACAACTTTTGTCCTTACACGTTTTTCAAAATTTTTAATTTGGCTCAGTCGAAACGCTCCCCACTCAGCCAGGCCCGTAGCTAGGGGGGGGGGGGGGGTAAAGTGGGCAATGCCCACTCTGAAAGAAAAAGTTGCCCACTTTAGAAAATTACTGAAATGATTGTCTTGTCTACTAGCAAAATATTACATCATAAGTTTGCCCCCCCCCCCCCAAAACTTTAGTTGCCCCCACTGAAATCAAAACCTGGCTACAGGCCTGCACTCTGCGCATAAGCGATCTGTGCTGGGATTCCCTTTCACTCGATACGACAGCTATCGTAACGCTTTCGATACTCGATAGTCAAATCGTTATCGACCAATTCGATATTCTCATTCGATGTCGTTTATGCCATCGCTTTCTTCGATATCGGAAACCGTAGTATTCGTAGCACGCATGCGTAGTGAATTATAACCTAAGATTATTTTGTTGCAAACTTATTTGATTTTCTTCTATGATTGTGTAGCGTGTGGTCTTGTTTGTATTCATTTTTCATTTATTGCCTGTTTGGTTTCACCTACAAGATGCTTCCAATTATCGATATTGTTTTGAGGAGAAGAAATCGTCTTCAGCAAAACAGGGAACTTGTTCTGGAACGGCGAATTCTGAGGGATGATAGTAATCCCTTTGAACTACCCGAAAATCGGTTTATCGAATTGTATCGATTAAGCAAGGAGGCAGCTCAATATCTTGTAAATACTGTAGATCCCCACTTGGAACGTGGAAGATATGTAACAGCCATACCAAACCATCTTAAGGTGTTTGCAGCCCTTCGTTTTTATGCCACTGGATCTTACCAACGTGGGATTGGTACTTCATATAATATTAGCCTGAGCCAAGCATCAGTCCACCGGTAAGTTTTTTTTTAGATCCAATGCAATGCAGTAACACTAGAACCATCCTACAAAATAAAATCTGCAACAGCTAATTCCGAGTTAAATATGGGCCTACGTGGACATGTATTTTTAATTTATACATTCTTTGCCTTGTTTTGTTACAATAAAGTCTGCATTTATACATGTCAACCATGAATAATTGGTGCTCGTACCTATTTGGTTTTTGGAAACAATGTACAAAAATACACAATGTTTGATATATGTTAGTAACCAGTAATTTGTTTCAGGTGTATCAGACAAGTAACATATGCAATAGCAACCATGCTTGCACCACAGGAAATTATATTCCCACAAACTGAACGAACAATAAATGCAAACAAGGAAAGCTTTATGCATCACTTTGGATTTCCAGGGGTGATTGGTGATGTAGATGGTACGCATGTCGCTATCCTAAAGCCAAAAGTTGAGGCACATAATTTTCTGAATAGGAAGGGCTATTATTCTCTAAATTGCCAAATAATTTGCGATTCAAATTTAAAAATTTTAAGCATCAATGCTAATTCACCAGGATCACATCATGATTCATTTATTTGGAGGCACTGTGCAGTGCGTGATTTTTTATTAAGGAAATATACTAGAAATGAATTAAGGGGTTCCTGGTTAATAGGAGATTCTGGTTACATGTTGGAGCCATACCTAATGATACCATTTCTTAACCCTCCAGATAACACTCCTCAATCAAGATTTAATCGTCATCATATTTTGGCGAGAAACTGTGTAGAAAGGTGTATTGGTGTGCTAAAGTTAAGATTTCGTGCTTTATTACGTGAACGTACTGCACGATATGACCCGCATTTTGTCGGACTCTTGGTCAATACATATGCAGCTTTACACAACTTATGTGTTAGATTTAATGTAGACTTGTTCAATGAAGAATTAGTTGTGGACTATCCTGTTCCAAATCCAAATCTGAATGTTAATATTCCTGCAAATTTACTTAGATTAGGTACTGATATAAGAAATAATATTGTAAATAGGTATTTTGTTTAGTTTTTAATCCTTTTAAGTGTATATCTAGTACCTACATATGTATATGCTATAGTAAGTATTATTTTTTGATTTCGCCTTTAAAAAATAAACATTAATTTTAAATGAAGTGTACTTATTTAATCTTCCATAATTGTTACTAAATTCATTAACAATATTTGAAAAACTAGGGTTAATTACTTAAATAATAATTTTAAGAGTCTAGTTCCAAGATTAATAATTGCTATTTCCTATGTAATTGGGTAATTGCATTACTTTATATAAGTGATTGAAAAATGAACTATGAACTTGCAAGCCCTTCTAAAATGGTTTAAGCACTTTCAATGTGCTTCAAGTCTCTAGAGAGCATGCAAGCTCATTTTCAAGCACCAATTACGAAGCCTCAATTACATATTTTAAAAAGTGCTTGAAGCCCAGTGTTTGCAAGCCCTAAAGTAATTGGTAATTGCAAGACCTTTAAATTAACAATGAGTGCTTTACCCAGCTCTGCCCGCCACTATAAAAAAAATTGTATTATGCAGTAGTAAAACAAGAAATAAACAAATTAAACATCAACATTTATTTTCATATAAAAACAAACAAAACAAAAACTCTTTCTACATGAAAATGTGTGGAAAAGTGATACTTTTCGCACGCTCGTAGAAAAATAATATATTAAAGATATAAACAAAATTAATGGCAAACTAATGCCAAAAATCAATAACAAAAAAATTGTGGTTTGAAATTTTACATTGGTAAACTTCTGCCACAAATGAATCATTCGTGACGTATTTTCTATTTCATTTTATTTTATCCGACACTGTTCTCCGTATTACCTATATTTTATTTCTTACAATATACAGTGTGGCGGAAAAAGTATGCAACATATTAAAAACAAATTATTATTGATTTCTTAGAAAATTTTATTGTTGACAGAAGTTGATACATAAAGAAAAATTTCTTTCTCCATCACAAATATTCTGTTAACAATAAACATATAGGGAGCGCAAAAAATACAAAAACTCTATACAGAAAAATTAAAATTATTTAATTTTAAAATTTGTGAAACTATTTCAAGGGGCTGTAAATTACCATTACAAAACGTTAAGTTTTTTCATTTAAGTTATATTTACCGAGAAAATTAGTAGAAAAATAAAAAAGAACCGTTTTTGAAATAACTGTTTTCCTGCATGTTGGAGCTCTTTGGAATTCTTAATTCAAAAATTTAAAGATATTTTCATATTGTGAAGTGGATTTTTTGTCCTTTTTCCATTTCCTTTATATCCCAACTGAAAATTTCTAATGAGGAAAGTATTTTTTCTTTATGTATCTACCAACTTTCATCAGAAGTACTATTTTCTGAAAATCAATATTAAAAAAGTTTCCGTTGCATACCTTTTAGACAACTTGTATACAGTAATATCAGTAAGAAAGCCAAGGGGGCAAATATGGCTTTGAATTCGGCCTAATTTCTGTAGCTAAAGTAATTATACAGGCTTATTATGGATAACAAAAAGTAATAAATTATTCATAAAGTAAAATGGTAAACTTGTCCAAAATGGTAATTCGTAATATAATCAACAAAACTCACAGTATAACACAGCCCACAACAAATATCACAAAAACGTTAATTCACTAATTGGCGTTTGTTATTCAAGCATCTTGTACTTTTAAACATCATGTTTCAATATCACATATGCATACAGTCTTTAACATGTAACTTAAGGCAAACTTTTGTTTTGTAGGAAAGTTTTTAAAAAACTGGTCAAACCTCCAATTTCCTTGTTAAGATTATTAACATTTTGACTTAGATTCACTAAAGTGACATTCTGTTCATTGATGGAATCAGATACTTTTTGTAACCCTTCAGTACTGTTATTATTGATATTATGTAAAATTTCTACTGTATCTAAGTACACTTTGTGAATTTCTTTTTCGTCACTTAGTTTTATGTTTTTTTTCTTTGTATATGCTTCCGGCCTATTTGTTAGGTAATCATGATCTTCAACAAGTTGGTCAATATGTCTTTTGCGAAAAGGAATCTCTTTTTTAATGGGAAGTGTCATGCTGGTCTCTTCTATGCAAGAAGCAGATGTCTGTGGAGTATTCTGTTTTGGTATGATATTAGTTGTGACTAGGTTTTCTTGTTGTTCGGAAACAATTGTTGCTGCTGGATTAAAAGTTGCAACTTCAGGTATATAACAGCCAGGGGACTGTTTAAAAGCTGACGGTATAGCTGATTTCATTTTTTATTTAGTTAAAGCACATTCAAATGTATAGGGTTCACAAGTTGGTTCAAATATAGATAATATTGAGGCAGCTGGTGTGGAAGGTAATGAAGGTATGGTTTTATTGGACTGTATATTAACGGCATTGTCTTCGCTGTCTACCTGAAAAAAAAAGAAGATAATTCATAACCAGCTGTAAAACAATTAAAATAATGCTCGAAATACAGAAAGAAAAAAACACTACTGCAAAAATAATAATCAGATAGAAAAATCCAAATTCATATTTATATTTCTTTTATTTCTTCTATTTTAATATTTGCAAAGCACAGTTTACTTTGAGAAATTTAAAATAAATTGAAATAAAATTTACAATAGTACAATATGCACTTCTTTAGGTATAGGGCTAAAGACCTTAATAATTTTTTACAAATAATTATTAGGTCACAATTTTGCGTTCATTTTTTTTTAAATGCAATGAAACTGAAACACTGAAACATCTCTTTTAACCAGACAAGCATCTGAACAATATAAAAGTCCACCTATGGAAGCTTTCACTATCAGTCCTTCCCATAAGCAGACACCTCCCATAACTTGACAAGAGTATCAGAGATCCATGAGTGTCCACTCATGGCCCCTTTCACTGTTGTCTAATAAACATATTCAATAAATAATACGGTACTGGGCATTGGCAAGTGGAATTTTATCTGTACAATTAAGCCATAATTAACATGCCTTAAAATTTAAATACCTACCCCTAGTTCCTGGACCCCTATTCCTTTATAAAATGAATCACCTAATAGAGACAAGATTTTTAATTCAAAATCATTTAAACTTTTTTTAAACTCTGGTCCTCCGCCTGTTTTCTGTTGGTGTTTCTGTATTTCAGTTGCCTTCTTCTTTAGAGCTTGCTTAAAATCAGTCCAGGTCTACAAAAGTAAGTAGGTATAACCGAGGGTATAACAATTATAAAATATCAAAATTATAACTGAGGGTATAACAATTATAAAATATCAAAATCGACTAAAACACATTTTATAAACATCTAATCAGGTTTGTTCTTTGCTTATGTAACAAACTGTGGTTACAAAATTACTGTTTTAGGGGATTTATCAGTGTTCAGTAAATCATTTATCTAAAGGCTGAGTCTGTTATATAAGTTAAGTTTTGCATTGGTGTTTTCATGGTAACTGGCTAACCGATAAAGTCATAATATGTTAGGAGTAAAATTACAAATAATACTAGGGTAATTTTGCTACATGAACCAACATTCTAGTAGTGCCTTACACCATGTTTCGGTCACTTTGTTTTACTCACTGACCATTTCTATTCCGTGAAATCTAAGAATATGTGTATATCAATAGGTAAAAATTATAGTAAGAACCCACCTTCTGCCATTTTTCAATAGATTTTTGACCATATCCGACAGAGTTTAATTTTTCAGCTAACTCTGTCCCCATTTTCTTATAGGTATGCCTAGCTTGGGCATTATTCAGTCTTCCTCGGGCAAACTCTGGATATGCTGACATATATTCTATGAAGATATTCCAGTGTGCTTCCCGTACTTTAAAAGCCCTAGAAACACAATAGTTTTTTGTTTCATCCAAACTTAAAAAATCAGATGAAAGAAGGATAATTTCTGAATAGTGTGTTTATTGTTTTGTTATCCAAAATATTAAAAATCAACTTAACTACAACGTAAGTATCCGATTTTTTAAATAAATACATTTTATATATTGGTATACTTACATGTTTCACATAAATGTGAAATTAAACAAAAAAAAACTTTGAACACAAAAACAAATAATTCTAACCTAAAAATCAGTTCGAAATCGACCGAAACGGGATCTCTAGAGGTACCGAACAACTCGATATCGTTTTAGACGATTCGCGATCAGCTGAAAACGAACGGGAATCGGTTTTTTGCGCCAAATAGAACATTTCGATATCGAATAGCATTCTGGAATCCCAGCACTGATACGGCGTTGGTGCCGTCGCGTCGGCGCGCGGCAGAGGGTAGCACGGCAGATTGGCGGAAATCGGTGGGCCGAGGTTTGCTCAGGAAATGGGGAGTGGGGATGCTGATTGCACGGAACACTAATTGTGCAAGTATAGCTTGCACTTGACAGAATTTTTTTTACTTTTGATCCCGAAATGTAGGTATATACACATGCATATATTATTTTGGAAAAGCAACCCAGAATTACGAACAATTTCCTCAAAAAGGGGATATGTCAAAAATTTCTTACAAGGCGAATGAGATGTTATATTAATAGGTACAATTAAAATTACTTGAAATTTTAAGTACATGTGACCGGACTTTGCCATGGTTTACTAGGTTCATGATGAGAGGTAACAATATTTCCAAACCGACCGTATCGAACCCTAGCAAGTGAAGTTCAGCGAATCTTCATCTACGGATGAAGGGTCCTACTAAATATAATATGAACATGAACAATATTACACATTGTGATATTCTTATTTTTACGTATTATCTCTAATAATTAAAAATCCACAAAAAAATTCGACTCGACGTTTAAACTTCCTCAAATTTATTTTATATCTACTACTATTTACTAAATGGCTCTCTGTATATCTCTTTTACTTTACTACAATTTTCCAAGACACATAACAGATCCATTACAAATAAATAGTTGTTAATGGATAATGGTAATAGAGTAGTGCAGTAAAAATCAGTTGCGTAGTAAATGTGTAAAATGTAGTAAAAATACGCAAAGAGGATTAAGTGACTGAGCGTAATTAAAAGGAGATCGAAAGCTGAAGAAAAAGGGAAGCTCTAGATTTGGTTAACATTATTTTATTTGGAAAAATTTAAGTTAATTACCGTACGTAGCTTTTATTTTATTTAAGAATTATTTACTAAGACGACATTCTTCTCTTTAAATCTTGAGAAGTTGGGAAAACAATTTTATCATACCTTTATGGTATAGCCCCACAAAAAAAAGATATGTCAAGTGAATGCTAGACAGGATCAAGAATTACAATACAAGATATTGGATAGAATCAGACTAGAAATATATATTATATATATATATATATATATATATATATATATATATATATATATATATATATATATATATATATATATATATATATATATATATATATATATATATATATTGTGTCACAAGTGGAAAAACCCAATAATATTTCATAGATCAATATTTGGAAGTTCAATAAGTAATCTATAATCCTATTTTACTTAATCATAAGTTATTGCCCTCTACATTGGCACGATGTAGCTTATTTATTGAATATACATTAAAATTGCAACTATGAAATATTATAGTTCCTTTATAAAATCAAATAATTACGCGAAATAATTTATTGAAATGACGTCTAATTATCTAGTCAGCATTATTGAGGTTTTCGACCCAAAGTCAACTCTCCAAATAAAGGGGGAAATTGCTGACGAGGTAATAGGGCGACCGCAAAGACAAGAGTCGGAAAGGACACTAGTGCACGATCCTCGGTCCGATACGTTGGTGATTGTGATAGATTGTAGAAGAAATGATGTTCAAATATTTAATGTAAGTAATATAAAATTAAGTTGTCTTACGAGAGTAATAACATAAATCTTTGTATGTCATTTAATGTTCCTATTTTCTGTAAATAAATGATTTAAGTTTGTTTTTAAATTACGTTTAGTTTCAATCTAGTTAGGGTTCCGATACCTCTACGCCCCAAATTACACCCTATAACACACCCTATATATATATATATATATATATATATATATATATATATATATATATATATATATATATATATATACAGTGACCGGCAAAAAGTTCGCAACATATGGGAAAAATTTTTATTAGGAGAGTATCGGAAAAACTTTCCCAGGGGATCGGTTCTGCATGTCCGATAACCTAAAAATCGATTTTGACATACGTCACGTGACCACTGGTATAGCGTCAAATTAAAAAAAAAATTGTTAATTTACAAAAAGTGAGGTTAGTTGACGAGATATCAAAAAAAGTTATTTGAAAAAATTGCTTAGAATTAAATTCTAGGTCCTTTTCAGATTTTATTTAAAAAAATAGGAAAACTCAATTTTTTTTAAATATTTTTTTATCGATTTACAAATTTCCGGTTTTTTTCGTTTAGATAGCTTGGCTAATGTAAAGCCCATGTATCTGGATGAAAATAAACGAATGTAGTAGTTTTTTCTACAATTGACAGGACAAAATTTAAAAAAACAGGGTTTCGCCGGACGCTAGCTGTTGCAATGATTTGTATCTAGCAGCAGTGTCAAAATTTTAGACACATTTCAATGAGATTACATTGAGAAAACCTTAATCGTCTTAAATATATCTGAAGTTCGACTTTTTGTAAAGTTAAGGGGATTAAAATAGATAATAAACAAAAAATTACCTGTTTATTTAATCGAAATTTTATAAACGAAAACCAATGTAAGAAAAACTTAAAAGTAGTCAAATTCTGTACTAACAACACAAAAAATCATTGTTTTTCCTTGGGTGCACAAAATTTAAAACTCAGTATGACCACCATTTCTCTCCATACATACTGTTGTTCTCGAGCGCAACTCTCGATTAACATTTCGGAGCATTTTACGATTTATTTGCAATACACAATTTATAATGACATTCTCTAAATTTTGTATATTCCTAAAGGGTCGATGTTTGTACACAGGGTTCTTTAGGTATCCCCACATAAAAAAATCTAACGGAGTCAGATCTACAATTCTACAATTGACAGGACAAAATCGAAAAAATAGGTGTTCGCCGGACGCTCGCTGTTGCAATGGTTTGAATCTAATGAAATGACTGTATCAAGATTTTATTAAGATTTTTCGCACATAAATTTAACAACCAGGTCTATTTAGTTGTACTTAAAACTACCAAAGCAGGCTCTGAAATTAAAACAACCAAATAATCTAGTAGGTTAAAAACAACAGAAAAATGTCAAACAAATTATAATTTGTTTGATTTCAACCTATGTCATTGGTTTATGTCTCGCATCATACTAAGTTTGATATTTTACATAAGTTTATTAATATTTTATTCCTTAAAATGGCACCCACACTACTTCTTCAGGAAAAGATAGAAATTATTTTAATTTCTGGAGATAATTACAAAAGCCATAGAGAAACAGCAGCAATTTTTAATGAGAGGCACCCCGATAAATCCCTCCATTATTCCACAGTATCTCGTCTAGTCAATAAATTTAAAGAAACGGGATCGGTAGAAAATCAGTATAAAGTTTCCCATGAAAAACCGGTAACAGGTGACGAAGGTTCTCTGGATGTGTGTTTGTCGATCACAGAAACACCCCAATTAGCAGTTAGTCAAATATCGGAGATCACTAACATTCACGAAAGATCTGTGCGGAGGATATTAAAAAGAAACAAATTTCATCCGTACAAACCTAAATTTGTACAAGTATTAAAAGATAGGGATTATGACGCAAGCTTCGATTTTTGTGCCTGGTTCCAGGGTATGATTGAGGAAGATTTTAATTTCCCAAAGAACGTTCTTTTCTCGGATGAAGCTACATTTACCTCTAACGGAACCGTCAGTTCACAAAACTGTAGATGGTGGGCCACCGAAAACCCAGACTTTGTAATTCAGAGTAAAGACCAATATAGTTTTAAGGTTAATGTGTGGTGCGGAATTTTCAACCTCAGAATAGTGGGACCTTTTTTCTTTAGAGACAATTTAAATTCAGAACGATATTTAGAATTTCTACAAACTGAGATATCTGACTTTTTAGACAATTTGTCATTAGCCGAAAGAAGAAATTTATACTTTCAACAAGACGGAGCTAGCATTCATTCCACAAATGAGGTGAAGAGATGGCTGGATCAAGAATTTGGAAACCAGTGGATAGGACGGTTTTCTGAAAATCCGTGGCCTGCGAGATCACCAGATCTGACTCCGTTAGATTTCTTTATGTGGGGATACCTAAAGAACTCTGTGTACAAACATCGACCCTTTAGGAATATACAAAATTTAGAGAATGTCATTAGAAATTGTGTATCTATTGCAAATAAATCGTAAAATGCTCCGAAATGTTAATCGAGAGTTGCGCTCGAGAACAATAGTATGTATGGAGAGAAATGGTGGTCATACTGAGTTTTAAATTTTGTGCACCCAAGGAAAAACAATGATTTTTTATGTTGTTAGTACAGAATTTGACTACTTTTAAGTTTTTCTTACATTGGTTTTCGTTTATGAAATTTCGATTAAATAAACAGGTAATTTTTTGTTTATTATCTATTTTACTCCCCTTAACTTTACAAAAAGTCGAACTTCAGATATATTTAAGACGATTAAGGTTTTCTCAATGTAATCTCATTGAAATGTCTCTAAAATTTTGACACTGCTGCTAGATACAAATCATTGCAACAGCTAGCGTCCGGCGAAACCCTGTTTTTTTTAATTTTGTCCTGTCAATTGTAGAAAAAACTACTACATTCGTTTATTTTCATCCAGATACATGGGCTTTACATTAGCCAAGCTATCTAAACGAAAAAAACTGGAAATTTGTAAATCGATAAAAAAATATTTAAAAAAAATTGAGTTTTCCAATTTTTTTAAATAAAATCTTAAAATTTTGCACAAAGACCTAGAATTTAATTCTAAGCAATTTTTTCAAATAACTTTTTTTGATATCTCGTCAACTAACCTCACTTTTTGTAAATTAACAATTTTTTTTTTAATTTGACGCTATACCAGTGGTCACGTGACGTATGTCAAAATCGATTTTTAGGTTATCGGACATGCAGAACCGATCCCCTGGGAAAGTTTTTCCGATACTCTCCTAATAAAAATTTTTCCCATATGTTGCGAACTTTTTGCCGGTCACTGTATATATATATATATATATATATATATATATATATATATATATATATATATATATATATATATATATATATATATATATTGTCACGCCCTCGTGTTATAGGGTGTAATTTGGGGCGTAGAGGTATCGGAACCCTAACTAGATTGAAACTAAACGTAATTTAAAAACAAACTTAAATCATTTATTTACAGAAAATAGGAACATTAAATGGCATACAAAATACAGATTTATGTTATTACTCTCGTAAGACAACTTAATTTTATATTACTTACATTAAATATTTGAACATCATTTCTTCTACAATCTATCACAATCACCAACGTATCGGACCGAGGATCGTGCACTAGTGTCCTTTCCGACTCTTGTCTTTGCGATCGCCCTATTACCTCGTCAGCAATTTCCCCCTTTATTTGGAGAGTTGACTTTAGGTCGAAAACCTCGATAATGCTGACTAGATAATTAGACGTCATTTCAATAAATTATTTCGCGTAATTATTTGATTTTATAAAGGAACTATAATATTTCATAGTTGCAACTTTAATGTATATTCAATAAATAAGCTACATCCTGCCAATGTAGAGGGCAATAACTTATGATTAAGTAAAATAGGATTATAGATTACTTATTGAACTTCCAAATATTGATCTATGAAATATTATTGGGTTTTTCCACTTGTGACACAATATATATATATATATATATATATATATATATATATATATATATATATATATATATATATATATATATATATATTCTAGTCTGATTCTATCCAATATCTTGTATTGTAATTCTTGATCCTGTCTAGCATTCACTTGACATATCTGTTTTTTTTTTGTGGGGCTATATCATAAAGGTATGATAAAATTGTTTTCCCAACTTCTCAAGATTTAAAGAGAAGAATGTCGTCTTAGTAAATAATTCTTAAATAAAATAAAAGCTACGTACGGTAATTAACTTAAATTTTTCCAAATAAAATAATGTTAACCAAATCTAGAGCGTCCCTTTTTCTTCAGCTTTCGATCTCCTTTTAATTACGTTCAGTCACTTAATCCTCTTTGCGTATTTTTACTACATTTTACACATTTACTACGCAACTGATTTTTACTGCACTACTCTATTACCATTATTCATTAACAACTATTTATTTGTAATGGATCTGTTATGTGTCTTGGAAAATTGTAGTGAAGTAAAAGAGATATACAGAGAGCCATTTAGTAAATAGTAGTAGATATAAAATAAATTTGAGGAAGTTTAAACGTCGAGTCGAATTTTTTTGTGGATTTTTAATTATTAGAGATAATACGTAAAAATAAGAATATCACAATGTGTAATATTGTTCATGTTCATATTATATTTAGTAGGACCCTTCATCCGTAGATGAAGATTCGCCGAACTTCACTTGCTAGGGTTCGATACGGTCGGTTTGGAAATATTGTTACCTCTCATCATGAACCTAGTAAACCATGGCAAAGTCCGGTCACATGTACTTAAAATTTCAAGTAATTTTAATTGTACCTATTAATATAACATCTCATTCGCCTTGTAAGAAATTTTTGACATATCCCCTTTTTGAGGAAATGGTTCGTAATTCTGGGTTGCTTTTCCAAAATAATATATGCATGTGTACCTACATTTCGGAATCAAAAGTAAAAAAAAATTCTGTCAAGTGCAAGCTATACTTGCACAATTAGTGTTCCGTGCAATCAGCATCCCCACTCCCCATTTCCTGAGCAAACCTCGGCCCACCGATTTCCGCCAATCTGCCGTGCTACCCTCTGCCGCGCGCCGACGAGACGGCACCAACGCCGTATCAGTGCTGGGATTCCAGAATGCTATTCGATATCGAAATGTTCTATTTGGCGCAAAAAACCGATTTCCGTTCGTTTTCAGCTGATCGCGGATCGTCTAAAACGATATCGAGTTGTTCGGTACCTCTAGAGATCCCGTTTCGGTCGATTTCGAACTGATTTTTAGGTTAGAATTATTTGTTTTTGTGTTCAAAGTTTTTTTTTGTTTAATTTCACATTTCATGTAAGTATACCAATAAATAAAATGTATTTATTTAAAAAATCGGATACTTACGTTGTAGTTAAGTTGATTTTTAATATTTTGGATAACAAAACAATAAACACACTATTCAGAAATTATCCTTCTTTCATCTGATTTTTTAAGTTTGGATGAAACAAAAAACTATTGTGTTTCTAGGGCTTTTAAAGTACGGGAAGCACACTGGAATATCTTCATAGAATATATGTCAGCATATCCAGAGTTTGCCCGAGGTAGACTGAATAATGCCCAAGCTAGGCATACCTATAAGAAAATGGGGACAGAGTTAGCTGTATATATATATATATATATATATATATATATATATATATATATATATATATATATATATATATATATATATATATATATATATATATATATACAGGGTGGTCAAAAAATTTTATTCTTGAAAAAAGTTGGTGCTTGTTCTAAAACCTCTAAATAAAGATGACAGTTTTTCCAACATTTGCGTACGTAAGGTCATAAATTACAAGAAAGTGAAAATCGCTGAAGAATAAACTACCTGTTTTTAAAAATTCACGATAATGTGACTAAGAAAAGTTCCTTAGCACCTCATTAAAATCCTATATACAAGATTTAAAGTCAAAATTGTAAAAAAAGTTTGATATATTTTCAAAATTTTACATCGCCCTGACTAATTTTATTTTTTTAAATCCGGAACTCTTATCCATCCGACCGTAAAATGTTAAAATGATAATTTTTGTTAAGTTTTTCCAGCTAGTCTTAATGATTTTTTTTTTCATGAAATTCTACTTGTTTTTTTGTTTCAATGCGAGTTTTCTGGAACAGTTAGCAACATAAATCTTTGTAAGTTTAACCTGAAATTATATTTTGGATTTTGATGAGATTCTAAGCAATTTTTCTTCATAAAGTTTTCATAAAATTGGTCAGGGCGATACTCGGGCAACGTGAAATTTTGAAGAATATGGCAAACTTTTTCTTTACAATTTTAACTTCGAATTTTGTATTTAGGATTTTAGTGGGGTCCTAAGGAACTTTTTGTTAATAATATTTTCGTCAATTTTTAAAAATAGAGGTAGTTTATTCTTCAAAGATTTGATTTTTTTTTTCAATTGATGACCTCAGTACGCAAATGTTACAAAATCTGTCAGTATTTAGAGGTTTCGGAACAATCGACAGCTTTTCCCAGGAATACAATTTTCTGAGAAACGTCAAATAAAAAAAATTCCCATTTGGTGCAAACTTTTTTGACCACCCTGTATATATACATATAGTACTGACCGCAGGGGCGTATTGATGGGGGAGACCCAAATATGTATATACAGGGTATCCCACGACGATTTTCCCAGCACATTGCTCGGAAACGGTACCAGATAGAAAAAAATGTTTAAGAATAAAAACTAAGGGCTTGTAAGGGAGCATCTAGAAAGGGTAATTTTAGATGTACAGTGTTTCAAAAATAGTAGTATTGCTGCCAAGTTAATTTTTTTTAAATGGAGCACCCTGTATATTATTAGTTTTTCGAATAGCTTGTTTCAAGACAAATTCAACCATAGCATACTTATTACGTTTCTAATTTAAAATGACTGAAATATGAGCGATTAAATGATCAATTACGCAAGCATAAACAGATATGCAATAATAACAATAACCACCAGCGAAATATTGAAGAGTATGACGGGGACTGTCATGTCACGAGTCAGTTAATTATTATTAATTATTTCTAGTATTAAGAAATGTCTTCTCTTTTTACATAATATGACGAGTATGTCGACATGCTCCTGATATACGGAGAATGTCACAAGAATGAAAGACATGCTCAAAATCTGTACAGTCAACGAGTACCCGAATCAAATCCTAGCTATAGAACGTTTCGTAATGTTGAACAAAAATTAAGAAGTGGTTCCTTTCCCAGTGGTAGGGCGCAAACACCAAGAAGAAAACGAGTCCGAACAGAGGAAAACAATATTAACATCTTGGCCTATGTTCAAGTATATCCACATGTCTCCACTCGACTTCTTGGGGAAGAATTAAGTATTGGAAAAAGTACAGTTGAAAGGACACTAAACGATTATGAATACCACCCCTACAAGACCGTCTTTTTTTAAACAAAATTTTATGGAGCGATGAAAGTAGGTTCCACAACAACGGCACAGTAAATCGCCCCAATTGCCACTACTGGTCATCTGTAAATCCTCACTGGATGAAGGAGACTAATTTTCAGGTAGTTTGGGGGGTTAACGTTTGGTGCGGTTTATTAATGGCTATCTTATACGCAGTTCAACAGTTGGGCACGTTTACCTATGTAATCTGTTTGTCAAGTGAGGGTTCCTATAATCCTACATACTAGTTGGGCACGGAGCTACCTGTGCTCGATGATGCATTATAATAATAAGTTTATTAGAAATATTTTTTCAAAAGGTGGTATTTGTAATATATTCAATAATTACTGGAAAGAAAAGTTCATTATATTGCTGATTTAATAATTTTATTAATTTTTTAAAAAAGATAGTAAGAAGGTAATAATATACAATTCTAAATAATAATGTAAGTAATAGTAAATAATTCTAAATAATAATGTAATAATATAGATATAATTCTAAATAATCATTTTTTTAGAGACTAGGCGCATATTTATAGGAAACACTTCTAACAAAACTTATTCTATCAATGATATTGCCAGCATATTCTACAATTTTTTTCTCTACAAAATCCCGATTTTTTCTGATACCGGGCCTCAATACTTTCTGAAACTTATAAGCCGAATTTATTTTAATGTACACCTCACTTTGAATATTTTGAAGCATATCGACAAAGTGATAGATATTAGGATGTGGGTGATAAAAGCTAGAATTAAATTTTGAATGAAACGATTGACACACCAGTCGTCCTACACAATGATGATGTAGAGCAAGCCCAAATGCTCGGCGGAAATAATGAATCCTCACTAATGTAGTTATCTACTAAATAATCGCAAAATTCTTGAAGTTTAACATTTACAGGCAAGGCAGAAACTAAATCAAATGTAAAACATTCACCCACCTCTTCAGGATCTAAAAACTGAAGGCCAAAGAAATATCTTAAAATCTTTCCAATTTCTGTATTTTCTTTGTATTCAGAACTTAACCCTAGAGATTGAATTTTTCTGAACCAAGCTTGTGTCAGATGAAACCTACATCCTATAATATTAGTTTCAGACCAGATATTATTAACAGCTTTGTGAATAGCTAACTCAAAGTCAATTACAATATTCCTCGGATTAAAAATTAAATCATTGTCTTTACACTTATCAATTATAATTCTGAATAGAGATTGATACACATGTTGCTTTTTGCTAGGCAATAGGCAGAATATAAGGGGTACATAATAACCACTCTTAAATCCGAATATAGTAAAAAATTGGCAAAAAAACTTAGCACAAAAGTTAAAAGTACCGTCCATAAATACAGTTTCCACAGCACAGAGAAAATGTAGATTTGTATAACACGAAAAAATTATAATTTCAAGTTCTGCATTATTTACCGATAAGAATGACTCGTCCTTGGAAGTTTTGGGTTGCAACCATAGAGAAAATATATAGTAGAGAAATAATGTCAATTACGAATGCGGCAAATTTACCGAGCTGAATCCGTAAACAAAGACGGTCCTCTGCGGGCTTGCGCATTGTCGAACGTTTGCCTTGTGATAGACAGGACCGTACTTCAAAATTTATTTTACATGACGTGAATCTTTTATCGAGTAATAAATGCTAAATATATTACTTGTAATTATTCTTTTTATTAATGATAAAAATGTAACCATTAGTGAGATTTTAACAAAAAGTGTATAGTTTGTTGGCTTAAATCTGAGTTGTCTTGCTATACAAAACTGTCGATAATTCCTCGAAAATAGCTCAGTTCATATATATACAGTGCGTCTCTTTAATGTTTTTAAACGTTACATTTACAAAATTGAAAGTTGAAATAAAATATAAACATAGTATTCTAAACAATAGAAATAAAATATGCAACTGTTTTAAGAAGTAAAATAGTAAATCAAAAAAATTACATGTGTATATTTTATTGGATTGGCATCCCATCGTGTATAATTCTTGAACAAAGCAAGTTCTAGGGTAAGATGTAAATATTTTTACACCTATTTACAGTGTGTGCACTTGATACTTTGCTGAAAGCGCTACTACTTACGGCCCCATGTCAATCTAATCCACCGATATCTTAGCGATCCTTTGGCGAAAGCGCTTTTTTCTTTCGCCATCCCTTTTAAAATACTCCCCTCTACCCTAATCCACTAGTATTTTTAGTGCCCCTTTGACGAAAGCGCAAATATGCCTTCTGGACACTCACCCTTCTAATCCACTGATATCTTAGCGATCCTTTGGCGAAAGCGCTTTTTTCTTTCGCCATCCGTTTTAAAATACTCCCCTCTACCCTAATCCACTAGTATTTTTAGTGCCCCTTTGGCGAAAGCGCAAATATGCCTTTTGGACACACTCACCCTTATGCAATATAGGGGAAGGAGGCATTGACACTATATATGACCTTCTTACACCATCTTACCCCTTATACAATGCCCCTAATACACACACACCCCATCAGTGCCTTTCTGACACCTTGACCACACTCAATATACGTCACTGACAAATATTTCTACTTCTCCGTGTGTGTATTCACTTCAACACCGGAGTGCATTTAAGATAAATTATATTTTTTACCTCCTATTCTTTCACATATTCATATAATTTAAATTTGGAATTAAACTATTTCTATTTATGCACTACTTGTAAGAAATAGACTACGAAATAATTCCTTATATTTAAAAGTTGGATACATAATTGGCGAAACATATCAAATGTCTGTAACACTTTGTAAAGACTATTTTTGTATCGAAATAACAAGCTTCAGAGGTTCGCTATATTCGCCACCCCAACCAAAAATACCATAACATACAAATGACTGAGATTTTTTTGGCCCGGTTCTGTTCGCCGCGTTGCGTCATTGAGTTCAACAACCACTTTTGCTAGACGTCCCGAGTGCGCATGCCTCGAGAGGACCGTCGTTTAAAAATCTGACTGGCGCCCACTGCGCACAAACGCACTTTTTCGCCCATACATTGGACGGATTCAGCTGGTGTCGCGAATACGTTGTGATGGTCTAAATATATCTTGTCTATGGTTGCAACGCTGCGAGAGATGAAAAAACGTCATTCCGATTCTTTGGCAAAGTGGGTACTTGGCTTTTTCTGCACTCATAAATATTCTTTCGGATTAAGTTTAAGTCATTTGTTGTAATGCTTTCTGCTACATTATCACGAAGTTCTTGATGAATAAGTTTTGATGGCCGTTCATAGAGATTTTTTGCAGCCTTTCTCTTGATAGAGTTACTTAATTTTTGTCTGCAAATGTTTTCTTCTGGCCCGTGATTATGAACCAAATCGGCCTTTAGTATGGTGTTAAAGTCTGCAATGGGGGTGTACACCTTAGCTATGCACTTTGATTTTTTGTTTACGCACCTGCAATGAATGCTATTATTTTTTAGTTCTTTAGCAACACAAAATTTAAATTGATCTATAATCAACAGATTTTTTCCTTTTTCACTAAGCATAGTTTTAACTTCCATCTTCAAACCGGTAAACTAAACAACTGAAGTAAATTATTGTGTAACCTCTTCTCCATATACATTTTATAATCATGCCTATAAATATTCTAAGAAATTACCTACCTGACAGGTTCACCCTCTAATGAGATTACACTAATCCCTTCCAATTTCTTTTCGTGCCCAACTGTTAGGTAGGCTTTTCGAATTACCATCGGCTGTGCCCAACTCGGTAGCGCCCATCTTATAGGTCCTTACTTTTACCAAGGGACACTCAATGGAGAACGATTTTAAAATTTTCTTCAAAACGAAGATCCCTTATTACTTGAAAATATCCCTATCAATGAAAGAGCCTCTATGTGGTGGCAGCAAGATGGAGCTCCCCCTCACAAATTATTTAGATGCCGCGTTTCCTGCGCGGTGGATTGGCCGAAATGGTGTGATCCTGTGGCCACCACGGTCACCGGATTTGACCCCTTTAGATTTTTTTCTTTGGAAGAAAAACTAACAGCTCACTCCAAGGCCAATGAATTGTTAGTTGTAGTTTTAAAGTTCATTTTCATAATTATTATTATATTATGTATACATGCCAGTTGTATATAGCAGGTAGGTGCTACATATTTACCGCTTTAACACTAGCATTAGCATATTTATAGTTTTACCACAAATGTGTTGGTTGTGTTGGTGTATAAGTTTATTTTGTTATAAATGTTAACTGAATTTTAAATGAATAAAAATTATATTTAAATATTTTCTGGTTTTATTAGGTAAAAAATTGACATCATAGCTTGCTCCAAAAAAAAAATTGAGGTTTTGAAAAGTTGGCAGAGAAAGGTTATAATGGCGTCTACAAATTTTCTATAAAAGTGCACAGGAAGTATCAACTACGTTGGAACTATGGTATCTTTGGCGTACCGACACTGTTCATACAATATAATATATTTGGGTTTCCAATTTCGTTGCCCAGTGATATGCTGGTAATATAATTTTTATGTTTAATATATCTGTTCACTCTATATCCAAAAGAATATTTATACTTAAAAGGATATATTCAAATATTCATGTCATATTCTGAAGTAGTTTTTTCATGTTCACAATCAGTCCTAATGATATCTTATAGTACGTTACATGTATATTCCTGTTAAATCCGCAACAAGACCTGGAATACCACAGACCGGATATCATGGGGTTGTAATATGATTGTACATATAACTAAAATTGACGAAGAAATTATGTACTTCCAATGTCTTCATTATATTTTATGTAATAAATGTCAAATGTACATATCATATCTGACAATGAATATACTAGAAGAAATAAATAATGTGTATTAACGTCATATTAGTTGGTACCCACACAGCTCGTGCCCTTCACGTCTCTGATACGTCCTGTGTATTTTTATGGTTAAAGCAAAACTTTACATTTAGAAAATCTATAGGTACATCCATGAGACATACTGGAGGATATTCTGTGAATTTAATATGAACCTGCATATTCGCCAAATTCGCGACAAACTGATCAACATTACTCGTCATTTTTATATTTCCTGTATATTTAATTGCTATTCAATACCAATTAGTGAATATACATATACTTCGGTGAATGTATTATGTATAGCCATTTAATGTTATTTTGATATGTGGGTTCTGATACGTCCTATACCTATATGATGCAAATGTGTCCTATTTAATAAAAGTGAGTACCAAAGCATAAAACAATGTTAGTCGTAGTAAGTACATATATCAATACATTTGTCAACATCGCATGTATCTTTGTGTGTCGCTCTGATAAGTAAAATAAGTTGTAAAGCGCATTTTGCTTCGACCCTAAATTTAAGTGTTATGTTATTAGTCATGATCCTTGTGCGTGGCGCTAAACTTCTACACGTAGTAAAGAAAAGGTAAGGTATGTACTATTTTTTATTAACAAGATATTACCCTAAAGTTCCAACCTGAAGATTTGTTTAATTCAAAAAGAGGTACATGCATGTGTTTTGAAAACTTGTTACAATTTTAATCTGCTTCCCAAAGATATTGTAAATAAAGGTTTAAAACTTACCAGTTTGTCATTATGGCAATGGAAATAAAGCATATATTCTCTTATCTTATGATTTCGTTTATTTTAGTTCTTGTAAGTATAATGTAAATACTAACTTATAGTTTATTCTACTTTTCCTTATCGTCAAGTCTTCTAGAATCTTTCCTGAGGCCACCCTAAAAATAGAAAATAAGTTTAGTTTAGTTGTTTGGTTGAGAATTTAAAACTGATAAATTTTCTGCTTTATTGTTGCACAGTCAAAACCTACCTGATAATTCTTCAAGTGAGACGTAAGTCAGTCAATAGTCACCATTATTCCTGGTATCTGACTCCATCTCCTTAGATTAGCTAATTCTCAGTTCTCACAGTCTTAATCGTTTGAAAATCTTGCTAGGTCTTATTTAGTTTTGTTGTGTTTGGTTTATCGAGACCTAAAAATGAAAATTTAGGAAAAATTTGTTATAGGTATTAAGATATACTGTAGAATTAAATGTATGGGCAGATATAACAATTTAAAGTCGTTTTGTGTTACAGTGTAGTACCTTAAAAACCATTAATTAAAAATTGTTTGTTTTTGTTTATAAAATAAACAATTGTCAGATGTCACATTTAATAAAATGAAATTCCCTAGGTCTTTGACATTCAGAAACGAACGGCCGTTTTCTGACGTCGGATTTGGTCATTTTTTTTGGCAGATGCCTTTGCAAAGTTGCATTCGGGCTAGCTAACAGCAGTTTAGCTGATATATTTTGAATTTTGGGGCCTAAAACTATAATTTTTGGTGGTAATATGTCTTGTTACGCCAAAACAATCAGTTGATTGAGTTTTTTTTAGTTTTGTGGGCAAAACCCCAAAGTTCAGGTTTTCTTGTACGATCAAAGAGGCCAAACACGATCTCAGGTGAGTTTCCTATCAAATACCTGTTGTTTTATGTGACTACTGCACTGTTGCTTAGATTTGGTTTATAATATCTTAAAATTTGCCTACCTTAGTTTGTATTTGACCGTCATACCCTAACGCTTGCTTTTGTTGCAGGCCTCTTTTTGTTTACTTTTTCTTCTGTTCTACGTCTCTTTTCTTTCTTCATTCTCTTTTCACCTGTTGGTACTTCGTTCCTGTTCTTTCGTCAGTGACTTCTCCTTTCCGTCATCCTTATGGAACTTCTGACGCCGTTGTAGAGGAGGACCGCTGCTCCTACACCCTACGAGTGCTAGGATACGATACAGGGTTCGACTCGCCTCACTGCCTAAGTACTTGAGACGCCACACCACTACTAAGTTCAGGTTTGACATGTCTGTGCTGTTTTATCAGTGACAATCGCGTATAATAACTTAAGGCTCTAGGCCTTCACTTACGCACTCACTAAACTTCACATGGTAGCTCAAGTGTATAATTAGTACCTAGTCTCTTGTAAATATTCTGATACTGTTTAATTTTGATATGCTGTACCGTTCACTCTAATTTTAGTTGATATCATGTAGAGTTATTATTAGTTTAAATCGCTAACAAAGCAATGAGTAAAGAGGCCTGTTTGCTCCCTTACCTGTACATTCGCCACAATATTAGATAAATGTAGCGTTTTGCCATTCCCTACTGATTTTGGCATCTTAATTTAATCATTTATTTAGCTTCATAACTTAAATTATTAATCATCACGTTATGCAAATCTAACCTAACTAAACATTCTTTTAAAAGCACAGAAAGCTGCCACAGTCAGGGGAGTAGGCACTTTCTCTGGAGCAGAACTACGTTCCATAACCGTGTTCTAGACGCTCTGTTCGGTACCCCCTCAGGGTTGTAAATTGTATATAGGCATATGCTGGCTTAATTTCTATTAAATTAACAGTTTTAAGAGGGTAAATGTTGTTTCAATTTTTAGTCTAGCTTTCCTGTTTTCTTTTTAACTACAGTCTCTGCTTTACCTAGGGTATTAAAACAGGTGGCGCTGTTATTACCGTTCTGGTTACCCCCCCCCCCCCCAATCTCCGCGGCAGAGCTAGCCGACGTAGCCCATAAGGCAGAGACTAGATAATCTAGAGATTGAGCAACTCAGCTCTGTTATCTTAGGGTCCACGGGTTTTTAGTAACTCATTTAATATTTTAAAGAGGCTAACCCCGCTAGTAATAAAAGTAATTCATTCTTCTCTCATAATAAAGAACTCTGGACCCCGTATTTCTCTAAGTTACAAATGGCGCCTTTCAACGGGTATTAAAGTATATGTTGCTTTCTTTAATAGTATTTTATTAAGGTTATGCTCCAGAAAAGTGCGCAACGGTATTGTTTTTGCTGTTACCTTTAAGTTACATTTTTGTCATGTAATAAGAAGTACAAAGTGAGTGCGTCCGACAGTACGTTCGGAATAATAATTGTTATAAAGAATATTTTGGTATAAACGTTTTCTCTTGGATATAACGTATCGAACATTTACCGATATTGTTGTCGATTTTCAAGTAATTTTGGTGTTGGTATGTGCAAGACACATCAACAAAATTTTGGTAAATACTAAAAGTTTATTTAAAAAAAATATATATATATATATATATATTTTAGTAAAGTTAGTAAGTCTTATACTTAGTTGAACATACAGGTCTTATACTATTCATTGTTGAGTCTTTTACTATAAACTTACCTGACATTTATTTTCATTATGGTGGTGCTTTGGTAGTAGAGGCAGCTTCAAGACATCATAAAGATACCTTAAGTAAACGTTAAGTACTACCGCGAAAATATCGCGATTTCTGAAGTACGTTCTTAGTTTTAAATACTTGGCTAAAAAGTATTTTTCTTCTGAATTTTTTTTTATGGTGTGAGACACCTGATTGTGAGTTTTTTTTTTGTCGTTACATTTTGGCCTTGTGTGGGTTGTTATCCCACGATAACCTATTTTTTTTTGTTTTTTTTGGTAGGGGTCGGGGTTGTACGTCACTGGGTGACATACATCTTAACTACTAAAGTGATATAGTATTTTTTTTTATATTTGGGTATAGATTAAGCATACATTACCGTATATATTCAGTGAATATTTTTATTTTTTTCCTGTCTTCACATACGGATACATTACCGTATATATAGTGTATATTTATATTTTTTGTTTCCTGTCATCACATAGGGAGAAGTGGTCAGGTTTAACGATTGCTGCAGGCAGTGTTAAAGCTAATACATCTCTATAGTTTTTTTTTTGTTGCATATATTATATCTAATAATAAAACTCATTAAAAATGGAAATCAATCGGTTAGCAGGTGATGACCTTGACTATGAACTGAAAATCCGTGGTCTGCCAATTCCGCGTACGGTTACGGAAAAGCGTGTCGCAGTTCGGGATGTTTTCCGTATGGAACGTGAAGGATTGGTGATGGCACCAACTTCTACAAACCTTGACGTGGTAACAGAATTATGCACGTGTAGAGCTAAACTGTTTCAACTCGGCGGTGACCTTTTGGCATTTAACCACGCGAATCGTGAAAATGAGTATGATCGAATTTATTCACGTCTTCAACAAATACAGCTTAGGCTGAGTCGTATACATTGTCAGGACAGAATAGATACTGATATTCTGAAAGATCTAACCGTTCTTTGTTCACGATATATTACCGATCTAAATTCGACGTATGCTAACTTACCTGTCTCGGAATTATTGCGCTCGGAAGCTCGTGGCGGCCCGTCGATGTCCTCCAATCGTGTCGAACAAGTTTCGTTGATTGATCAAGAGATACCTCAAAACACATCTGCTGTTCAGACAGAAATGGATCCACCGTTTAATCAGAGTGGACCTTCTGTTTCATACGACCTAGTGCGCATTGACGACGATGTTCCTCCTACCACGACCTCGGCGCGCGTGAACATTCTGTCGAACATTCGTCTTAATCCCCCAACATCTACGAATGAACAATCAATCAATACTGACACGGGTATTCGTCACAAACCGCATAATAATCGAAGGATTATTAGTGCTCCCCCTCCCATGTTTCTTGGAGAGTCAGAAACTTCGAATGTCCCAACCGTTACCGGTCGGTCGAATAACATTCGTCCTTCTGAACAATTCCCAGTAGAGACCGCTAGAGATTTTTCTTTACCGGCTCATGCCGTTCCATTGCCGTCCCACCGCGTACCACCTGAGTACAGTTCCGTTCCGAATGATGAACCTATGCGTTCGGAATCAAATTATTTAGGAAGAGGCATACAAAATACTTTAGCTTCACGCAACTTTCCACGCGTAGATATGAATCGTCGAAATTATTTCTCGGAATCGTTACCGCAAAACTATAGTAAAACTAATACGGATAGTTTTCAGACGGGTAACGTTAATAGGTCACTTCCGGAATACGTCTTACCTCGAGCCGTTCGTGCGTCGTCTCCCACGAGACGTAACTCACACGTCAGATTTTCAGACGAAGACAATTTCTCCCGTATTCCGAATGTGGATCCGGTTAGGAACGATGAACAATTGTCATATTCTAATCCCTATGTCAACTTGGCAAATATGCTTGACAATTTTCAATTTTCCCCATTGCGCGGAAATTCTTATTCAGAAGCAAACCGTCTTTTCGATGCGAGTCGCTGGAACGTTAAATATAACGGGCGAACTAGCGTTAACGATTTTATAGAGCGTGTTGAAGAAGTCCGCTTGTCACGAGGAGTCTCCAAGGAACAGCTCGTACGGTCTGCTCCGGAGATTTTTACGGACGAGGCACTTTTATGGTACAGAACTTGCTCTTTCAGTAGTTGGGATGACTTGGTCATGCAATTGCGAGAAGCTTTTCAGCCATACGACTACAATTATTCTCTTTGGGACGAAATCCGTAGGAGAACCCAAGGTGCTCAAGAACGAGTACTCACCTTTGTGGTTGCCATGGAGAATTTGTTCCGCAAACTGTCTGATCCTCCCTCGGACCAGGCAAAAATTCAAATTATAAGACGTAATCTCTTACCTTACATTCAAAGTGGCCTCGCCACGTGTGAAGTAAGATCGATGCAAGATTTAATACGCCTCAGTAGGGCTATTGAAGAAACTGAGACACGAATTCAACGATTTCAGCCACCTCCTACCAATCATCGGCATTTGTTGGAACCAGAACTTGGTTATAGGAAAGCCCCATCCAATTCATTGTCAGCGATTGATGATTTTGGCCTTGAGTCGCAGTCCGGCTCACCGAATGTTGACGCATTGGCCACGCCTTCTCAGTCGACTCTTTGTTGGAGCTGCAAGAGAACAGGTCATTGTTTTCGGCAGTGCGCTCAGCCGAAGCGTCGATTCTGTTATAGATGTGGTCGTGATGACGTAACGACTAAGTTTTGTCCTCAGTGTACAAAAAACGACACTGCAGGAGGGCAATAGGCCAACCGCCTTTCCTGCCAGAATCTAAGGTCCTGGCCAAAAATAATATTATTTTGGATTTTATTCTGGCTCATGCTAAGAATGATGAACGACCCTACCTTGACGTTATGATCTATGGTAAATCTATTCTTGGACTGTTAGATAGTGGATCTTCTAGGACGATTATAGGATATTCTGGTTGGGAAATACTTAAGGGTCTTTGTCACCTTAATGTTTCAACCAAGACTGAGTGTACAGTTGCGAATGGTAGTACTTGCAAAAGTATTGGGACGGTATCTCTGCCGATCCAATTATGCGATCGAGTGGCACTATTGGATGTCTTAGTTGTTCCTGAACTTCACCATACTCTTATTCTTGGTGTCGACTTTTGGTCTCGAATGGGACTTATACCGGATTTATATCCCTGAAAGTGGACATTTACGACTGAGGGATCTTCTACATCAGCTAGCCTTGCTGCTATCCAGTCAATTGACTCTCTCTCCCTGGAACAACGTGCTGTTCTGGATCGTTTGGTTGCTGAGACATTCGCGACTATGAATAACAATCTGGGTTGCACTAATATGGTGGAACTTGTTATTCAAACCACATCTGCGCCTATTAAGCAGCGTTATTACCCGCTATCGCCTGCATTGCAAAAGCAAGTGCATGCCGAGCTAGAGCAGATGCTCACTGATGGGATTGTTGAACCTTCCAATTCCCCTTGGTCTTCGCCGATTGTTTTGGTGAAGAAGAAGTCAGGTGGTTGGAGATTTTGTGCCGACTACCGTGCATTGAACAAAGTTACTGTTCCCGATGCATATCCCATACCGTACGTAAGCGCTACGCTCGACAAATTACGTGATGCCAAATATCTCACCACCCTTGATATAAAATCAGCATATTGGCAAATTCCAATTGCCAAGGAATCTAGGCCGCTTACTGCTTTCACAGTGCCAGGCCGTGGTCTATACCAATTTACTAGAATGCCGTTTGGCCTTACTAACGCCCCTGCGGTATGGCAGAGACTCATTGACAGAGTGATAGGAGTGGATCTCGAGGCCTATGTATTTGTGTATCTCGATGACGTTATTCTCTGTACACCTACGTTTGACCAGCACATCACGGTTCTTCGTGAGGTTATTGAGCGCATTAAGCGCGCGGGTTTGATCCTTAATGAGGAGAAGTGTCAGTTCTGTAAACCTGAACTCAGATACCTGGGTTATGTTGTTAATGCGTCTGGTCTTTTGGTGGACCCTGATAAGGTAGAGGCGATTTTACAAATCCCTACGCCCAAAAATGTAACGGAAATCAGACGTATAGTTGGTGTTGCGTCATGGTACCGACGATTTGTGCCAAATTTCTCTACGATTATTGCTCCGCTAACAGCTCTCACAAGGAAAAACGTCAAATTTCTGTGGGATCAACAGTGCGAGAGTGCGTTCAACCAGATTAAGGAACATCTTGTTAAAGCCCCTGTGTTGTCATGTCCAAATTTCGATATTCCCTTTTTAGTTCAGTGTGATGCTTCTGATTATGGCTTGGGAGCAGTGCTTCTGCAGAGACAGGATGGAGAAGAACGAGTGGTTCGCTATCTGAGTCGATCCCTCACAAAAGCAGAGAGGAAGTATAGTGTCACAGAAAAGGAATGTCTTGCTGTACTATTTGCGATTGAAAAGTTGCGGCCGTATATAGAGGGTTCCCATTTCACGGTTATAACCGATCACTATAGCTTAAAATGGTTGAATTCAATAAAGGATCCGGTTGGTCGGATCGCTCGTTGGGCTGTCAGGCTACAGCAATATGATTTTGACATCGAGCATAGGAAGGGTAAAGATAATGTGGTGCCTGATGCACTATCTAGGGCTGTACCCATCATTGATGCCGTTAATGACCAATCTACCGATCGTTGGTATCGCGAGATGTGTCTCAAAGTAGAGAAATATCCTTCTAAGTATTCGATGTGGTGGCTTGATGGAGGGCGATTGTTTAAGCGTGCTAAACATTCTTACCCCGCCTTAGCTAATCCACAATCGGAATGGTTGGTGGTTGTACCACGCGAGAAGCGTGCTGGAATTATAAAGGCTAATCACGACCCACCCACTTGTGGCCATCTAGGCATATTTAAGACCTTTTCGCGTATCGCTCAAAACTATTATTGGCCGAAAATGCGGGCAGAGGTTCGCAAATATATTAAAAGGTGTGAGGTTTGCCTCCAGACTAAACCGGAGCAGCAAGCGCCTATAGGTCTAATGCTGAGTCAACAACCTACTATCTCTCACCCTTGGCAGGTCATTAGTGTGGATTTGGTTGGTCCGCTACCGCGGTCATCAAGGGGTCATTGTTATGTCTTGTCGGTACATGATCTTTTTAGTAAGTTCACCTTGTTTTCCCCCTTAGGCAGGCTACCGCTCAGAGTGTGGTTCGTTGGATGGAAGATCATGTCATTCTTGTCTTCGGACGACCGAATAAACTGATTGCGGACAATGGTGTCCAATTTCGCAGCAAAATCTTTCGCGAATTAATGGACAGGTATGCCATTGAATTAAGACATACAGCAAACTATCATCCTCAAGCTAATCCTGTGGAGAGAGTACACCGAGTATTAAAGACGACTCTTTCTTCGTATGTATCTTCCGACCACAAAAAGTGGGACTGTTATCTTGCGAAAGTTGCTTTGGCGATGCGTTCAGCTGTTCACGAGACAACCGGCTTAACACCAAACTTCGTTATGTTTGGTCGAGAAATATCAGTCACAGAGCGACCCGTGGATGACAGACCGACTACTGACCAGCCGTTTGACGCTGCTACTCGTGCGCATACACTTAAGCAGGTATTCTTAGACGTTCAAAAACGGTTAACGCATGCGTACGAGAAAACTAAGAAGACCTATGACCTTCGTCGTAGGCCTGAACGTTTCCTTCAGGGTCAAAAGGTTTGGAAGAAGAATTATGTAATATCTGACGCTACTCGAAGCTTCGCGGCGAAGCTTGCCCCTAAATTTACTGGACCTTTCATAATTTCCAGAATTCTATCTCCATGGTCCTATGAACTTTCAGAACCTTCGGGGCGTAATATTGGCGCATGGCACGCCAAGGATTTAAAGGCTCATCCTCCCGATGATTCCACTTAACCCCCCGTGTACATTTTAATCAATTACAATCATTTCCTTGCCTTTTGTTGTGAGTTCCTAATTTATAAGTACCTACAAGTTTTTTTTTTGGTTTAAAGAGAAAAAAAAACTTTTTTTTGAGGAAGAGGGGATGTGTTACAATTTTAATCTGCTTCCCAAAGATATTGTAAATAAAGGTTTAAAACTTACCAGTTTGTCATTATGGCAATGGAAATAAAGCATATATTCTCTTATCTTATGATTTCGTTTATTTTAGTTCTTGTAAGTATAATGTAAATACTAACTTATAGTTTATTCTACTTTTCCTTATCGTCAAGTCTTCTAGAATCTTTCCTGAGGCCACCCTAAAAATAGAAAATAAGTTTAGTTTAGTTGTTTGGTTGAGAATTTAAAACTGATAAATTTTCTGCTTTATTGTTGCAAAGTCAAAACCTACCTGATAATTCTTCAAGTGAGACGTAAGCTAGTCAGTCAATAGTCACCATTATTCCTGGTATCTGACTCCATCTCCTTAGATTAGCTAATTCTCAGTTCTCACAGTCTTAATCGTTTGAAAATCTTGCTAGGTCTTATTTAGTTTTGTTGTGTTTGGTTTATCGAGACCTAAAAATGAAAATTTAGGAAAAATTTGTTATAGGTATTAAGATATACTGTAGAATTAAATGTATGGGCAGATATAACAATTTAAAGTCGTTTTGTATTACAGTGTAGTACCTTAAAAACCATTAATTAAAAATTGTTTGTTTTTGTTTATAAAATAAACAATTGTCAGATGTCACATTTAATAAAATGAAATTCCCTAGGTCTTTGACATTCAGAAACGAACGGCCGTTTTCTGACGTCGGATTTGGTCATTTTTTTTGGCAGATGCCTTTGCAAAGTTGCATTCGGGCTAGCTAACAGCAGTTTAGCTGATATATTTTGAATTTTGGGGCCTAAAACTATAATTTTTGGTGGTAATATGTCTTGTTACGCCAAAACAATCAGTTGATTGAGTTTTTTTTAGTTTTGTGGGCAAAACCCCAAAGTTCAGGTTTTCTTGTACGATCAAAGAGGCCAAACACGATCTCAGGTGAGTTTCCTATCAAATACCTGTTGTTTTATGTGACTACTGCACTGTTGCTTAGATTTGGTTTATAATATCTTAAAATTTGCCTACCTTAGTTTGTATTTGACCGTCATACCCTAACGCTTGCTTTTGTTGCAGGCCTCTTTTTGTTTACTTTTTCTTCTGTTCTACGTCTCTTTTCTTTCTTCATTCTCTTTTCACCTGTTGGTACTTCGTTCCTGTTCTTTCGTCAGTGACTTCTCCTTTCCGTCATCCTTATGGAACTTCTGACGCCGTTGTAGAGGAGGACCGCTGCTCCTACACCCTACGAGTGCTAGGATACGATACAGGGTTCGACTCGCCTCACTGCCTAAGTACTTGAGACACCACACCACTACTAAGTTCAGGTTTGACATGTCTGTGCTGTTTTATCAGTGACAATCGCGTATAATAACTTAAGGCTCTAGGCCTTCACTTACGCACTCACTAAACTTCACATGGTAGCTCAAGTGTATAATTAGTACCTAGTCTCTTGTAAATATTCTGATACTGTTTAATTTTGATATGCTGTACCGTTCACTCTAATTTTAGTTGATATCATGTAGAGTTATTATTAGTTTAAATCGCTAACAAAGCAATGAGTAAAGAGGCCTGTTTGCTCCCTTACCTGTACATTCGCCACAATATTAGATAAATGTAGCGTTTTGCCATTCCCTACTGATTTTGGCATCTTAATTTAATCATTTATTTAGCTTCATAACTTAAATTATTAATCATCACGTTATGCAAATCTAACCTAACTAAACATTCTTTTAAAAGCACAGAAAGCTGCCACAGTCAGGGGAGTAGGCACTTTCTCTGGAGCAGAACTACGTTCCATAACCGTGTTCTAGACGCTCTGTTCGGTACCCCCTCAGGGTTGTAAATTGTATATAGGCATATGCTGGCTTAATTTCTATTAAATTAACAGTTTTAAGAGGGTAAATGTTGTTTCAATTTTTAGTCTAGCTTTCCTGTTTTCTTTTTAACTACAGTCTCTGCTTTACCTAGGGTATTAAAACAGGTGGCGCTGTTATTACCGTTCTGGTTACCCCCCCCCCCCCCCAATCTCCGCGGCAGAGCTAGCCGACGTAGCCCATAAGGCAGAGACTAGATAATCTAGAGATTGAGCAACTCAGCTCTGTTATCTTAGGGTCCACGGGTTTTTAGTAACTCATTTAATATTTTAAAGAGGCTAACCCCGATAGTAATAAAAGTAATTCATTCTTCTCTCATAATAAAGAACTCTGGACCCCGTATTTCTCTAAGTTACAAACTATTAAGATTTTATAGTTTATAAGGGCGTTACTAAAAATGCCCAAAATTGCCCATGCGAACCTTTGATCCTTTGTTATTACGTTATGTTTTCTCTTTCTAATTTTGTGTATTTTCATCTGCGCAAAAGGGCGTTAAGGTGTGATTTTTTAATTTTGTAGAACAGAGTACCGCAATAAAAATTTCGCTTTTCTTGATGCCTGGGTAACAGCACCAAAGGAGCAAAAAGAAAGAACAGTTGTACAAGAAATGATGAGACTACTTAATCTTTCAAAGGCTTCTAAGGCTTTTACAGACTTTTACAGTCAAAAGATTCACGTGACAGCGAAAAACGGTCTGATAGTAGCAGTGATCAAGTCTTTCACTGGCTAGTTTGTGTCATCCCATATATTTTGGCTAATACAGTTCGTAATTTGGAATTATGTTTATTAGTATGGTCATCTTTTGCCCCTGGCTAATTAAATGCATTTATGTATCTAATATAATGGGTGTGTGTGGGATGATAACTACGTGTGCAGGAAATGACATTTCTGCCACCTTAGTTGTAATATATTTGAAAAATACATTTATTTATGTTAATTTTACAAAGTATTACGGCCTTTCTGCCTATATAACCTTTATGCAAATCTACATTAAAAATGTTATATTTAGAAAATGGACTTGGAAAAATGTTATTTCTATAATAATTCGGAGTAAAATTTCTATTTCTGCCTCTATTTTTATTACTAAGTTTGTGACACTCTGTAAACTTTTAAAATATTAATTTATGTTTACCATGTACACCTTTTTCCCTATGTCCTTGACACCATATAAAAGAAACTAAACAAATAAATCCAAAGGGGAGTTTTAGATTTTTGTCCAATTTCCCTATTCCTCGTGCCACTGTGCGCTGTCTCACAACTTTAACACCCATAAGCCTGATATCAAAATAAAGCCTCAAATAATATCTAAACGACGCAACGACGACGACATGAAAATAGAGATCTGTAAAGCGTAAAATAGAAAATCCTGATTTTAGTACCGGTTTTGCAAAACAAAGTTGTAGAATAATCAAAACATTACTTGATATTTTCTGAAATATATTATTATTATTATTATTATTATTATTATTATTATTATTATTATTATTATTATTATTATTATTATGTATAAACTACATTTCAATTAAAAGTTTTATTTTGATTATGCTGTGTATCCAAGGAAGTATAATAAAACTTAAGCAAAATTAAAGCTGTTTAAAAAAAGTTTCAGGTAAGTAAACCCTTAACAATGTGAACAAACAAGTTGTATTGTGCACTGATAAAAAGGAACATTTGTTTTAATAGAATATGACATTTTGGTACTCAAACGAATGATTCTTTTGATATATGCCAAATGAATGACGAATTTAAATTAAGAAATACATACCTTTGGCTCAGATTCAATTTATTTATTTGGCCCAGAAGAATATCAATTTACATAGAATGCATCCTTTATCTAGGAAAGTAGTAAACTGTCAAGTAAGAGAATAGGGATCTATGCCAAAATATGATGCACTCTAGGCACATGAATGCATAACATCGAGTTAATTGGTGCAAATTCCATTCTTTGTTTTAAGATCATCGTAGATTGGAGCCACACACTTGATTTAATTGTTACCAATTATGTCCCTTATTTTAAGAGCATCTTGAACTTAAGCCAAGAGACTAAGCCTGTTGTTGCAAATTCAATTTCTTATCTTAAGATTATCGAAAATTTGAGTAAAAATAAGATTAATTCTTTTAATATAAAATCCATTTTTCACTTTAAGATCACCATAATAAGTCATTTGTTAGAAGTTTCTTGACTACAAACTGATATTATTGTGAGTAAAGAGAATAATTATCCCGTTTAAAATCCTAGAATAAGGGATGTTTCAAAGGTGTAGTGATAACCTAAATTAAAATGGGTATACTAGAAGGATGCATGCCATTTCCTTGAGTTTTCTTAATTTGAATAGCATTTTAATGATATTATGTTTAACTTACAAAATATAGGAACATTAATTTAAACTCAGTAGTTTTTTTATTTTATTAGTTACCTAAACCCTATGTATTAAATAAAATGTCGTACAGGGAACAAGAAAACATTGACTTATTTTAATATTAAATATATTATTTAAATCAGAAACACCTGTGTTTTTTGCTGACATTATTACAACAAATGATATTTACTAATGAGAACTAACAAATCGCATAACAAACAAAATATCCTCCAAAACTAACCATTTGTTATTATTATTTATTATTATTTACGATAAAGTAGGTAACGTAGCAAAAGACAGCAACATTATAAAAACGTATCGGAAGATAATGAGAATAAAATAAGTAGATACGTAAAATACTCGTAACTGTCTGCAATTTAACATTAATTTGCTGACATTTTCACCTGAGCTTCACTCATCCAAGCTTTTGATGCCTCGCTGAAGCCGGAATCCTATGTTTTCTATTATTGAATTGACCTGCTCTTCAGTGAGATTTTTCAATATCTCAACTTCATTAATTGTTTGTTCTAATCTTTAACAATAAAACAATACGAACAATACAAACAATTAAAAATAATAACAAAAATAATTTAATAACTTTTGAAAAACTACAGACCGTTATTTGGTACACATTCGCATTTCATACGAACGAAGCTGTAGGTAAAAATTGTATAACTAACAGTGCATCCTAAATTGGCGATGAAAGTATCCCGAAAACTATAAGAAACGGCTGAATGGAAAGAGTTTTAGACCATTTGAATGCTAACTCAAAACCACTAGCGAAATAATGCCAGCTCTACATGCATCACCAATTTGGGACACGCTGTATAGCGTCTACTGTAACCCCGACTTCCAGATAACTAATCAAATCTGAGCACATCTGAACCCATGAGAGCGCCTGATTATCTTTAGTGTTACACGCGATTAAAGCTGCGGGTAACAATTATATACAGTCTGTAACATTAAGAGAGTCAAACATATTCACCGGTGAAATAATTTTTCAAGTCCGTTCAGTAGTTTCTGAAATTTATTTTGTTGCGTGTTTTATGTGCACGAAACCGCGGCTAACAGTTATATATGGTCTGTGATATCCAGGAAGTATGCACTATCCACCAGGAAAAAATGTTTAAATTCAGTCCATACAAACAGATTTTCACATGTACCTACAGTCGGAAGTCGGACTTAAATTTTAGCAAAACCATCAGATTTTGATAAATTTTATCTACCTTATTAAATTAAGGCCTTCTAGAATAACGATGTTCTTTGATTTTTAATTATTTACATAATATAACTAGTAAAAGTTTTTTAAAAAATTCTCTTGAGTACTGAAAAAAACAATCTTGGCAGACTTGCAGAGTGTCTTAACTCAAAAGAAAGACGTATCAATAGAAAATCTTAATTTTTTATCAACAAACCTGTGGGTTTTCAGTTCAAGAGATCTTGTAAGAAGGTTGTATTCTTTTGTAACAAGTGCCGCAGTTTTGAAGAAAGATATCGCCATTTTTATTTCCCAGCCTGAAGTATTTACAAAGAAGTTCAATTATTATGGTAATTTTTTTAAAGAATTATACGAGTTGTTTTATCCCAAGTACCGAATGAGCTTTTTGAAAATAATTAGTTCTAAATAATGTGTAAGGTTAAAATATCTGTCCAGGTTTTGTAAATTCTGTATAGTCTAACATATGCATCGCATAAACCTCTTAATTCTTAATTAACTATTCTACTAATATCAAAGAATATTCTTGCATTTACTTACCGTCAAATTATGGCCACAAATGGTTTATACACCAACTATTTAACCCAATACTCAAATGCTTCCAGTTCTAACTAACTGATCAAAGAAAATATAACAGGTTTCAGCCACTGATATTCCGGGATTCCGACGTTCGCGCTATTCGTTAAAAACGAGTTTGCACGATTGCTTAAGGCACTAGGCCTCGTAGGTTATGTTGGTTGCCAAATGCTTGGGTTCTTTAAGAATAGAATTTTGAATTTGATAGAAGATCATAGAGTAACTATGTTGGGAAAGTTTTTAGTTTGAATGAATTTCTTTCAGCTTGATAGAACGCGAATCGCGAATTGCGAATATTGTTCTAATTGGTCAGATTCAAATTTTAATGTTAAATTGACCAATGAGGAGAATATTCGCAATGCGCATTTTGCGATTCACGTTTATATGAAACAAGACTTACGCGTATACAGACAAAGGTGTTTAAATTATTTTTAAATGACCCGAAGAAAAAGCAGAATTGATTGTGGCGTGTTTTAGAAACAATATTGGATCACTGAAGATGACGGCCGATCAGTACAGGTCGCCATTCCAGATCTGTCTTTAAGGTATTGCAGTTGTTACATGTACGCGGATGATTCTTTTTCTTTAGTTGCCTATCGACTACTAGCGGATGTTGGCGATCGCATTTTCATAGGCTTCACGATCGGCTGCCGTATGTACCTGTTCTTCAATACCCCTCAAGCCTGTCTATTGTCTTTCCTCAGCCAGGACATCTGCTTTCTTGCTACACCACGCCCTCAATAATTAACTGTAATAGTTGATATTTGGGATTTCCTATTAGGTGTCTAAAGTAAGCCATTTTCTTCTTTTTTATATTGATGAACATTTCTCCATCTTTACTTATTTTCCTCATTTGTTACTCTGTCAGCACCATTAGCATTCTACTGTAGGTCCACATTTCAAAAGCTTCTAGTATATTTATAGACAGAGCTTTCAATGTCCATATTTCCATACTACACGGAAAAAAAACTGTAGCAAATATCTCTACAATTGTAGAAAGTTTCTCTACAATCTGGGGCGCGTATAGGGACGACTACAAATTGTGTAAAATAGTTACATTAAATTACAGCATTTATTTATATTTTATTGCAAGCCAAATCATTACAAACTCTGTGACTTTACGGTGCAGTAAGGAGACGATTTCCCAGCATATTGTGTAATTTTTTTTAAACCAAGTATAGGGAAAATATTTTCCTACAAAGGCTATAAAAAGTACAAACAAGTTTATAGCTACTTTAGTTACTATTTGTGGTATTTTTTCCCATAACTGTATTGCGTATTTTTTTAGCGAAAGAATTGACTTTTTCTACACAAAATTGTGCAAATTTTCCACGTAAAAGATGTACTTTTAATTACTATTTATTGTGGAATTCATTTTTAAATATTTTGTGGGTTTGTTTTAATGTATTGAAACACCAAAATATATATAATACATTTATTTATCTAACGTATTAAGTACAAAAATATACTATAAATAACCAAGGGCGGATCTAGAAATTTTGAAGTTGTATATCTCTGTTGCTACTTACGGGACCCATGCCAAGTTTAGGGTTTTTAATAGTGAGCTTACTAGGAATGTTCTGGTGAAGAAAAGAAATATTTTATCTGCGAAAAAAAAACTGAATTTTTGCGTGACCCCCTGGAAAAAAAATGAACCTGTTTAGGTATTTATGTATTATTTTTTCTAAACAAATTTTACATCATTTTGTCGACAATTCCTAAATTTTAAGAGAAAAAAATATGTTAGTAGAAAGTTATAGTCATTTGAATATTTTAAGTATACGTATTTTAGGTTAAAAAAAAATCAAATGACTATATCTTTCTACTAACACATTTTTTTCTCTTAAAATTTAAGAATTGTCGACAAAATGATGTAAAATGTGTTTGGAAAAAATTATAACTAAATACCTAAAAGGGTTTATTTTTTTCGAGGGGGGGGGGGGGGTTCACGCAAAAATTCAACATTTTTCGCAAATTACAAAATATTCTTTTCTTCACTAAATCGTTCCTAATAGGCTCACTATTAAAAACCCTAAACTTGGCATGGGTCCCGTAAGAAGCAACATAGATAATATACAACTTCAAAATTTCTGGATCCGCCCATGTAAATAACAAAACGATATTATATATCAGTACATTATTTGAAGACTTAGAAGTTTGAATTAACAGCTCGCACATTTAGTAAGCCCATGAAGCAGATATTTCTGTTTCCTTTGTTCCAGCTTCACTTCCATCAGCAGCGTCCTGTTAAAAAATATTCAAATTACCAAACCAAATCGAGATGTACCTACTACAGTTGAAGCGTACATGGCTTAAGCTTTTTGTATGTAAAGAATTATATGATTGTTTGTCATTAAAGAATTATATGATTGTTGTCAAGTGTATAGGTAGATAGATTTTACCTATACCTAACAAAGAAATAGCAATACTGTAAATAGGAATTTTCAGAATGCAGGTGACCCTGGTTAAATGGACTGACCATTAAGAAATAAAAGTCAGGTTAGAAAAAGCTAATTTACATAAAATTTGCAAAATTATAAACAAGGGTAAAACTATCATCGTTAAAACAGATCAGTTTGCACTAAATATTACCTTTGCATGAAGAGGAAATCCCTGCTTGATTTCTAATTTTGTGGTCTCCATCTCTGGCTTCGTGACGCTTTTATTAGGGCACTGGAGAATAATAACGGCAGGCAATTTGTCAAAATGAATACTACATCACCATCTAAAATAAAGAACTGAATTATAATAAAAACAAATTTTTATATTTTAAAATCAAAGATTTTGTCAGACAGCCGCTGACCGCTAGCTTCAGGTTCATTATAAACAATATTTTTAAAATAGGCACTGTAACAAACAAACTTATTCATATTTGTTTTTATTTTTATATACCTATATATCATAGTAGGCTACGGTTCCGGCCTGTCGCCGCATATTATAGGCCTTAATGCAATATTCGCCATCTTTGATTAAAACGTTTTCGTAAACAAAATTATAGCTAAAATTTTTCGTAATAGTACCAACCAAATACAATTCTTATAAAATAAATCAAACTTACCGAGAAAAACTTCAATGTACTCGGCAAATCCCCAATCATTCAATAATTCCTCCATTTTTGGTGGTCCTGGATGTTCTAAGGGAAATATTCGCAGTGTTTAAAGAATAATAATGATACCCTTTATAAATCTAAACTAACTAGGTACCTAGCATACATTAAAATATAAACACATACATTCCTTACTCTTCTTACTTCTTTACTCTATACATTAAAATATAAACACATAATTCCTTACTCTTCTTACTTCTTCTTACTTCTCACTGTATTTCCTGTAAACACCACCATAAACGCTCTGAACTCTCTGTTCTTTCATTTAAATAATCACGGTTCAGGTTCAGGCTACACATTACAACTAACAAGCAAGAACAAGGAGATCTTGTCGGCTTTTTCGTCATTTCAATAGTGACCAATAAGGGAATGGGAATTCTTGTTGTCGGGCGGTAGGCGTCTGGCGTAGTAGCCAAATTTATCCATAAGGGAACTTATTTTAAATTGTTGTTAATAATTAATAAATAATAAGTAGGTATATTGTTGTGAAAAGCAAATGTAAGTTTAAGTTTATTGGGCTGGTTAGGAAATCGATTTTGTCCGCCGTTTACCATTTTTATTTTTAAGTTCAGTACTTAAAGAAGTTTACACTAATTTAACTGTTGAGCCAAAATTCAAACAACGGATTTAGAACGGCAACTCTGTTTGTTTCTGCTAATACGAAAGAGAGTTTCCTCCAAATTGTAGAGCCTTTTCACACAACATTTAACAACATTTTACATAACAAAGCTTGTAACTTCTTCAACAAAAATGTGTTATTTTAAATTCGACAGGATAGAGTATAAAAGCATATGCATTGTAAATAATTAGTCAACAATACACCCCTACAATTTGATAGCACAAATGTTAGATTTCTGTAGTATATGTTTTCACAATTTGTAGGTAAAAACCTTACAAATCGAATACGCAATATTGTGTAAAAATTTTATAAAGGAATTTTTTCCGTGTATAAATCAAGATGGACCAGTAGCATCTAGCGTAGCGCATTCTGAAGTTTAAGCTTAGGTTCCTGCTGTTAAGGATACTTTAAAATTTTAAAAAGTAATTACGGGCTATTCCAATCCTGTATCTAACCTCTTTGTCATTGTCCCAATCTTCGGACAACCAACATCCCAGGTACTACAGGGCTACTACTACAGGGCTATTGTCTATTGAAAATTGAGCAATTTACGTCTACTAACTATAACAAACTTTGTTTTGCTACTGTTTATTTTAAGTCTATAACTTTTGCTGACACTATCTAGTTGGTCAAACATATGCTTTAAGTCTTTGTTGTTAACCGCTATTAAGTAAGACTAATTATTCGCATACCTAATGTTATTGACAAATACTCCATTTATTTTGATCCCAATATCCTTATCTCCAAATGGTTCATTAAAAATAGCTTCTGAGTGAAGGTTAAACAGAAGCGGAGAAAAGATACAGCCTTGTTGGACACCCCTGCATGTTTCAACTTCATTGGTTGTGAACTCATGTGTCGTTATGTGCGATATTTTGTGCCAAAACAGGTTCTAAACACAACGAATGTCTTTCTCACCCGCATCTGTTCTTCTTAATATATCAATTAGTTTTTGCGCTGAACTCTGTCAAAGGCATTTTCGTAATCAACAAAACAAAGAAAGACATCTTTCTGTGCATTGCGGCAATTTTGGACCAATACCCGAACACTGAGAAGAGCATTCCTTGTTTCCATACCACTACTAAATTCAAACTATGTGTCCTTTATTGTTGGCTTTGCACTTTCTGTAAATTCCATTATGCAAAACTTTAAGGAATATTTTTAATGCAGGACTCATCAAGCTTATTAATCTATGTTCATTACCCGTTTTTGTATTTTTGTTTTTTTGGTACTGGAACAAACGTACATTTTAACCAGTCTTCGTTACATATTTTGTTAAAGATTTTCAACAGGATTCATCATAATTAACTTAACAATTTCGGTTGGTAATCTATCAGGGCCAACTACTTTACTGGTTTTCGATTGCTGAATCGCTTTATTATCACCATTGTTTTTTAGATGCGTTCTTTTATTGTCCCGAAAAAGCTTTTCTATGTATCTACTGTTTTCATTCTTTGGACTTTGCGTCTCTTTCAAGAATTATTTCGTTTTTATCATTGACAAGTACTGTGGGACTTTAGTCATACATTTTAGCTGCTTCTTTTAGTTTTTTTGCGGATAATACGCAATTATACTTGACATTTGATCCTTCCCAAATTAGTAGTTCCAATAATTATATTAATCGTGATTTGAATAATTTATCACATATTTGAAAAATTATAAAAGTAAAATAAAAAATAACTTATTTTATCAACAACAACATGTAGAGACATACTTAGTGCGTTATTTCACATGGACGCGTCGCGCCTACCAGATTTTAAAAAAAGTTAAATTACAATTAGTTGTTTCTTCTGTTTTCCTTTTTTATATTTCTCTTTCTACCCATCTTACCTTTTTGTATTGCACTGCCTCTTACTCATTCTCTATCTTGACATTGTGTGACAGGTTTTTTATAAATATGTAGATATTTTCATAAGCTTTATTTTTTTAATGGACTTAACAGCGTGTAGAATTTGCAGAAGCTGGGAGAATGGTCCATTGGATGACTGGATTGATTTTGTCCTTACTATTTAGTTGGTAATATGTATTTTCTTTTGCAATATTGTAATTTTTAGGGTTAATAATCGTTTGAAAATAAAAATCATTGGAAATATGTCTTAAAAGTTTCAATTAATTTAAGTATAACCAAAAACTGGGCAGAGGAAAAAATTGTAATAAAATTAAACGAAAATGTAACGTAGCAGGTAATAGGCAGTTACCAAAATTGCTTGTTTTTCACGAAATAGCACCACTGCACTGTGTACTAAAAATACATACATTCCAGAAGCCAGCCGCCAAAGGTAGCTTGGGTTTGCTTGGGTTCGATTTATCCCTTTAATATCATCGTCAAAAAGTGAAATAAAACTAACTAGATCGATACTCAAGCTACGAGTGCTCTTTTTTGTTTGCTTTTACCTTTTTCGGAAAGGTTTTATTTTATTTTTCTTTTCATTCTATTTCACCTACATATTTAATTACATCTAAAAACTGACGGGCAGTATAGTGTAAAAAGTAATAAACTAATTTATCCAAAAGGTATATTAATAATTTTAAAGTGATTACTCTATAAATCATGTTCCTGATAGTATTATTGAAACTGCAGGGGCTATGAGTTCCCTGTTGATTGCGGTTCTGAGCGTTGTGCCGACGTCACCATCTATGTAAGTATGGCTAAACTTTCATAATGACTGAAGCGCGTTCACACAGCTAGCCCAGACTAGACGTAATCAATGAATTTTATGTCCTCTGCAAGCATAAAGAAAATTTCAATATAGCTATTTAGTAAATGATCGACATAAAATGTAAAGTTTGCTAGAAACACCTGGTTTTTCTTATTACGGAACTTCATGAAAGATTTTTTTTAATGTGATCTTTTGCCTTCACCAAAGGTCAATGGAGAGAAAATAATATAAAGCAAAATAATCTCATAAAACCTAAGAAATTTGTTAATAAACCTACATTTACGTACCAAATTATGCTGACTTTTAAACCATGAGATCATATATTAAAATGTTATTTTTTGAAACCATATTAATCTGCAGGCGCGGCCCGTGAAATTTTAAAGTTGTATATCTCTGTTCCTACTTATGGGACCCATGCCAAGTTCAGGTTTTTTAATAGTGAGGCTACTATGTCTGTTCTGGTAAAGAAAAAAAGTATTTTGTAATTTGTCAAAAAAATTTGAATTTTTGATGACCCACCTGGGAAAAAAATTAGCACGGTTAGGTATTTTATTTATTATTTTTTCTAAATAAATTTTACATCATTTTGTCGACAATTTTTAAATTTTAAAAGAAAAAATGTATTAGTGGAAGTTTATAGTCATTTTGATTTTTTTTTTAAATATATTTTAGGTTTAAAAAAATTCAAATGACTATAACTTTCTACTAACGCATTTTTTTCTCTTAAAACTTAAGAATTGTCGACAAAATGATGTAAAATTTGTTTATAAAAAATAATAAATAAAATTCTTAAGAGTATTAATTTTTCTCCCAGGTGGGTCAATTCAAAAATTCAACTTTTTTTCGCAGATTGCAAAATATTTTAGAACTTTTCATGGGTCCCCTAAGTAGCAATAGAGATATACGACTTTAAAATTTCACGAGCCGCACCTGTTAATCTGATTGAATTCTTTCAACCGAAAACAAACCTGGCCTTGACCCAGTTTTACGTAATCTTTCCAGGACGTTCTGAAGACGATGACCAAATGACCATATTTCTATGTAAATATAAGGCCATTCTACTTTTCTTTGCAGATAAACTTGTCTCTTGCAGATAAACTTGTCTCGTCACAACAATCCTAATTTTTATCTGTAATGTATTTGATTTTCGATGCAGTTTACATATGATTTGTTTAATTATTTTTTTTTGTAATTGAAGATGTTTTTGCAAATCTTAATTTACCTTTTGAAAAAATCTGGTGACATAGTGGTCAGTAGTGGTAACAGAGTTGTTTTCCATACCAATTAACACTCTCCCCCAGCTAATGCAGTGCAATGTTTGCATAAGTAACTCAAGAAAATATTACTGTATGGTATGTAAAAGTGTTTTAGGAACTGTATTCTGGCTAAAACATTACAAAATATAGTAATTACAATTTTGTAATGTTGACAACATTGCACTGCAGCTAATGCAGTGCAATGTTGGCGTAAGTAATTCAAGAAAATATTACTGTATGGTACGTAAAAGTGTTGTAGGAACTATATTCTGGCTAAAACATTACAAAATATTGTCATAGTTATGTTATCATGGATTATTTTATTAATTATTTTTAAAATCACACTGTATTTATATAAAGATTATTTTGACAATAACGATGAATAGACACTCTGTTGTTCGGTGAACTTGGTGACGACATTGAAGGTCAGCTTGGTTTTGTTTAACTTTATTGAGGAAGGCAAGGTATGCTGACTGAGCAATGCACCGATCGTCGATAACTGTATAATGGAGTGATAGGCAGTCGTTCTGAAGATGTCGAGATAAGACATGTGCCCGTTGGTCGGGAGAAGAGCCGCCCTTATAGAGAAGATGTAGGGGAAGTTTATAAGTAAGTGCCTCATTTCATTTATTTAGTGCCAAACTTTATTTTATTGCTATTATTGTTGATTAATTATTAAATGTTATATTTTTTATAACCTGTTTTAACTTCATTCCCTCCACACGATCCCAGAGACTATTACTTAGTCTCAGTCGCAACAACCCCCGTTGTGACATTTGGTGGAGGTGCCGTTTTTACTCTCCATACACAATAAATTATAACTTTTTTGGTGAAAAAATTAAATATTCTTTAATAAATTCTGTCCATTGTGTGAGAGTAGGCATAAATTTTCATTTCAATTTCAATTTTTATTTCAAGTATAGATTAGAGCCTGAGGGAATGAAGTATATTTTAATTAAATTGTATAAAATAAGAGTTGGCAATTTTTTACTTTACGTCTATAATAGAATAAGTGGTGCAAGTAAATTTTAATTTTTTCGGCCTCTTCAAAAAGTTTTCTGAAATTTTAATGGTAATTTATATAGGTACAATTTTTGGTTTTATTCAAAATAAAACTATATTACGATACATTTTTTCACGTCGAGTGTTTATTTTAAATATAATAGTTTGTCCCTTAAAGAGAAGTAAAAAATTAGTTGGGAAGAAGCTTTAAATACCCGTATTACACCAGTGCTACCTCCATATTCTCAGGCACCTATTTTTTGTCCTAAGAGTAATAATTGTGTTTTATTTCTCAGAGAATTCAATAAAATTTCTGAAAGAAACCGCTGGTCTGGCAAAGACAAAATTTACTATTTTTTATCATCATTAGAGGGTGTTGCCTACATTTGGTATAGTAATTATATTAAACAATCGGAAAACTTAAAGAAAAATTGGGAGGAAGTCTCCCGAGATTTTTTATTTGAATTTGGAGGGAAATACGAAGTTTCAAAATTTGAAATCAAACTGATGAATAGGCAACAGCAGCAAAATGAAAGTATTAAAGATTATTATTACGATACAATCATGTTATGCGACATCATTGATCCTAAAATGCCGTTAGATAAAATTATAGGATACTTTGAACGAGGTCTACACCCTTCCTTTAAAGCAAATTATAAATTTTTGTACGACCCAGATCTTTCAAAAAATGGTTTTAATCAACTTATTCTCAAACTGCACAACATATGGGAACTAACGGATAACCGCCGGGTTATTATCAATGAAAAATGTAATTTTTATTATACTTCTTTGAAAACACCTTATTTTCATCTGTTTTAGTAATAATGTAAGATGGGCTTTTTCGGGCTAGCGCACGGAAAGAGCGCACGGAAAAAATTTTCCTGGTCTCCAGTTCTTTCAGTGTGCTGAATGAAGATACCGACTATTTTTTGGCTTTAAAATAGAAATATAGGTATAGGAAAATAAACTAAACTCAAGAAAGTCTATATGCTATCTGATATTTAATATGTACCTATTTTGTATTTTATTTCGTAAATATTTGAATATTTAGATGAATTTCTGAAATATTTTTTGACGTTTTGTCAATCTTATCTGACATAGACAAATTTAAATCACCTTTTAAATGATTTGAAAGTTACCATGAAAACGCATCATACCTGCCAAAGACCATATTGTCAGCGTTGTTAATTTTCTGTCAATTAAATTCATTCTAATAAAATGTTCTCTCAACCTGAAAAAGTGGCATCTTTCATTGGGTCCGGAACGCTTTCCGGACACCCAAATTAAGAATCTTTTCACATGTCAATGAAAAATAAGGATTTCAAATAGTATATTTCTGCAAAAAAATTTGCGGAATATTCAGTATTTTTCTTAAAAAAAATTATTGAAATTTGAAAAATTGCACAATAAAATGTCAGTTTTATGCGGTGGTGCCAAAATTTTATACCCACACGTATCACGCAGTCACAGTAAAAACTCAACAAAGATAAAACAAATTAAAAATATACTGATGAAACCTAAAACTGAGCAAACCTGTCCGAGAATGTATTTCACAACTTCTTGGCCACAAGAAGAAATTATATTATTTCTAACAACAGCTTTAATGCCAAAATTTTACAAAAAAGAATTAATACACCAAAAAAATTACAAATGTGGCAACACTGTGTTCCCATAAATCCAAAACGTCATTCAAAATTGATTTTTACCATAACCTCAAATATGTTGGAAAACCATCAAATAGGTGATAAAAATCATGTTTTTTTACTAATAAAGTAATTTCTGAGTTAAAATATTGTATTTTCCACATTAAAGATGATTTATAAACGTAAGTAGCATCGATATCAATAAAGAAAAGTGTTAAAATTCCAAAATTAAAGGTGTCCGGATAGTGTTATGAAACCTCTTTCATTATTAATAGTTAATTTTTAATTACTCTAGTAGTTTTTTTTTTAAATTCCGATAACAGTTGTGAAAATAAAAATATTCCAAGTTTATTTTGTATGTATGTATTTTTTTATGTTATATTTTGTTTTATGTTATCGTTTTCAAAGAAGTATAATAAAAAATATCGTTCATTACACGTCCAGAAATGGATTTTCCGTGCTTGCTTGACTTCCCGTGTTCGGCTGCGCCTCACACGAGAATTTGTCAAGCGCGCACAGAAAAATCCTTTTTTCCGGACTGGTAATGAAATATACTATTACAATACCCAACCAGCACCAATGTACAATCTAATCAAAACGTTTTATTTTTACACCCTACTCAGCCTTACAATACAAATGAAAAAGAAACTATAATGGACCAAACAAATGAAAATTTACACCACTGCTTAAAACAAGAGACAACTTCTAAATCAGCATTCTTAAAATCGGCTAAAACTACTAAAGAACATCAACTAACTAACAACAAAATTAAATCAATTGTTTTGAAAACTAAAGAACACGATATTAGATATTTGGAGCAATTACGAGATAATTTTGCGGTAAAGACAAATCTTTTTAATAAATTGGGGATTATATACTATATAAATGGCCTTATATTAACAGAAATAAAATCAAAATTGACCTCACAACAAACTCGAACCAACCAGTTACTATATTTAAAAACAGAACTCTAGGACGCTTTTTATTACCGCCAAACACTTTAACGGCGCAAAGTCTATTTGTTTAAAAAGAAATAGGTCAAAGGGAAAAATAAATAAAGAAAAACCTAATAATTATTCTTTTACATATCTTTACGTTTACATAAAATAATATCCACAAAGAGTTTTTTTTTTCAGAAAATTTTGTTTTAAGTAAATGCTATTCATTGTATCCTGACGTTTACAAGAAGTAAAAATATTTTTTTTGTATTACAGTAACAAAGAACTAAGTCAAAGCGTTTGTTACAGTGTGCATATACATATACATAAGCACGTACGTATGTATATATCTACGTTTCTTCACATTTGTTTCTCTACTAAACTTTTATTTCAGAATATAAAATACGTTAGCAAAAAAGGTGCTTAGTTATAACGGAAAATGCTTCTTTTTTAAATAATTTTTATAGTTGAATGTAAGATTTTAAGCAAGTACGAGTATCAAAGTATTATGAGTACAAGTACCTATCTAACACCTGAGATATTTCTCGTTTTAATTTGCACTGATTTTTCTTTGGTTCAAAATTCAGTGTAAAATTGATTTTTTTATTTATCTAACATTGCATACTATTTTAGTTCCAAGTCAATATTTTTATGCAGAATTTGCAATTTTTTTTTAATGTCCACAATACATTTCGTCAGTCTCCTCTTGATACATTTTCTATGTTTTTTTGTTTACGTTGCGTTGGAAGACAAAATCCAAATTATACTACTTGTTTATACTTTTAATTTTTGTGCCGTAAAAAATCTATTTCTGATGTGTAATTTATTTGCAATTAAACATTATAGGCGATATGCAAGAAAAATAACAGAAAAATTTGATTAGATTTTTATTTTTAATTTAGTAGGTACTAATTTCATTTTAGTACTAGTTACAAGTTTTAAAATGAGTTTTATCATGCGAAAAAAGAATAAATCAAGTTTTACGCAATTAACGAAGACCACTGGTAAATAAGGGCATTAATGTGTTGTATTTTTAATATAATAGCCAGTGACAATTTTCTTTTCAATTTCAGAAATTTGTTTTAAAATTAAATATTTCTTAAATAACTAACTAGTAAACATATCAACATTTTATTATTATTGCTTACGTTTATAGAAATACTAAATATTATTAGACGTAATTGTTATACGTCCAAGGTATAAAAAATATGTTTTGTTATCAAAAGCTGACATAATTTTGCTTTATTTCAAGTTCATAATAAATTATAATAAACACTGCTGACCCAGAGATGGCAGGTACCAAGAATTTTATATTATTATACAATAATGGCATAAGGTTACCGATCAAGCACGCGCCTCATTTTCGCATGCTGCAAGTACTCATTCATATTGTTTATGTTTTTTTATTTTTATGCATAATAATTTATTTTTATGCATAATCAATAACTATGACAATATAGTAATTACAATTTTGTAATGTTGACAACATTGCACTGCAGCTAATGCAGTGCAATGTTGGCGTAAGTAATTCAAGAAAATATTACTGTATGGTACGTAACAGTGTTGTAGCAAATATATTCTGGCTAAAACATTACAGAATATAGTAATTACAGTTTTGTAATGTTGACAAAATTGCACTGCACTAGCTGGGGGACAGTGTTCATTTTTATGGAAAACAACTCTGTTTTCGCTCTGTTACCAGATTTTTTCGAAAGATAAATTCGGATTTTGCAAAAATAGCTTCTTAATTACAAAAACGTTTAATAGTTAAACAAATTATATGTAAACTGCATCGAAAATCAAATGTTTAGGTGAAAATTAAAATAGTTATGACGGGAAAAGTTTATCTGCAAGGAAAAGTAGAATGGCCCAAATATGAAAAGCCCCAGCCTGAATTATTATTGGTATTCTTAAAATAAGTCATGATGAATAATATTTCGGTAAGTATGTAAGTAAAAGAAAAATAGTCTCTTTATGAACTTTTGGAATAACTGCACATTATTAAACTAGATTTTATTGGTTGGATTTGGATTGATTTCACACTTGCCATTAGTGATTCTATTGATTATAAAAAGTTACTTGTATCCCTCAGAAGGCAGGTGGCAGTAATAATAACAACTAAAAAATGAGCATTAAAAAATATCTATGGTTTTTCAAAGAATGCATAATTTTAACTTTTTTAAATTTATAATAGAAAAAAACAAATTTATAGGCTGGAACGCAAGAAATTCAACAAACAGATTTAGTTAACTACGAGTTATGCATTCAAAATACCATATCGATTTTACATTATATTGTGGTAAATCATTCATTTCTTTCAAATTTTTGATATTTTAAATTACAAGTCACAAGTGTCATATACTATTTTAGTAAATACACACAAGATCGTTGGTCGTTATACCTGTACAATCTTCTGAAGAATTTAATAAAAAAGACTAATAAACGATAATAATATGTCGTATCAAGCCTTATCGTGATAAGCAGAGTTGGGTAGGATTCAGTGGCGCACCCAAGGGTGGGAGGTTGGGTGGCTGCAGCCCCCCCAAACCAACACCATAGGCACAAAAATTTTAAGAATGCACTAAATTTTGAAAATCTACCGAATTACATTATTTAGCCGCAACCACCCCCCCCCCCCCCCAGAACAAATCAGTCCCCCAAAACAAAATCCTGGGCACGCCCATGGTAGGATTCGAATCCTCGAGGGTTCAAATCCTTTTTAAGGGTCCGAAAGTAGGACTCGCAAAGTTTCTGAAAAAAGGATCCGTAATCGGGATTTGACGTGAAACAATAAAATAAATTATATTCGAATCCATTGACTTTCATCAAGAGGAGATGGAGTCGTTCGTTCATAACTAGCCTTTTGTTTGTTTCATACATTGTGCGTGTGTAGGACAAAGAAGGAGAGAACGCTATAACTCCGCTGTTATGGCTTTCTGGGTCGTCTGTATTCCACCGAGCAAACCTGTAAAAAGACAGTTCCGGATAAAAATATCCATTGTTCCACATACTTGGCACTAACGCACCATTTGTCATAGTTGATTGATAAAGTCCTTTTAGGAAAAACTAAAAATAACTTAAAATTTTACTACAGACGTAGGTATATTCCGACCTTCCTAAAATGTTACACACAACGCCTTGATAAATCTTTAAGCCATCAATGAACGAGGCGACGGCATGTGCTCTGGTGAGAAAGCGACGTTCCCACTCTCACTCTAAATTTCGTTACCATGCAATGGAAATAAATTGCTAAAAATTTATTATCAAGAAAAATAATGGTATATGGGAATATTTTATTAATCCTTGGTAATATTCTTTAGCCTCTAGTATTTAGAATTGCAGAAATTAACTTACGGTTATTGCGTTGTTTTATTATAGTTTATCGATTTGCAAATATTCCACATAACTAAAACCCTGGACACAACCATTTTCAAAAGGGAGGTGGGGAATCATATAGTTGGTCAAATTATAAGTGTAACGTTGAAATCTCTGATCGCTCTAAAATATAGATAATGCTATCCCGTCCTTGCTTCTAAATCTATGATTCGAATCCAATGGTCAATAATTCAAACCCTTGTAAGGATAATTTAAATCTTCAAAAAGAATCCAAATCCTCGAAAACAAATCGAAAAGACAACATACGAGAAGCAAGTTACAGCCGCCACCAAATCTAATAATGTTACCTAGATTTGCTTTTAAAATTAAAAAATAAGACAAAAGATGCCACCAAAATAAAGTAGTACTGATCGCTATTTTACTGAGTACAAAAAAAAACATGAATAATATTTCAGAATTACTGTAGTTAGAAATATTATCTTAATTTGACTTAGAATCCATTTTTATTAATCGTTCGCAGAGTATGTAGCGGCATTAAGGCAACAAAGATTTGAACATTTCTGGGGGAAAATTTGCAAAATTCATTGATTTAATTAAATGGCTATTGTTTATTCTAAAATTGTTGTGCGTATAGCTACGATGTTTTATCTTGTACAACTGATTTTCACTGGAGTTACGGTCTGAGGAGTGTACTGATCAGAGCAAATCCAAAATTGTATTTTTGTTAAAGTCATTCTTGAAAAAATCGTTAAGAGTGTTTCCAATTAGTTGAAAAATAAACTGAATTAGAATTTTCCACTTTGCATAGGGTAATAAATAATATGTAACACGTATTGTATAGTCTTAATAAAGTGTACGGAATCCACGTCATATCATGATGTGCAGAAGCAGCCGTACTCAACCACTCGACCACGTTTAATTGTAGCTTTAGTTAATAAACTCATGAAATTAATACTTCATGATTTTCAATATGATGTTTCAGTGATCTACCATCGAGACTAAATGCTGTATGTTGATAGATATCTACTAAATAGATTAAAATTATCCTTGGACTACTCATAACTGCTGGAATTTCCCGGAGATTCTAGATGCAAATTCTCAGGGCAGTATTGAATTTTTTTCTAATTTGTATGTCCATCTTCTTTTTCTGTCGTGCCAATTTTCATATATTTACTTCATTTCCTCGTTCGTTATAAGGTAAAGTTATTTTCGAGAAACTGTAGTTGAGTAAAACAAATTGCCATGAATTCCTTTTTATCAACCATTCCTCGCTCTCTTCTTTTATTCTACTTAAATTAGACTATTTAAATTATAATGATCAACTCGTATAGAATTAAACAAAGAGTGTAAGCAGCATAAGAGAATTGGAAAAATACTCTGGTATGCCATGTGACCGTAGAATCAGCGCGAGAAAAGTAGTGTATAAAACAGTGGTCAGACCTGCAGTGATGTATGCAGCGAAAACATGGCCAGTAAAAGTTTGTCTACGTGACATGAATAAGGATGTTAAGATGGATGAGTGGAGCAACAAAGAGGGTCAGTTTGAAATAAAAAATAAGGACATCAAGGTTGTAGCAACATCTAAGAAGTTGCAGAAAAAAAGACTATAGTGGTACGGGTAGAAGAGATAATGCTTATGTCAGTTTGCTCAGGACAGATAAAAGCCGAGATGGTTTAAAGAAAAGAAGGTTAAATTTAAAGAAAGCAAGTTTAACAGTTAAAGAAACTCATAACTGAAGGTTGTGGAGATGATTAACCAGGAATGTCTACCTCATACAGAATGAGAAAATAATAAAGAAAACTCTACCAAAATTCTTCAGGCCAATTAATATTTTACAATAAACTATGTTTTCATAAAAATATTTATAATGTTGCTTAACTTTTGTTTCACCATGTTTTTATTTTCATTATTCATTAGAAATTGTTGCTAATAGGTTTTGTCCATAAGATAGGTATCTTTAGTGAATTAAGATTAAGTTTAAAAGATCAAGAGCATATTCATTTTATGAAGTACCTCTCTTATGTTTTTGCCTTAATCTTTATATAGGTACAGAAATAAAACTCCGCCCGGGGCACGTGCCCCCCGCCACCCCCCCCCCCCCCCCCCCGTAGACCCGGGCCTAGTAAGTTGATAGTTTAAGCCTTTTCAGAAACTGATCGGTTGTTTCTTGATTATCTCCGAATTACCAAGGGCGTTCCTAGCGAGGGGCGGGGGAACCGCCCCCCTAGAAGACAAAATAGCCTATGATATTCGCACACCGAATTCACCCCCCCCCCCCTAGAAGACAAAATAGTCTATGATCTTCACAAACCGAATTCGTAATTCGAATCCTAGAACATAATATGAGTTGCCCCCCTCTAGTTCAGATCCTGGGTACGCCCTTGCCAATGATGGTAACATGGTGGCGCAACGCGAATCGTTGAAATGTAAAAATCCAGTTCTGACTGGGGTGAAATTTTATAAATCGGCAAACTTGCGATCGAGTCAACCCTATTTTTGTCAACAAATATCCCTTTTTATTTAAATTTTTTGTTAATATCTAATAAAAAAGGAAAATCTTTAGCTGATGGTCTGGTTAATCAGATCATTGTTTATTTGTAAATATTTATCATCTTCAGAGATTTTACTTTTTAGTTTTTCCAAAACTAGCTACCAGTATATTTGACCTTCAGGACCAGCACATTTTTCCATTTTTCACATTTCCCACAAACTGGCGTATCTGAACTTTCATATCACGAAGTTTTCCAGTATTGCAGTTTATAAAACGTTAGGAGATACGTGATTTAAAATAAGTGGCGTAAATCAAAATATCTAATTTTAAAATTAGACGCACAGACGTGTGTCGAGTTACACCGTTGCGTGAGATTTTTATTGTTTGCGCCATGCACATAGTATTATTGAGGTACACTAGTGGCCAAACGTAGATAAACAAAGCTGTTTGTGAATATGGTGCAAATAAACACAGATAAAATAAATCGATAACAATATGTATTGAAAATAAACATAATTAGCAAAAACCAAACAGTATGAACTTACACTTGTAGTACTAAATATACGAGTACATAATACATATTAACAAAAAATCAAAATCTGCCTGGACAAAAGTAGATAGACACATAAAACGTTCCTCATTATTTGAACTGTAAACTGAAAATTACCCTAAAAAATGTGTACAAACAGGAAAAAAAACACTAATACTTAGATGCCGAACTGCCTTTTAGTTGGTTAATTTTCCTTGGACGTCCTGACTTTTTTTAGGTTCAATAGAGCCACTTCTTTCGTACTCTTTAATAATTGCCCATACAGTACCCCTTTTAACTGCAAATCGCTTGGCAAAATCAGTCTCGTTCACCATGAGCACACGCATCAATAATACGACTCTTAAATCAACTGAAAGTCTTATTCGACGCGGTATTTTATACTCTACAAGTCACTCTACGTAAACTTTTTCCAAACCAAATAGAATCTCACAAATAGACATTCTTAGGCTTTAAATGGTATAAAAAGCTAGACAAAGGCCTGCCGCTAATACCAGGATTGCTCGTTACCACACAGCAAAACACTCACATTTCATGCGAATTTCTTAGTGATACATTCCCTATACAATTCAAACAGCACCTGCATGTCTGATGAACGCGACCTGCCGCGACGCTGCGTTTTGTCTCTTTTCCACTAAGGGTAATATTATATTATCGCATGTAGTGGGCGGGCTCATTTCCCGTTAATTGAGACATCACGTCTAAACAGATGCTTTTTTAAAATATGATTTATTTAAAGCAGTTAAGTTTTAAGTTTTTACCAGTGAAGTGCGTATTATAAGTGTTTTTATTTTTAGATACGTGGTTTATCTAAGTAAATTATTATAATAAGGGCTTTTTGGCGACCTTTTGAGGTAGATGAAAGTGAATTATTACATGTTGAATTACCTTCGGTACCGACCGCGGCATCGCCAGTCGAAATATGTCCGTAGTTTAGTAAAGGTTTACATGTTAAAGTCAACGAATAATTCTAAATATTTACGGCTGTTTCGGTGATGTAAAATACCTGGGAATCCTTCATGATCCCTAGTGGGCTGTCGATCATCCAGGGTACCGGTCAAGTGTGCAGTTAGCCTCGACTCTGTAAATGTCGAGTGAAAAACAGAAAAAAGAAAAAAAAAAGAAACAAGAAGAGATAAATTCTCGGTCGCGTTTCAGGCTAGGCTACGCACCCAAAACGCTCGTAAAGCTGTCAACCCGGGTTGCGGAAGGCTAGCTAAGGGTTGCGGTGGGATTAAAAAATTCTTGTTCTATAAAAAATCGTTGGCAAAAAATTCTTTGCGCAACAATTGAGTCAAATCCGTTGACAAGATAAATTTCGTGTCTTCACTAAGAACGGGATCCTTGAGCGGTACACTGACAAACCATGTGCTCCCAGAGACCATTCGGGACATGCAAAGCTAACAAAAAATAAATATGGCAGTTAAAGGACTCATACCGACCTTGCAAAATAAAATTCAATTTGTAATTGGAATAGATTAACTTCGTCGCACAACTCAGCGATTTGGCCGAGCGGACGACCATCGTTCTCCCGCCTTAGCAACGACACTTACGTCCAGCGGTGCCGCGGTTGTTGTCTACAGGAAATCTAAACTCCGTCAAAAAATTACCTCCCCGTGGTCCTGGCTGGGCAATAGCAATTTATCTCCACAGTTTATTGTTATTGGCAAAATGAGGAAAAATTTTATTTTTTAATGAATATTATTATATATTATATCTATTATTAACAATTAATTTGAATGCTTTCATTAACATTTGCAGATACATCATTCATTCCCCAAAATAGGACATATGCTACTTTTTATCCTAGGTAATAGCATACAGAAATATGATGAAACCTAGCAACTAATTAATATTGTGGTGTATTGTATGAAAATAGTGACTTACCTACACTACAGCAATATAAAGCTGTTTTTCAAACTAGGAATTAATAGACATAAAATCTACACAACAAAACGATCATAAAAATAACAACGTATTTATGCCATTAATAATTTAAAGTCTTAATTATCGGTCGACGGTACGCCCATGAATACAATTATTTCTATAGTTAAGCATCGTTTTTGCAGATTCAGTTAGGTTTTGATATACTTATAAATAAAATTTGGTTAAAAAGTTAAAACTTTTTATTGTGTCCCATCTTAAATAGGTTAGAATATTTTGAGAAGCCTATGACTAGATCTTATTGGCACTGTTGCGTCAAAGGTGTCTGCTGCGTTATTTTTTTGCGGTTTCACTTACTATTGGAAGCACTATACTACTAAACTAATAATTAAACCACACATCGGAATTTAGTTAGGCAGTAAATCATAACAACACAAATTTATGTTATTGTGTCTATCTAGGTACTTTTGTCCAGGCATTTTTCATTTTTTGTTGATAAACTCGGTATTCACAAGTGATCAACACAAGTTGTTAACATGATGTTTGTAAGGTATATGATATGGAAAATGTTTACTCCAATATTTATCTTTATTTAATTAAGAAATCTTTGTCTATCTACTTTTGGTTACTAGTGTACAGCGTTGCCAGACGTCCCGATTGTTGCGGGACGTCCCGAAGTTTAAACAAAATAAAATTTTCCCGCGCGGGATTTTACTTCATTAAGTGGTCTGGACAGAATTAATAAATTTATTAGTTCGAAAAATCATCATTGAATAAAAAAAATATGTCTTATGAAAAATTATATAATTACCCTAATCGAAATTTACTACCATCGATAATGTCCATCCCTAGCATACATTTCGGGTACCTATAAGTAAAAATTACTTGAAAATGAACATTTTGTAATATTTATTTTTTTTAAAGACTTTCCCTCATTGTTCACCATTTTCTCTATAATTTATGCTGAGACCGAATTTTTAATTAAACCTTTAGTTTTGGTGCTATTCTTTGAAACAAATTAGTATGTATCAGCTGATGATGAATGCTCTTAATATGGCCACGTTTTCAGAACGTCCAGGAAAAATACGGAAAACTGGTTCAAGATCAGGTTTGTTTTTGGTTACTTAATAAATCACATGAGAATTGAATCAGGTTAATATGGTTTCATAAAATAACATATAATGTAATAATGTAAAAGTCGGCATAATTTGGTACGTAAATTTAGAGAGTTCCTATCAATAAATTTCTTAACAATTACTTACATTTTATGAGATTATTTTGCACTATAATATTATTTCCTCTATAGTAGGTATAGGCGAATGCTTACATTAAAAGAAACCCAATTTTTTTTCATGAATCTCCATAATAAGAAAAACTAGGTGTATCAATCTATTCAATTTATATCGATCATCTATCTAAATAGATATATTGAAAGTTCCCTCGTGCTAGCAGCGCAGCGGACAGGTTTATGTTTAATTTATAGCGAAAGAACTTAATTTTGTGCTCTATTTTATTCAACAAAGTCAATTTAATGTATAATTTTACGTTTGAAGAAACACGCTACCAGCTGTTATCCAGAGACAAAAGATTTGCACACTTTGCACTTTTTTGGCGACAAAATTAATACAGATCGTTTAAAGATTTATCCCCTCTATATTCAAGGTTGTCACTTTTTTATTTTCTTCCCAACAAAAAAAAATCTATGATAGTGAAGAGAAGTGTTTTTTAACAAATACGTATAATATATTAAATATATCTTTGTTGGCATATTTAAGAAACTTAAACTATTAATCACTTAAAGTTGTTGATAAAAGTACTGAAATTACTACTTAAATAGATTAATTTTATTATTTATAATGTGGAAATCCGGCAAGTCGAGAGTTGCAGTGCGTTGCAGTTATGGATCGCCAGTGGCTGCGATGTCCGAGAATAAGAAAACCGAATGTATGTTTGGTTGCCTGCTTTCGTAGTATAGTTGTCATATGCTAGAGTCGACCCGCCGACCTGTGAAACCAAGGTGCCATTTAACTACCGAACTAGTCCGAGTTTAGATAGTGGGATGACAATTATATACAGGGTGTCCGAAAACTCTTAGTATGCTTTTAGGTTAGGTGTATCTTATTGGTTAATAAATCTAGTATTTTATGTAATTTAACTTTTTTCACCTGCTTGAGGGGTCACGCTAGGAAGTCAAAAATTTTAAATGTTACTCTCTGCCGTGTGGTACCTCATTTTAAAGGTCTTCAAAAATGAAATATTTTACCGCAAACCCGAGGTCCGTATCTTAATTCGTTTTTAAATAACAAGCCTATAAAAATTAAAAATTATTGTACCTACCTTTATTTCTCTTATTAGATACTTTAAAAGTTGTTTGAAATGACCACCATGAACTTCTTGGCAGTCACAAAGTCGATTTTGGAACACTGCCAAGAAGTAACACCTTCCATTCCCGAAAAGGTGAGAAGTGAGTTCCAAAATCGACTTTATTACTGCCAAAAAGTTCATGGTAGTCATCTTGAACAACTTTTAAAGCAATAACAGAAATAAAGGTAAGTATTTAAATTTTTTAATTTTTTACGATTTTTAATTTGTAAAGGCTTGCCATTTAAAAATGCATTAAGATACGGATCTCGGGTTTGCAGTAAAATGTTCCTTTTTAAAGACCTTTAAAATGAGGAACCACACGGCATAGGTTTACATTTAAAATTTTTGACCTCAACTTCCTAGCGTCGCCCCTCAAGGACGTTAAAAAAGGTAAATAACATAAAGAATTAGATTTATTAACCAACAAGATACAGCTAAAATTTATTGTCTCTGCCTTTACTAGTAGCAAATATATTTGCCCATACTAAGTATTTTCGGACACCCTGTATAATGTACTCTTTATTTTATTCATGTTACGAAATTATATAAAATACGACTTTTAGATGACATATTGCAACTCTAATTGAATAAATTTAATTTTTTCATCTCTCTGTGTTCTTCTCGGCGCCGCCGCGCCGCCCCTAACAAGCCGCCATTGATGTACAATGAACATACAACCTCTCTGAAAAATTCACGGTATATATCTTTATTCCTTTCTACTAGAAGTCAGTTACCTTGCTTTTTTAACATAAAGATATATGGAATGTGCTGAAAGAAAATATTATTTTGCAAAAAAAGGTTTTTGCTGTTAAATTTTAATTTATCTTCGTGAAAGAAATTTCGTGCCATAGGTTTCTGGACGTGATATGCGAGAAATTCAAGTAATTTCCGCCTATCTCGCGCAACACATCCAGAAGGCTATGTTTCTTGCAAAGGCTTGGGCATAACATTTTATAGAGTCCCTAATTAAATATTAAAGAATTCTGAAATAAGTTTACTTGTCAGATAAAAAATCACTCCCGTTTATTTATAGCTACATATTCATAAATCTATGTTGATTTATATCAGTAATGTCATGTTTGTCATAAGTCATAACATTTTTACCAACAAACAAAAAACAAACTTGTAAACATATTGTTTCCAAGAATAATAAAATAAATTATTGGCATAAATAGGTATTTAATTTATATAATTTGTGTTAATGTTAGGTTGCGCTTCAGGCACCAAATGAAGTACGCGGACATAATATTGCTATTATTTATTATTTTCCAAATGCATGTTATGCAGATTACTAGTGGGAGCTTGCTAAATTATTGTTATTACGTCGCATGCTGTAAGTAATTTTAATGTTCGTGACTCCAGATTACATATCTATAAAAACCAACAATTCGAAATGAGTTTAAATTAACAAAAATAAATACGTAAACTGTAACTTTTTTATAGATTTGCTCAACGTAAATGAACTTAAGACACAACCGACAAAACCGAGTAAACGGGGTAACTCTCCTGGGTTATTTTAGTTTGCTTTTGCTTTTAAAATTGATTTAATCTTATGGTCTCCAACATTGAATTTTCATTAAGTAGTGTGATTTTTTTAATATTCTGATATTGTTAAAATTATGATGGAAAAAATCAATTACTCGAGAGGCCGCCTCGACGGCCCTGCAAATCCCCATAGTGCACGGCGTCCCAGCGTATTAGGTAATTAATTAATAAAAAGTACAAAAATGTTTAAGGTAGGGACCAGAAATGGCAATGAAAATTGCGTTGTTTAGTTAAAAAATGAAATAGGAAAAACTTTTTTTAAGGGCCACTTATCCAAACTAGGTTAAAGTAAAAACCGTAGGTTTATCCAAAATTTTACAATCAGTGGTTACGTTTCAACTGACGAAACTTTAGTTTAACCCTAATTTATAAATAAAGAACTAGTTAATCCATGTCCAAACTAAATAATTGTCAACCATTTTTATAATCCCTAATAGGATATTTCTTAGGTTTTTACTTTGTGCTTTTTAAGCGCATTTTTAAATATATGATTGTGTCCAATATCGGTATAGGAACCAAACTCTAGTTTATTAATTACATTCGTGTTATATTTCACGCAATTGTGTATCAAGAAGAATTTTTGAGCATTGTTCATAGACCAAGGCAGCCTCCAGTGGACAGCGAAGTTGATAGAAATTTAAAACTATCGATGAACCGCAATTTTAAATATGTATTCTTTATTGCCCCACTTTTATTATCAACATATCCGTGAACGTAAATACTTTTCGTAAACGAAATGTACTTTTCCTTGCTTTGAGCTAAAACATCGATCTTGTCTACGTGACGACACAATTATTTAATAAACATGTGACAATCGTACCCACTCAAGTTATGAAAAATAATTGGAATAATATTGGGTCACTTATAATTTAAACTACAAATCGAATGAGCAGCACCAGGACTTTTTTCCCAGTTATGTGACAGTGGTCCTTTACTTTACAATTTTTATTTTCAAAAGGTAGTTCACATATTCTGTTCCGACCCTGTCGTCATTTTTGCCACTCACTGTACATTTTTATTGCCTTTTAGTTTCGCACTGGTAGGCAACCCAAAATGATAGTGACGTATTCAATCATCCCTCTCGCGGAGATGGTGCATCATTTTATTCTTTATAAGAGTCTTCCATAAGTTGTCAACCAAGACACATTCAATAATTCATTATTCATACATTTTGTTTCGGCAGAGTGCGGAACACTTTTATTTTTATTATGTCAGGAAACTTGTTTAGTTAGAAAATGATATTCAAATCACCCTGTCAAGTTAATAAAGTGTTAATTTACAACTAATGCTAGTGATTATTAACCTGCGGATGGTCGCTCTGCGACGCACATAACACAAATCAATTCAAATCAAAAAATGGGGGTTTGGAAATGCCCAATACCCAACATGATGGTCCTTCACACCGGTTACTCAGCGATTTAGGCTTGGTTAGAGTCCTGAAAAGCTCTCCAGTGGTACGGGTAGTACTCACTCCAGGGATGGTACAGTCATTGCATTGTGATCCTCAAAATACAAAATCTTCATAACAAAAAGAAGCATTCAAACTGTAAGTACAGTTTCATCATTATTTTAGCATATTTTATGCCAGAACAAAGAAAATTGAACTTTAACGTTTCATAATCGTCTTGCGGTTAGCAACAAGACAGTCTTCAAGGTCACGCGTCATCGTAATTTGTCTGAACGGTTAGTTCTATTTTTAGACTTGTGTGCGGATTAGGGAATTCACCGAATTACTGTCTGTTGACTGCCAGCTGACGCGATCTTTGAAATTGACAGTGGACCGTGCGCCACGTGTCGTTTGTTTATGTTTACATTTTCATGTTTACATTGCATTTTATCTGACAGTAGATATTTGAGTCAAATTATAGGATTAATTATTAGTCTTTTTTGATTTTGCTTGACATAATTCAGTAATATTTACATCACTGTGTTTACATTATAAAAGTTTTCACTATATCTTAAAAATGTCTGAAGAAGAACAAAAAATGAAAGACAAAATTAAGGCACTTTTGCAAACACGCAACCTTATTTTTAGTGCTATCTCACGTTTCTCTGATTACGTTGGTCAATTTTCGGACACGAATAAAATATATGAGCTCCAAGCTCGGTTAGAGAAAATTCAACTATTATGGTCTGAGTTTGCCATGGTACAGGCGGATTTAGAATCACTTGACAATAAAAACGATCATTCAAATTATAGAATTCAGTTCGAGAATGAATTTTTTGATAGTTCTGGGGCAGCAAAGAGAATAATCGATCATTATTTTATGTCATTATCGAGGCAAAATATACCTCCAACTCCAACACCGAATATTACAAGCTCTGGTTCAACAAAGAATAACGCAAATTTACCTAAAATAAAATTACCAGAATTTTGTGGCTCTTATGAAAAGTGGCTACAATTTTCTGACACTTACAAGTCTCTTATTCACAATAATTCTTCACTCAGTAAAGTTGAAAAGTTTTGGTATTTAAAATCATGTCTTAAGGGGGATGCGGCTAACATTCTTACATCGTTAGAAGTCTCTGAGATTAACTACGATAAGGCTTGGGACATTTTATGAGAGCGATATCAAAACAAAAGGGTAATCATACAAAACCACATGAAAGCCTTGTTTGACATTGAACCAATTGCAAAAGAATCTCACATTTTTCTTAGAAATTTGACTGATTGTTGCATACAACATATAAGAGCTCTGGAATCACTCGGACTTCCAGTTCAATCTTGGGATACGGTACTGATTTATCACATTACATCAAAGCTTGACTCGGTTACCAGAAGAGAATGGGAAGACTTTTCATTTAAGTTACCCACTGATACACCGACAATGCAGGATTTAACTTCATTCATGAATAAAAGGTGCCAGATTCTAGAAGCCATTGTCTCGGCTAAGTCAATCAATACACAAACATACAGGGGTATCATACACAAACCTGGTTCTAGCACAACCTTCGTTACAACAGGCTCAACATCTTGTTTACCTTGTAAGCAAAATCATAACATTTACTCATGTCCCAACTTCTTAAAATTATCACCCCAAGATCGTCTCAATAAAATTCGAAAATCTTATGCATGCACAAACTGCCTTCGTCAAGGTCATTCCTCAAAAGATTGTACAAGCAGTTACTCTTGCAAAAAATGTTCAGCTCGCCACAATACCTTGTTGCATTTGTCCAAGGATGCAAATAAAAATGGGCAGAGCAATCAATCTGATACCTCAAACACGGCGCTTTCGCCAAATAATCAAAGCAAGGAAAACATTCCTGAAAATTCTCAATCACTTTCAGTGACGGATAGTCATGAAAGACGGTCATACATTCTTTTATCCAGAATTTCATTACAGAAGATTTATTTAAAAAGGTCCAGCTTCCAGCCAGTGGCGGCTGGTGAAATTTCAAAGTTGTACATGTCTGTTCCTACTCACAGGACCCGAACCAAATTTAAGGGTTTTAATAGTGAGTCCACTGAGAATGTTTTGGTAAAGAAAAAAACATTTTGTAATTTGCGAAAAAAAGTTAAATTTTTGGTGTGCCCCTCCTAGGAAAAAAATGAAAACGTCTCGGTATTTTGTTTATTCTTTTTTCTAAACAAATTTTACATCATTTTGTCGACAGTTTTTAAATTTTGAGAGAAAAAAATGTGTTAGTAGAAAGTTATAGTCATTTGAATTTTTTTAAGCCTGAAATAAAATTTAAGAAAAAATTCAAATGACTATAACTTTCTACTAACACATTTTTTTCTCTCAAAATTTAAAAACTGTTGACAAAATGGTGTAAAATTTGTTTAGAAAAAAGAATAAATAAAATACCTAGACGCTTTCATTTTTTCCTAGGAGGGGCACACCAAAAATTTAACTTTTTTCCGCAAATTACAAAATGTTTTTTTCTTTACCAAAACATTCCCAATGGGCTCACTATTAAAACCCTTAAATTTGGTTCGGGTCCTGTAAGTAGGAACAGAGATATACAAGTTCGAACTTTCACCAGCCGCCACTGCTTCCAGCTAACAATATTTCTCATTCAGTTGAAGGGTTTGGTAACAATTCAACCAAAATCTTCAAGAGTACTCGTATTAACATAATGTCAACGGTCAAAGCATTTGCCTTAAATAACGTTTCTTGTTTAGTAACAACCAAAATAACGAAAAATCTTCCAGATATTTCTTTCGATTCGCAACAATTAGAAATACCTAAAAATATCATTTTAGCTGACAACAAGTTTAACAAAACTGGACCTCTTGATCTGCTCATAGGTGCATCAGTGTTTTGGAGTCTAATTTGTGTTGGACAAATTGTGTTGTCAAATAACAGCACTATATTACAGAAGACAAAAATAGGGTGGATAATATCCGGTCCTTTACCGTTGCATAACGCGAATTCTTCTGTTTGTAATTTATCAACGGACACGTCCAACTTAATAAATAAACAGTTAGAAAGATTCTGGCAAGGGGAAAAATGTCAAACAAAGGTCATTCAATCTCGGGAAGAAATAGAGTGCGAAGATCATTTTATAAAGACGGTAACTCGCGAGGATTCAGGAAAATTTATCGTTAGCTTACCTTTATAGGACAATATCACGGAATTAGGCGATTCTTACGATGCTGCATTAAAACGACTTCTCGCGATTGAGCAAAAGCTAAATAAAAATCCCAAATTAAAATCACAATATCACGAATTTATGTCAGAGTATGAAAAACTCGGTCATATGTCGAAAATCAAATTGCCACATGATATGGGTAACGATACTAAGGAATTTTATTTGCCACATCATGGCGTTGTCAAGGAGTCTAGCTCTACGACAAAACTCCGTGTTGTTTTCGATGCATCCGCGAAAACTACCAGCGGATTGTCTTGGAACGATACCCAAAAGGTGGGTCCTAAATTAAAGGATGATTTAATGAACATTGTCATTCAGTTTCGAACACATAACGTTGCCTTTACGGCTGACATCGAGAAGATGTACAGATGTGTTTTGATTCAAGAAAACCAACGTTGTTTGCAGAAAATATTATGGCGATATGATTCTTCAAAACAAATAGATCATTATCAGCTTAATACTGTCACATATGGCACTTCTAGTGCAGCATTTCTGGCTGTAAGGTGCTTGCAGCAGATAGCTGCAGAAAATCAAAATAAATACCCTGATGCTTGCAACATAATCAAATCTTCTTTTTATGTTGATGATTTGCTTTCAGGTTTGAAATCCATTCAAGAGGGTAAACACCTCATCTCGGAAATTACACAAATTCTTCAAACTGCAGGTTTCAACTTGCGAAAATGGGTCGCAAGTAATAACGCTCTTTTAAGTGATATAACTGACAATGATTCTTCTTTAAATCAAAAGATTATCTCTGATGATAAAACTTCAAAAACTCTTGGCTTAATATAGAATTCTCAAGAGGATGTATTTCAATACACAGTTCAAGTTTCACAAGGTGAGCGTGTCACGAAACGTTCTATTCTTTCAGTAATAGCTCAGATTTTTGACCCTCTAAGCCTTTTAGGTCCTTGTATAATCAAGGCCAAGCTCATTCTCCAGTTGCTATGGCAACTAGGCCTGGATTGGAATGAGAGCGTACCCATAGAATTACACAGCAGCTGGACTAGCTTCTGCAGTCAGTTGCCTAGTCTTAATGATATAAAGATTCCGCGACATATCCTTTCTTTAAATCCTATCAGCATAGAATTGCATGGCTTCAGCGATGCTTCGCAAAAGGCCTATGGTGCTTGCTGTTATCTACGCTCAAAAAACACATCAGGGCAAATTCAGACTTTTCTCATATGCGCTAAGTCTAGGGTAGCACCCTTAAAAACCTTGTCTCTACCACGATTAGAACTCAGTGCCGCTTTACTGCTGGTGAGATTGGCTCAAAAGATTTTGTCATTAAAAATCAATATCGATCAGTCCTTTTACTGGACAGACTCAACCATAGTCTTATCCTGGATTACATGTCAGCCAAATCAGTTGAATACTTTCGTCGCCAACAGAACCTCTGAAATTCAGCAGCTCACAGAAGCTTCGCAATGGCATCACGTTTCTTCACAAGATAACCCGGCTGATGTCATATCAAGGGGATTGGACCCCAATAAACTGAAGAATTGTCAGTTATGGTGGTCTGGACCTCTATTCTTATTACAAGATCAAGAACACTGGCCTCACGGTGTTCAGTTGCCCGAACCGCCCGAGTTAAAGCCAACAAAATTAACCTTGATAGTACAGAATAATATTTCATTCATTGAAAAATATTCATCTTTTATTAAATTACAAAGAATCACAGCCTTTTGCTTAAGATTTATACATAATTCTCGTACTCAGGCAAGACAATCACGTTTACTCGGTCCTCTTTCACGACTAGAGTTAAATAAAGCTACGCTCATTCTAGCCAAAATAGTTCAGTCACATTACTTTGCTGACGAAATCAAACATATCAAAAATTCGAAACCATTATCGCCTAAAAGTAAAATTTTACGGTTAAATCCGCTCCTGGATGAAAACAAGGTGATTCGTGTAGGCGGTCGGCTAGAAAACTCGAGCGTTCCATTTCATACAAAACATCCAATACTGCTACCTAGTCAGTCCCATCTAACAAAATTAATCATAACTTATGAGCATTTAAGGCATCTTCACGCAGGTGCTCAAGCTACCTTATCCGCTGTTCGAACAAATTTTTGGCCAATTGACGGTCGCCATACTGTACAGAAAATATTGCGTACTTGTGTAACTTGTTTCAAGATAAGCCCCACTGCTTGTTCATATCAAATGGGCAATCTGCCAAGCTCAAGAATATCTCCCCAGAGACCATTTTATACCACAGGTATCGATTTTGCTGGGCCCTTTATGGTTAAAGACGGCAAATCAAACACTCGAACCCTAGTAAAATGTTATCTTTGCGTGTTTGTTTGTTTCGTAACTAGAGCTGTCCACCTGGAATTGGCAGGAGATTTATCTTCTGAATCTTTCTTGAATTGTCTCAAAAGGTTTGTTTCACGCAGAGGCGTTTGCGCAGAAATTTATTCTGACAACGGAAGTAATTTTGTCGCTGCCAAACGTGAAATAAAAAACATTCTTAAACAAATAAAAAATGAGTCCATGTTTTTGGAATTTTTTGCCCTTAAGCAAATAAATTGGAATTTTTCACCTCCTTATGGGCCAAATTTCGGCGGTTTGTGGGAGGCCTGTGTCAAGGCTGCGAAATATCACCTTAAACGAATAGTTGGTAATGCTCACTTCACATATGAAGCCTTATCTACAGTTTTCATTCAGATTGAGGCTGTGTTAAATTCAAGACCTTTGGGTACATTGTCAAGTGATCCTAATGATCTTTGTACTTTAACGCCCTCGCACTTCCTCATTGGCGAAGCTTTAACTGCTTTGCCTCAGACCAATCTGTTAAACATACCTGAAAACAGACTAAATCATTATAAGCGCCTGCAGCAACAGGTACAGCAATTTTGGCGAAGGTGGTCTAAATATTATTTAGATACATTACAAGAGCGTTCTAAATGGTCAAAGGAGTTTCCGGACATTGACATTGGCATACTAGTGTTATAAAGGACGCAAACTTAGCACCGTTATACTGGAAATTAGGACGCATAGTCAAGGTGTTTCCAGGTACTGACAATATAGTGCGCGTTGTCGATGTTAAGATGAATAATGGCATCATAAGACGCCCAGTGTCTAAAGTGTGCGTATTACCGAATTCTCCTTAAGAAAAGGGGAACCTATTTTTTGAAATGTATGTATTTATATTTATAAGTTTCTCTTAGCTATGGATTATGTACGTACATGTATCAGGTACGACTAGATTTTACTCAGTTGTTATTGTTAATACCTTTAGGTACTATATTATCATATCATATCTTTAGGTTAATCACTTTGAACTATACTGTTGAAAGTCAGCTCTTTCAAGGGGGGGGCGGTATGTTCCGACCCTGTCGACATTTTTGCCACTCACTGTACATTTTTATTGCCTTTTAGTTTCGCACTGGTAGGCAACCCAAAATGATAGTGACGTATTCAATCATCCCTCTCGCGGAGATGGTGTATCATTTTATTCTTTATAAGAGTCTTCCATAAGTTGTCAACCAAGACACATTCAATAATTCATTATTCATACATTTTGTTTCGGCAGAGTGCGGAACACTTTTATTTTTATTATGTCAGAAAACTTGTTTAGTTAGAAAATGATATTCAAATCACCCTGTCAAGTTAATAAAGTGTTAATTTACAACTAATGCTAGTGATTATTAACCTGCGGATGGTCGCTCTGCGACGCATATAACACAAATCAATTTAAATCAAAAAATGGGGGTTTGGAAATGCCCAATACCCAATACCCAACATATTCTACCACATTATTAAACTCCACTATTTGGTCAACCGTTAAAGTTTCCATTACTTTTATGTCTTTCAAGTATGTATTGTAAAGAGATCTTAAATCACGTTCAAGTCAAAAAACAAAAACCTGGACTGCGTCGTTTCCCCGATAGAGCTCAAATAGAAATCGAATCGTCAAAGGAACACTTTGTTATATATGCAAAAGAATACGGTTCATGCTTGATGCTTTTAACTGAGTAAAAATTTGTAGAATTTTGGTTCCACGGCATCCAATGGTTTCAGCACCGATTCAAAGTCCGCGTAAACAACAAACAGTACGCGCATTTGCTTTTCTCTGTTTTCAAATTTTAATATATGTATTTTCACTTACACTCTTTCCAAATTTATCTATTTTTAAATTTAGTGATGGTGTTAATATTTGTGGTTACAATCGTTTTTCTAATGCGATATCAAAGATGATGGTGAATTAACACAACCATAATAAAAATACGTTTTATCTTCACATGATAGCTAATTATTTGACTGGAACACAATTTCGATAAGTCTTTTATCCAACAGTAATGACTTTAAGAACAATGCGTATCACAAATATGCTCGTTATCATCTTTAATACTACAACCCTTTGTTTTTAACAACAAGTTTACATGTCTATTAAGTTTTTTACCCGAATACCTTAATGGACCGACAACTTCATATTATATTATATTATATATATATATATATATATATATATATATATATATATATATATATATATATATATATATATATATATATATATATATATATATATATATATATATATATATATATATACAGTGCGACCTCGATAATCCGGAGCTTTAGTAGATCGGATTATTCGGTAATCCGGCCAAGCATTTCAATTGCATTGTGTACTTTATAATCCGGATTTGATAGTACTCGTTAATCCGGACCTGCGTATATCTAAAATCGATTGTGTGGGGTTCCCCTAACTTCCGAAATTCGGCCGGATCAGATGTCTGGGCGTTCACATAAGCAGTGCGTGCCTTTGTGTTGACTAGGCGCGGCCCGTGAAATTTTAAAGTTATATATCTCTGTTGCTACTTATGGGACCCACGCCAAGTTCAGGTTTTTTAATAGTGGGCCTACTAGGAATGTTTTGGCAAAAAAAAAATTTTTTATAATTTGCGAAAAAAAGTTGAATTTTTGAATTGACCCACCTGGGTAAAAAATTAACACGCTTAGATATTTTATTTATTATTTTTTCTAAACAAATTTTACATAATTTTGTCGACAATTCTTAAATTTTAAGAGAAAGAAATGTGTTAGTAGAAAGTTATCGTCATTTGAATTTTTTTAAACCTAAAATATAATTAAAAAAAAATTCAAATGACTATAACTTTTTTGTTAATATGTATCTGTACTATTTGCTAATTATTTTGTATTACATCTTTCACTTTCCAATAAAAAAACTGTCCCGCTTCAGTAATTCGAATTATTTACTGATCCGGATCACCGCGGTTTTAATTAGTCCGGATTATCGAGGTCGCACTGTATATATATATATATATATATATATATATATATATATATATATATATATATATATATATTGCAGCGTTCTGGGGTTAAATTGATAAATTTAACTACCCAGAAGTGCTACAAGTGCGCGGCAGCTTTTCGCCAGGAGCATTTATGGGCCGTAGGTTTTTTAATTTTCCCTTTTCCTCTTCTTTGTTTAGGTTTTCCAAGGCACTAGGGCGCCACTGAGTTTTTGTTAAAGAAAAATACGCTTACAGCTTAACAAACTCAGAACTTAAGCTGATATTTGATTTTAAAAAATGTTATAAAATTCTTTGCATGTGTTTTAGCAGGCAATAAAACAAACCATTCCCCAAAATAAAATATATTTATTCTTATTTTAGAAAAGCTTGTCGACAGCTAAAAGGATTTGGTCATTAATAAAATAATACCTACTTGAACATATGGGTAGTAGATACTTAAATTAAATTACAGTATGAAAGGTTATCAAATATTTTTAGTACCATTTTGGCAAGTACAGTTTAGTAAATATAAAATATACACCCTGCTACAAACAGCCTAGTAAAACAGATAAGGTAAATCATCAGGTAACGCAACGAGGGTAGATACCAAAAAAAATCATGATTCTTTTCGCTACGCCCTAAAGAAAATGATACAAAACTTACCAAAACAGTTTTATACACTCTATTAAGTCAATATTCACTTGATAAGCCGCATGGTACCAAAAAATATATATACAATTTTATATTCATCAGTAATCAAAAACATAATACGGCAGATTTAAAATAGGGGTAATTACGTAATAATATTACCTCTAAATACTTATTTTTACAAAATTTACATTAGTCCACAGGAGACTTTATACTGCGATGCTTTAAATAAAAGGGATTATGTAATAATAATAAATTCATAAATTAACATTTTCTATATGCAGTTATAACCAAAAATCGGCGTACAGGCCTTACCCAGAGACAAAATGGAGTACAATCCACCGTAGCACGCGGAACTGAGTGCTTAGGGTGACTATCCTGACGGAGGAGGAAAGCTCTGAAAAGCTACCTTTCTAGATGTGGATCGGCATGGTACCAAAGGTTGTATCGAGGTGATGCGGCTGGACCACCTGGAGTAGGTACCCCTTCAGACTCTATGGTGTTGACGATAGAAGCTCATGAGAAGCCACATACATAGGGTTGCATCCACCATGAAACATCCTTTTAATTGTCGAAAATTATTCCTTTACCCGGAAAAAACCCTGTAATACAACAGTACAAATCACTCCAAGAAATTCGGGGAGAATAAAAGCTTTGCTTACCTCATCCCCATTGGAGGGTCACCAAAACGAAAAAACCACCATCGGCCACATTGTGACTTTTGCCACAATCACAAACTAGTAGGTTCAACTTATAAAACGAGGGTTATAACTAACGGCCCTCTCTTGCCAAGACTGTTTGGCCAAGATTGTCCCTCACGACCACCTTGTCCTTCCTTAAATTCACCCCAAAAACCTCCCACGACATCAATTTCTTGCCCCTCACAATTGGAACTCCATGTGTCACATTGGACCAATCAAAGCATTCGACGTCAGCCCGAATGTGCGCCGTTCAAAACTCGGCCTCTACATAATTATATTTTGGTTGTTCCCAAAAGTAAACACGATGTTTTGAAATGGCAATCATATTAGGAAATAAGAAGAAAAGAAACGGAAGATTCTCTGGACGTGCAGACACTGTAGCCTTAGAAAAACAAAGTATTCACTTCGTTAATTAGAATTTGTAATCAATTATTAATTAGTATTTTATTTTAGTTTACAATTAATCAAAATATACTATATACAATTAAAATGGGAGAAACGTGCTACAAGAATAAGAATTTTTTTTATCAGGGCCAGTCGTTACGTAGTTCTTAAAGTACACGCAATGATATAGGTAATATTCTTAGGAAATGCTAAATTAAACAATGAATACAATACTGTAAATTGATCTTTTAGGGTGAATCAACTCAAGTGCAGAAATAAAATTAAGACATTCTGGACTCGCACAACATAGTGGGGTTGAACTATATAGAATAAAAAAAGGATGCCAAATTGCATAACCTACATCCTTGTAAAACATAAATGCTTGTTATTTGTGTAAGAAATTAATAATTTAATAAAATAAGATTTTATGAGATATTTAGTGTTTGCCTTAAAGTAATGTCAAAATTTTCTACAAAATCATCTTCACCATCTTGTCAGGAAAACCAAATGCACTAAAAAGTAATTTCAAAAACAATGTAGCATTTCAAATGCTACACTACCCCCTTCGAAAAATAAAAATATGTTAACTACAGTTAACATATTTTTTATCTCGTACACCAAGTTCTGGGTTGATATCTCACGCGTATCAAAACGTCCTACTGGAGTCACAGCTTGATAAGTCATAATTCGGGTACAGTCACAATTCGGCTATAGTCTTAATCGGTAAAAGTCTACCAAAACTTTAGTGCACGTATAAAACAAAATTTACAACAAGTTACTAGGTATTCAAAGATATTCGACAGTATTCTAGACATTTTTTTTAGAACTACGTAAGATCTGCATTCCTGTTAATTTACAGAGACATCTGAATTAGAACCAAAATATGGTTTTAAATCTTTCACGTGCCAACGACCAGCGGGTGTGCCGTCTGCGTTGCGCAATTCATAGACTAAACGAGAGATTCTTTTTTCTACGGTACAAAGAACATATTTAGGGGCTAATTTACCGGAAAACTTATTTGCTGCGTCCGATAAAACTTTGTTGCGTCGCCAAACCCGTTCACCCTGTTCAAAACTAGCATCTCGCTTCCGGAGGTTATAAGACTTGGCATAGCGTCTATACGCATCGTGCAACCGTTTTCGAACTTCTTCGAAAATATCCGATAAATTTTTAACATCGCCGACGTACTCGTCGCGATCTCCGGCAGTAATCTCTATACCTTCGGTAGAAGTTATATCCCCGTAGTAACGACCAGAAATAGGTACATAACGACCGTAATTTAAAAACGCTGGTGAGTAACCAGTCACTTCGTGTTTGGCGGTATTAATGGCATGTCTAATTTTGGGTAATTCTTTATCCCAGTCTTTATGTTCTTCAATGTAACAACGGATTGCGGTTCCGACAGTTTTATTATTTCGCTCGACGAAATTACAGTGGGGGGAATATTTAGGGCTATACCAAATTTTTTGAACATTGTATTGCTGAGAAAGCTTTTTAAACTCCGAACCGGCAAATTGTGAACCATTGTCACACAATATAAATTGAGGAACGCCTCTCTCAAGAAAAACTTCTTCTTCGATAAATTTTATTACACTCTTAGCTGTAGCTTGTCTAATCGGATGAAGGAGAGTATATTTAGTAAACCAGTCTCCCACGACGAGTAAATAAGCATTACCCTTGGAAGACCGGGGAAAAGGTCCCATTAAATCTACGGCAATAATTTGCCAAGGAAATTGTACGGATTTCTCAGCACCCATAAAACCCATACGCGGACTGTTAGCTAATTTTTGTGAAGAACACACCTTACAAGCTTTAACATACCGCAAAATATCTTTTCTCATTCGCGGCCAATAATAATTATCTTGAACTCTACCTAAAGTTTTAAAGAAACCAAAATGTCCAGAAGTAGGTGGATCATGACAAGAACTAACTATTTTATTACGCAAGTACTTTGGAACTAAAGTTTTCCACTCGTTTATATTAGTCTTTACTTTAGATCTAGACAAAATAAGCTTATAAATTATATTATTTTCTACCTTAAAATGAGGGTAAGAATCGGGGCTTTTAACTATTTTTTCTTTCAACGTAATATACCACGGATCTAGCTGTTCTAAGGAAACGTCTATTAAGGATACTTGTGGAATCCTGCTTAAAGCATCAGGGACTACATTAAAACGTCCTTTTCTATGAATTAAATCAAAATTGTACTGGCGCAATTTCATCGCCCATCGTGCAAGTCTTCCCGTAGGATTTTTTAGGTTATTCAGATAAAGTAAAGAGTAATGATCGGTTATTACTGTAAACCTAACACCCTCTATCCACGGTCGAAAACGCTCTAAATTAAATAACAAGGCTAGACATTCCTTTTCGGTTACTGTATAATTACGCTCAGTTCTAGTAAGAGAACGACTCGCGTACGCGATAACCCGTTCTTCACCGTCTAAAATTTGGGTAAGCACACCGCCTAAACCCGTATCACTAGCGTCGCTTTGAACAGTAAAAGGCTTAGTAAAATCAGGTTGACATAAAACTGGAGCAGACACCAAGGCTTGCTTAATTCTCGTAAAAGCCTCCTCTGCTTCATTCGTCCACTTAATAGGCTCTCTTTTTTTCTTACCACGTAATAAATCGTTAATAGGAGAAGTCAAAGTAGAAAAGTCTTTAATAAAACGACGGTACCACGAACATAGTCCAATAAATCGTTTAATTTCGGTACTATTCGTAGGACGCGGGTAATTTATCATACTAGAAATTTTCTCCGGATCGGTACGTAACCCGTTTGCGCCTACAACATAACCAAGAAATTTAAGGGTAGTTTTAAAAAATTCACATTTCTCTATACTAATAGTCAAGTTTGCGTCTTTAAGACGATTCTTTACTTCTCTTAACAAAGATAAATGCTCTTCAAAAGTAGACCCTAACACTATTATATCGTCAAGATAGGTAAATATTTTAGGCTCGAAACGTGGCCCAAAAATTTTGTCAACTAAACGTTGCTGTACTTGCGCAGCATTACAAAGTCCAAACGGAACAACTTTAAATTGAAAAAGACCTCGACCGGTGACACTAAATGCGGTTTTTTCGCGTGACTTTTCGTCTAACGGTATTTGCCAAAACGCCTTGCGTAAATGTATAGTCGATATAAATTTTGCGTCCCTTAACATATTCAAAATACGGTCGATACTAGGCAAAGGGTAGGAATCGTGACGCGTCTGCGCGTTAAGCATGCGCCCATCATAGCACAGTCTATGAGAACCATTTGATTTTTTCACAAGTAAAACCGGTGCACAATAAGGGCTATTTGAAGGTTCGACAACATCTAAATTTAACATCTCGTCTAGCTCCTTATTTAAAATTTCTGACATATAAGGCGACATAAGGTATTGTTTTTTCTTAAATGGCTTTGCGTCGCCAGTATCTATTGTCATAGTAATTTTATCTGTACGCCCCAAACGCGTTTCACTAGAAATTTCTTGAAAAGAATCGATACATTTTTGAGCGGCTGCTCTTTGCTCAAACTCTAGTTCATCTAAAGTCACCAAATAATTTAAATTAGTTTGATTCGTGCTTGATATGCTAGTTAAATTATTCTGAGTATTCCATGTATTATTTCTAAAGTCCAATAATAGTGAAAATTGGCGTGCAAAATCGCTACCGAAAATAAACCCATGGCGTATTGAAGGTACAACTAATGCCCTAACTACACGACATTCATCGCTAATCACCACTGGTAAATCAACCAGGCCTATCACTTTTTGCGGCGAGCCGTCTGCAACGGAAATATTTTTTACACTCGCTGGGTTTATTTTAATTTTAAACTGATCTAAAATGTTTTGACCGCTAGCACCGATAATTGACGACGTTGCGCCGGAATCGAAAAGAGCAATTACTTCGGTATCAAATATTTTTACTGAAATATAAGGTCTATTGTCAAAATTTCTTTTTTCCAACATTGGAGAAATTTCATTCCTCACTACGGGAAATTTTAAGTTATGATAAAAGTTTTTAAAGAATTTTATATATTTAGTTTGTTCAACAGTAGGGTAGCTTTTATTTTTAATTTTGGCCTGTTTATTTGCGACATAGTTTCGGCCGTAACGTATGCCGCTACGATTTAGTTTTTTTGAACACCTGGTACAAGTTTTAATAGTAAAATTGGCAGCGCCACAACCAAAACAAAATTTATTTCTCTTGGCTTTGCAATTGGAGAAAACATGACCTAATTTATTACATTTCCAACATTTTACTTTACTGTTTCCTGAGGAGGAATTTTGTGTCGAAATGTGGCGTTCAAAAACACGAGACGGAAATTTTGAAATATTTTGTCTATTCCTATTGCCTGAATTATTATTATTATCCGTATTAATTTCACAGAGTTGAGAGGAAGAACGAGAAACAGAACAACGATTTTTATTTTTTATGTAATTAGCCTCCTCTAAACGTTTAACTAAATTTACCAATTCTTGAACGGAATCAATAGTACATAAAGCTAGCTGAGTAATATGTTCGGCTAAAAGGTTTTGTTTTAAAATTTTAACTTTAGTTGTTTCACATGGGGTTCTGCTTAGTCTCGAAAAAAGATTTTCTAGCTGAGCTACAAAAATTATGACCGACTCATCTTTGCGTTGCTTGCGCGATTTTATTTGTTCCCAAATTTCGTCTTCTACACACGGCGATAGAAAGTCTCTTTTTATCCTTTCTAATAAATCGGGCCAATTTAAAACAGAGCTCTTTATGCTACGGTACCAAACAAAAGCATCGCCCACAAACAATTCAACAGCCGATTTAAATAAATCGTCTTCAGAAACACCCCGCGCGTCCGCGACTTCAGTTATGCGTTCAATAAAATTATACACGGCTTTTGGATCCCCGTTAAATTTAACATTCCAATCTGAAAGTAAAATCTGTTTATTTTGACACGTTATTATAGGGGGTGGAACATTTACTATTGATGGTCTAGGAAAACTTTGGTTACTTGTGTTCGCGGTATCGGTAATAATTATTCTAGCATGTACCTACATCTGCATCTAATTGAAGGCATGTTGCGTACGTTTCTTCTTTATAAAGTTTTACGTCTTCGATATCATCCCCTTCGGTAGGAATTTTAAGTCTAAGAACGCGGTTCGTAACATGAGCAATTCGTGATTTTATTCTAGCTAGAAGCGTATCTTCGGGATTGCCTTCGAAATCTAAGATAAGACCGGTTATATCGACAACCGTCGCGTTAATAGCATCGCGTTCTCTGTCAAAATCACTTATATAATTATCTAAATCAATTTTATCAGCTCCTTGGGCTTCTTTCTGCAAGAGTCTAGCTAAAATTTTAATTTTTTCGGAACGTTCTTTTCTACTTCTAACACCACGAATATTCAATTCATAATCAATCTCAGGTAACAAAAGATGTCTAGGGGAAAATTGGTAATCCATTTCTATAAATATTTTCGGTACTATATTATTTGTATTCTAAATAAATTATTTCATAAATATCTTGTCAAAATCGCAAAGGAATGTATGTGTACCACAAAAAAAGGAATTTCCAACAGTATAAAAAGAGTAGGTAAAAATATCAAGAATTTTGTTATCATTCGTAGATAAGAATAAGTTTGTTTATGCTACCAAACACATGCAACTTGAGAAAATAAAATTTACTTAAATGCCTGGAATTAAAAAATAGTTTAATATTAAATAATTTTTAACGTTCTTAGTTTGGAAAATGGAAAATTCGGAGCCTCACGTTACTGGGCGCTATTTAACTTGCAGCGTTCTGGGGTTAAATTGATAAATTTAACTACCCAGAAGTGCTACAAGTGCGCGGCAGCTTTTCGCCAGGAGCATTTATGGGCCGTAGGTTTTTTAATTTTCCCTTTTCCTCTTCTTTGTTTAGGTTTTCCAAGGCACTAGGGCGCCACTGAGTTTTTGTTAAAGAAAAATACGCTTACAGCTTAACAAACTCAGAACTTAAGCTGATATTTGATTTTAAAAAATGTTATAAAATTCTTTGCATGTGTTTTAGCAGGCAATAAAACAAACCATTCCCCAAAATAAAATATATTTATTCTTATTTTAGAAAAGCTTGTCGACAGCTAAAAGGATTTGGTCATTAATAAAATAATACCTACTTGAACATATGGGTAGTAGATACTTAAATTAAATTACAGTATGAAAGGTTATCAAATATTTTTAGTACCATTTTGGCAAGTACAGTTTAGTAAATATAAAATATACACCCTGCTACAAACAGCCTAGTAAAACAGATAAGGTAAATCATCAGGTAACGCAACGAGGGTAGATACCAAAAAAAATCATGATTCTTTTCGCTACGCCCTAAAGAAAATGATACAAAACTTACCAAAACAGTTTTATACACTCTATTAAGTCAATATTCACTTGATAAGCCGCATGGTACCAAAAAATATATATACAATTTTATATTCATCAGTAATCAAAAACATAATACGGCAGATTTAAAATAGGGGTAATTACGTAATAATATTACCTCTAAATACTTATTTTTACAAAATTTACATTAGTCCACAGGAGACTTTATACTGCGATGCTTTAAATAAAAGGGATTATGTAATAATAATAAATTCATAAATTAACATTTTATATATGCAGTTATAACCAAAAATCGGCGTACAGGCCTTACCCAGAGACAAAATGGAGTACAATCCACCGTAGCACGCGGAACTGAGTGCTTAGGGTGACTATCCTGACGGAGGAGGAAAGCTCTGAAAAGCTACCTTTCTAGATGTGGATCGGCATGGTACCAAAGGTTGTATCGAGGTGATGCGGCTGGACCACCTGGAGTAGGTACCCCTTCAGACTCTATGGTGTTGACGATAGAAGCTCATGAGAAGCCACATACATAGGGTTGCATCCACCATGAAACATCCTTTTAATTGTCGAAAATTATTCCTTTACCCGGAAAAAACCCTGTAATACAACAGTATAAATCACTCCAAGAAATTCGGGGAGAATAAAAGCTTTGCTTACCTCATCCCCATTGGAGGGTCACCAAAACGAAAAAACCACCATCGGCCACATTGTGACTTTTGCCACAATCACAAACTAGTAGGTTCAACTTATAAAACGAGGGTTATAACTAACGGCCCTCTCTTGCCAAGACTGTTTGGCCAAGATTGTCCCTCACGACCACCTTGTCCTTCCTTAAATTCACCCCAAAAACCTCCCACGACATCAATTTCTTGCCCCTCACAATTGGAACTCCATGTGTCACATTGGACCAATCAAAGCATTCGACGTCAGCCCGAATGTGCGCCGTTCAAAACTCGGCCTCTACATAATTATATTTTGGTTGTTCCCAAAAGTAAACACGATGTTTTGAAATGGCAATCATATTAGGAAATAAGAAGAAAAGAAACGGAAGATTCTCTGGACGTGCAGACACTGTAGCCTTAGAAAAACAAAGTATTCACTTCGTTAATTAGAATTTGTAATCAATTATTAATTAGTATTTTATTTTAGTTTACAATTAATCAAAATATACTATATACAATTAAAATGGGAGAAACGTGCTACAAGAATAAGAATTTTTTTTATCAGGGCCAGTCGTTACGTAGTTCTTAAAGTACACGCAATGATATAGGTAATATTCTTAGGAAATGCTAAATTAAACAATGAATACAATACTGTAAATTGATCTTTTAGGGTGAATCAACTCAAGTGCAGAAATAAAATTAAGACATTCTGGACTCGCACAACATAGTGGGGTTGAACTATATAGAATAAAAAAAGGATGCCAAATTGCATAACCTACATCCTTGTAAAACATAAATGCTTGTTATTTGTGTAAGAAATTAATAATTTAATAAAATAAGATTTTATGAGATATTTAGTGTTTGCCTTAAAGTAATGTCAAAATTTTCTACAAAATCATCTTCACCATCTTGTCAGGAAAACCAAATGCACTAAAAAGTAATTTCAAAAACAATGTAGCATTTCAAATGCTACAATATATATATATATATATATATATATATATATATATATATATATATATATATATATATATATATATATATACAGGGTGTATCAAATAGGTGATACCACTATTGCCATCTCCGAAATGGTAAAAGATACGAGGTCGGTTAAATTAGAGAAAATGTGCCATTTCTAGTCCCTATTCATATTCCGTTTACGGAGTTGCCAAATTCTCTATAGTTTCTTATCTACAGGTGATTTTTTAAAAATAGTCAAAAATTTAATTCTCAAATATCTCGAAAACCATTATAGCTAGAAAAAAGTTGTTCTTACAAAAATCACACGATATTTTACCTTCTCTAAAGCAACGTTGTTGTTTTGTTTCTGCCATTTGTTTTTACCGAGTTACTGATACTAACTTGTCTTTTCCAAATACGGACCTGGAATTTTTGCTGCATTTTTTGAAAGAATACTTCATACCCTTTACAACTATGTATCACTTGATTATGTTTTTCGACGTTTTGGTGAAGAATAGTATCATCATCAGGATATTCTACCAGTACGGACCTGGCATTTTTCAAGTTAATGCGCCATTTCACGACCTATTATGGCGACAATTAGGTCAGAATCAGTAACTATGGGTTAAATTGTTTTAACTGGTAAATTTTCATTATAATCATGATTACCAACCAGGACCCTCAAGTTTGTAAAATTGGTCCAACGCCTGAAAAAAGCATAAGCTTAGTTTTAATTATAACAAATCCTAATAATTAATTTTTAGAGGCGTGATTGGCTTCGTGTGGTCAGTCCAATCGCGTCCATCAACCTGTTCGTCCGCCCGTCCATATGTTATAATTCAACGCAACGTCAAAAAATAAAGCAGAAAACGGATTTTAGATTCGAATTCCTTATAATCCGAACCCAGTAAATATGACAATGGTTTTATGATAGAATATAGTTAAAGGTCTTTAATTTGAGATAATGTGGTTTGTTTTCAAAGCCAGTAAATAGTAATTCAACTGTACCAGCAGAATGAGTTGCAGCAAAAATTAAACCTTAAATAAAATAGGATTATTTATTTATTATTATCTTTTGAACTGAAAGGTGATTTTTGGATACGAAAATATTGAAAACGTAAATAATGAAGACGTATCATCAAGGGTGCCTTTTACAATATGTAGTAAACTTAACCACTAGTTAGGTGCTGTTAATAAAGGCTGCTAATTATATCTGATCTGAGTCTGCTAAACTTTTGCTTTCAATAACTCATTGGCTTAAGTGCAATTTGACAAACTTTAATGACCAAAGGGTTGTGGTTAGTAATCATGAACATAGTTTAAAATTAATCAGTTGAATAATTTAAACCACAGCGATCGGTTGTGAAATTGTGCCTTAACATGGAAAATCCCAGGTCGGTATCGATAGAAAATCCTGATGATGTTGTTATTCCTGATCAAAACGTTGAAAACCATAATGAAGTGATACATAGTTGTAAAGGGTATGAAGTATTCTTTCAAAAAATGCTGCAAAAAATCCAGGTCCGTATTTGAAAAAAAAAGTTAGTATCAGTAACTCAGTGAAAACAAATGGTATAAACAAAACAATAACACTGCTTTAGAGAAGGTAAAAAATCGTGTGATTTTTGTAAAAACAACTTTTTTCTAACTATAATAGTTTTCGAGATATTTAAGAATTAAATTTTTGACTATTTTAAAAAAATCCCCTGTAGATAAGAAACTATAGAGAATTTGGTAACTCTGTAAACGGAATATGAATAGGGACTATAAATGGCACATTTTCTCTAATTTAACCGACCTCGTATCTTTTACCATTTCGGAGATAGCAATAGTGGTATCATGTATTTTAGACACCCTGTATATATATATATATATATATATATATATATATATATATATATATATATATATATATATATATATATATACAGCGTGTCCAGAAAAGTTCTAGACATATGGGAATTTTCTTTATTGTTGATTTTATGAAAAAAAGTTATTCTTTATAAAAAGTTCTGCTTGATTCGCAAATAATATTGACATATCAAAGCTTAAGATATCTTGTACAGGGCGGCAAAAAAATGCAGAAACACAGAATTGCGATAAGAGAGAAGTACCCTCAATTTTTATTTTAGAGCAAATTGTTATAAGAAAATTTTACTAAGGACTACAAAACGAGGTCAGATCCAATTTTTCGTTGAACTATTTTAATTTACAGGGTACCATAAAAAGCCTTTGGAAAATATTTTTTTATTTTATTTCTTTAACATTTACCGGCAACAATTTTGCAACAACTATGTGTAATACTATAGTAACGAATATTGACGTGTTAGTCAAAAATCATTTACTATTTTGCGACTTATTAACAAAAGTTGTTAGTTAGTTTCGTCATGGTTGTAAAGTTAACGCTGCATGAGAAAATAGAAATTGTACTTATCGTCGGAGATCACTTCATTTACTATTTTGCGACTTATTAACAAAAGTTGTTAGTTAGTTTCGTCATGGTTGTAAAGTTAACGCTGCATGAGAAAATAGAAATTGTACTTAATCGTCGGAGATCACTATAACTCTATTAGGGAAGCCGCACTCATATTTAATAATAGACACCCTGACAAAATGGTATGTAGCGCCACTATAGCAAATATAATGAATAAATTTATGGACAACATAACAAATGGTCCACAACAGAAGAAAATCAACTCAATGTCATGCAAGCGGTTATCGAAAACCCGAAAATTTCTTTAAGAAAACTGTCAGAAACTATTCCAAATGACGTCAAGAAGTCTACTGCTAGTAAAATTTTAAAAATAAATAAATTTCATCCATATAAACCGAAATACGTTCACACGCTTCTTCCCAGAGATTTTGATTCTCGTTTCCTATTTTGCGCGTGGTTCCAAGGCGAGTGTGAAGATGATCCTTTTTTTGCAAGAAAAATATTATTTACGGACGAGGCCATGTTTACTTCCAACGGCGTGGTATGCACCCAAAATTGTCGGTGGTGGAGTGACAACAATCCAAATTTTATAATAGAATGCCGTAGTCAATATTCATTTAAAACCAATGTTTGGTGTGGCATTTTTAATGATCGGATCGTTGGACCATACTTTTTTCGACAAAATATAAATGCTGCCATTTACCTGGACTTCTTAAGGAACCAGTTGTCTCAATTTCTTGACGAACTGCCACTAAATATATGACGTATAATTTGGTATCAACATGATGGAGCCCCATGCCATAGTACTAACACAGTAACTGGGTATTTGAATGAAGTATTTCCGCAACGTTGGATAGCTGGACGTTCAAATATTCCTTGGCCAGCCAGATCACCTGACATCACACCCCTGGACTTCTTTTTATGGGGCCGATTAAAAGAAATGGTGTATAAGCATAGACCTTTTCAGGATATTGACCATCTTGAAGCAGTAATAACAAACTGTGTCCAAGAAATCACTCCCAATATGATACGGGCGACAGTATCAGAAGTAACAAGACGTACTGTAGTTTGCATGGAAAAAGAAGGAGGGCATGTGGAGACATAATCTTTTATTTTAAACTATCTGTTTTTAGATCACTGATGTTTAGATGTTTTTGATGTTTCTTATAACAATTTACTCTAAAATAAAAATTGTCCCTCTTAACGCAATTCTGTGTTTCTATAGTTTCTTGTCGCCCTGTACATGATATCTTAAGTTTTGATATGTCAATATTATTTGCGCATCAAGCAGAACATGTGTGCAATACTGTTGTAACGAAAATTGACATGTTTACGTAATTACTTTCAAACAAGAGGTAATAAAAATGCTCAATGTATTTTTTATGGTACCCTGTAAATTAAAATAGTTCAACGAAAAATTGTATCTGACCTCGTTTTGTAGTCCTTAGTAAAGTTTTCTTATAACAATTTGCTCTAAAATAAAAATTGAGGGTACTTCTCTCTTATCGCAATTCTGTGTTTCTGCATTTTTTTGCCGCCCTGTACAAGATATCTTAAGCTTTGATATGTCAATATTATTTGCGAATCAAGCAGAACGTTTTATAAAGAATAACTTTTTTTCGTAAAATCAACAATAAAGAAAATTCCCATATGTCTAGAACTTTTCTGGACACGCTGTATATATATATATATATATATATATATATATATATATATATATATATATATATATATATATATATATATATATATATATAAATATATATATATGTATATATATATATATATATATATATATATATATATATATATATATATATATATATTATTATATATATATATATATATATATATATATATATATATATATTATATATATTTATATATATACATATATATATATATATATATATATATATATATATATATATATATATATATATATATATATATATATATATATATATATATATATATATATATATATATATATATATATAGTGTGTCTGCTTAGGTTCGCAGCATATGTGAAAATTTTTTATTATTAATTTTACGAAAAAAACTTATTCTTCATAAAATGTTCTGCATGGTCCAAAACCTAAAATGCAACCATCAGATATCGAAATTTCTCAGTCATATACGAGGTACGTCAGAAAATATGAATTTTGCTCTACAGTAACATATATGTACATATCTGCCATTAAACGTCTAATATTATTAACTTATTACGTAATTATTACAATATTAGTACTGTATTTAAGTTGATAATTGTAAAATAAATTATTTTGTTATGTATCTATCAATTATTTTAACGCATCATCAAAATACTGCAACACAGAGGTTAAGAAACGTAAAGGTTACCAAATTTTTAATGAATAAAGAGATAACTGTTTATTAGAAATTAGTTTACAATTCTACATAAATTTTCTTCATAAAAGTTTTCGATATTGTCAAAAATTTTGTGACACACCTCGTATATGACTGGGAAATTTCGATAGCTGATGGTTGCATTTTAGATTTTCGACCATGCAGAACTTTTTATGAAGAATAACTTTTTTTCGTAAAATTAATAATAAAAAATTTTCCCATATGCTGCGAACTTAAGCAGACATAGGGGAGAGTCGGACAAAACCGGGTAGTGTGATAAAACCGGGTACCGATTCGTTTCTCTAAACGGCTACCGCCATCTATCCGAGATGGCTAAAATCAATCTCTATAAACAGCCAACAATCGCGGGTAAATGTTTCATCGTTATTATTTGGATAGTGACAGTTCGAACGGAAAATTTAATATTTTTAGTGTACTAAACTTGATTTTGAAGGTAAGTTTTGACCCAAATTTTTTTCTTAATGGCTGATTAATGTTGTTTTTTATACATTTTACTTGTAACCCAATATATCTGCTATAATTTAGTGTACAAATTTATGCCTAAATTTATAACCTAAAATTTTGTAGCAGTGTTTTACCTTCTGTTACGCAGTCTTACAAAACCGGGTAGCCGCGATAGCTACAAAACTGGGTACCCGGTTTTATCCGCCTTGATTAAAGCTGGTTTTTTTTTAGTTAAATTTACAACATGTCGCACTATAAAAGAAAAACCAATCGTCAGTCATGGGATCAGAAAAGCATGAAAGGAGCAATTATAGAAGTACTAGAACATAGAATGGGATATAAAAAGGCAGCTCAAGCTTTTAACATTCCCCAGTCAACCTTAGAAGATCGTGTTGAAAAAGCTAGAAATGGCGATTCTGTCGAAGAAGCTAGTAAGAAAGGTAAGATGTTTTAATTTTATTTTACAAAGGTAACTTACTTTTTTCTTATTATAGGTCTAGGTCGATACAAGCCTGTATTTAACGCTGGTCAAGAGGAAGACCTGGTTTCGCATATTTTACATATGGAAGGCAGACTTTTTGGGTTCATATTATCTGAACTAAGAATTCTTGCTTATGAACTAGCGTTAAGAAATAACCTACACCACAACTTCAGCAAGGAAAAAAAATGGCTGGCAAAACTTGGCTTTATTCGTTTTTATCAAGACATCCAAATCTTCGATTGAGAACACCTGAAGCTACATCGATTGGACGCGCCATTGGGTTTAACCGGACCGCAGTGGAATTGTTTTTTAAAATGTTAACAGAAGTCTGTGACAAATACAAGTTTCCTCCTGGACGCATATGGAACATTGATGAGACGGGAATCACAACTGTTCGAAATAAGCAGTCTAAAGTAATTTCCATGAGGGGAAAAAGACAAATTGGGGCTCTTGTTTCAGCTGAAAGAGGAACCCTAATTACCGCAGAAATTTGTATGAGTGCAAGTGGTTCTTATATGCCTACAATGCTGATTTTTCCCAGAAAACTTCCAAATCCCCAATTTTTAGATCACACACCTCCTGGAACATTTGCAGAATACCACCCATCTGGTTGGATCCAAAAAGTCATATTTATTAAGTGGTTTAAAGGATTTATTGAAATTACTCATCCCACAGCCGAAACTCCCGTTCTTTTGCTGTTAGATGGGCATGCTACCCATACAAAAAGTTTAGACTTAGTGAATATTGCACGTGAAAATCATGTGGTTATAATGTGTTTTCCGCCGCATTGTACACACAGATTACAGCCACTTGATGTGCCCTTTATGGCTCCTCTAAGCACTTTTTATGGAGAAGAGGTAAGAAAATGGATGCGTCAGCATCCTGGACGACGAGTTACAATCTATGAAGTGGGAAAACTCTTTGGGGATGCTTTTGTTAAATCAGCGACTATGCAAACTGCAATAAATGGGTTTAGAAAAACCGGAATTTATCCACTAGACCCTGGAGTTTTTCCAGAATGGATGTTTGCTCCATCGGAATCCACAGAGCGAGAACTAATTGGTCAAGAAAATGGAGAATTCTAACTAAATGAATAGGAAAATCCCAATCAACAAGAAGACACTCGTCTTTTTACTCCAACAACTGCGATTCTAAATAATAAACCCGATGTAAATTCAGCTTCCAATAAGTCACATTCTCCAGCCCCTCCAGACTACCGTGAAATTCGTAACTCCTTCAACCCCTCGTGCAACTTCTCCACAACCAAGTTGTAGCTTTTCGGTGTCTCCAAAAGAAGTTTTTCCAATTCCCAAGGCAACAAGGAAACCACCCGATAATAACAGGAAAAGGGGAAAGGCTGCTGTGTTAACATCATCTCCCTATAAGACTGAATTGGAGGAAAACTTAAAGAAACCTTCGGTTGTAAAAAAATTAAAGCTAAATGAAGACAATAAAAAACAAAAAAAATATAGTAAAGAAAACTGCACCAAAACCAAGGCCAGCTTCTAAATTGTCAAAGATTCAGATAGTTCGGAGGAAGAAGACATGGACGATGCCTGTCTCTATTGCAATGAACTTTTTTCAAATTCTAAATCGAATGAAGGTTGGGTAATATGTGTGTCGTGCAAAAAATGAGGCTGCAGTGATGTGACGACACAGATGAAATTTTTATTTGTGATTTTTGTTCATAACTGTGTTAGTATAATAATAGTTTTCCGTTTTTTTTTAATATATTATATCTTTTCTTAAAATTATTGCTTATTATACAGGATATGTATGGCTACCCGGTTTTATCATACTGGTTATATTTTGTTTTAACTAACTGTGGAAATTTTATTAAAATTTAACAATGGTCGGCGAAGCTAAAGTAATTTTGTAATATGTTAAAATTGAAGGTATGTTTGTTTCCGTAAGACAGCACTTAATACCCACAATTTCTTAACTGATACCCGGTTTTGTCCGACTCTCCCCTACTGTATCATATATATATATATATTATATATATATATATATATATTAATATTATATATATATATATATATATATATTATATATATATATATATATATATACTATATATATATATATATATAATATATACAGGGTGTCCCTGGATGGGGTTACCTATACCGCAAATGGACCTAATTTTTAATTTTTCGCTCGGTGTGGGTGCGTTAAGACTTTTCTATTTTGCTTATATCCAGTCCATCATTTCCTAGGGCAGCTGATGCCAACAAAATTTGTCTAGCTCAAAAAAGATCAATAAGAGCCATGATGAATGTATCTAGAGTGACATCATGTAGGGACTACTTTAGGGAGTTACAAATATTAACGGTTCCATCTCGTACATTCTTAATATCGCGGTCTACGCCAACAAACAATTTAAATAAGTTTCCCAAAAATAAAAGATTATTATGCAAACATGCTAACCTGGGGACATAATAATTTGTCTGTACCAGTACACAGAACTGCTTTTTATGAAAAGTGCCCTTATTTTAACTGCATAAAAATTTATATCTCTTTACCAGATCAAATAAGGTTACCTCCGAATTAAGCCTGTTTCAAAATAGCTGAAGGCCTTATTTCTAAGGCTTTCTATGAATTTTATGATAATAAAACATGGAAATCGACAATTTGGATTGATTTAATTGTAAAAAAATTGTATCTAATTTATCACACATAATGCAAAAATAGTTTTAACGGCTGACTGTTGCGCCTGGCATGTGTCAGTAGGTGTGTGCGGTGTGCGTGTGTGTATGATGCTGTTTGTCTGTTGTGTTTGCCTCGATGAATGACCTAGAAATAACTAAACAATTGACGTTATAATGTTCCATTTTGAAATTTTTGTGCAATAAATTATATTATTATTGCCATTATTATGAATAGTACTTTGGTGTTCGAAAATGACATTTGACGTTGCTCTCGAATGACATCATTCGAGAGCACCAAAGGTATTTTTCCTTAAAACCTTAAAAAAGACTAAATTATTTTAAAAAAATAAAATTTCATATCAGCATGGAAATATATCTAAGTCTAGATTTAGATTTGGAAATGAGCAATATGAAAAATCTTATTATACATTTGCCAAGTTATACAATATCTAATGGTTACTTTAGAGGAGATATTACAATATCCATAGTACCTCGTTTTGAATTTTTGATTTTATGAAGTAAAATGTATTTATTAATTAGTTATAAGTTATTTAAGGTTGCTTTGTTAACGAGAATTTTTATTCTTATACAATAAAGCTTATTTTGACTTGACTTGACTTGACTTGGATATAATTATATCTTTTGACAAATAATTTTAGTTGTTAATTCTTTATTGCGCTCCTAAAAGTTGTTTTTATTGTTTGAGTTTTTATGCCTGGTGAGAAGTGCACGAACGATTTTTCACCCTAGTGCACGAAATAGTTCGTGCACTACGAAACAAAAATAAACTGCTGTCAAAAAATGTCAAACTTCGTATAGTGACATTAATGAAAAATTGTCGACTCTTTTTGACAGTTATATAAATACTAACGTATATTGCTTCATTAGGAGTAAAAGCGATACTTTTATGACGAGTCTGTAGGTCACTTCGTTCGTTCGGCAATTACAGACGAGTCATAAGAAGTTGCTTTTACTAAGAATAAAACATACTATTTTTTCTTCAAACGTCGTTTAAATATAGAAAAATAAAGATACAAGTTTTTAAAAATTTTTCATTTAAAAATGTTGAGTTTCGAGTGGGCCTAGCGTTGCTATGGATTTATTATTATTTTGTTTGATACCGACGCGTCGTTCGATTTGACCAAGTGTCAGTGTATATTATTGCGAGCAACTTGCTTTAATTGTTACTCTTTTAAAAATACCATTTTTTAAAACCACACTTACTCCAAATTAAAATGTTAAACTCTGGTTTTATTTTATTTATTTTTATTTTTTTATAACTTTCTTGTATTATTCAACATATATTTATTCATGAGCACACAGTCATACTTTTACCTTCGCTCTCGGCGGCAGAAAAAGTACTTTTACTTCCGCTGCCAATGTCAACCGCCTACTGACAAAAAAGCAAAGCTTTAACTTCAAAAAATTAGTAGAAAAATGTCAGGGTTATTGACGTTTGAAGAAAATAGTTATTTGTTTTACTAGGCATAAAAGCACAAGATTTAATGCCGCGGCTGGTGTTTCATAGCCGAGCGTAGCGAGGCTATGAAACCAGCCAAGGCATTAAATCTGCTTTTCTGCCGTGTGAAACATATAATTTTTTCTTCAAATTTGTTCCAATTCCACGCAAAATCGACTTTTCCATATTTAAATTGCGTTTCATTATCAATATCCAAATAACTAAATTATTTTATCAAAGGTAACCGGGCCCTGCGTTACTATGTTTACCGCTGATGATGTTTGTTGAATATGTTTGTTTACTGATTACTTTGTCATTGTCAATTTTGAAAAGTTGTCATGTTAGAAATGGATTTACTGCAAAGTGAGGATGAATTGATGCAATTAACACCACCTGAGATAAGAGACCAGGCGCGAGATGTGGAATTTAACCTTTTACCAAAAAAATCAAGAACTGTATATTAGTGTATATGAACTCACATACAGCAGTTTGATTTAAATTATTACTTGGAAGGTTGCCTAGCAACGAACTTTTTCTGCCTAGGCAGTAAAATTGGACTTTTTCTGCCTAGGCATTAAAAGTACAACTTCTAAACCTGCCAAGTGTCATTAAAAGGCCGCTTTTAATGTCATTTGGAGAAAAAATATATTTTAAGCCATCTTCCGAAAAAATAAAAATTTAGAACTGAAATTTTATTTCGTGGTCAGTTTTTAAAATTTCAATGAAGGGGACACCTTCTTACATATTTTTTGGTATTTCAGTAATAACAATAGTTGTATATAAATATTTAACATTTTCTTTCATATACAGAAATAGCATGAACCATAATAATTATACACTACGCCTAAAATATAGCAGAATATAATACCAATTTTTCTACACGCATTGGTATGGTTTGGTCCTCACATCCCGCACTTCTCTCACTCATTTATAGTAGGAGAGCTAGTGGACCATCCGAGTAACGGTATGTCTGTAAGGCTAGAAATTCTTATGGTGATGAGTCATAGCTTGCTAAGTACAATAACCATCACCTGGCACGCCTCAGCCCTGCACGTCGTCAACCCCTACATTTTTGAAAGTGTAGGAAACATTTGAAAAAAAACTTGTTCCTGTAAGCTTGAAATTTGTATACCATTTTGTTTATTCGTTATAAAGTTGGAAAAAAAATTGACAGGCGTTTTCGATAAGCACAAGTACCTGACAGGTGAACCTAAAGGTGTATTATGTATAAATTAAAATAAACTTTATTCTGTACAGTTGAAATTTATAGACGTGTTTCTTTAAGCGATTTAAAGCAAGGTGGTACACTGACAGGCGGTTCTGGCTAGCATAAGTCCTTGACAGGCGAGGGGAAAGATGCTATGGGAGTGCGAGTAAGAGGCGTAGCATGAAAACTCATATCGTTGATGCAAATTACATTAAGTAAAAATAGAAATTATGGGTAAAATGTATTTTATTAGTTGTAACATAATGTACAGGGTGTCCCATTTTCGACACTTTTGCGGGGTATCTCCCTTATTTTTAAAGATAGAGGGTTGCGGTTTTCGCGACAGTGTGCTACTTTTTGATGAAACGAAAGCTGGCATAAAAATATTTTTCATGTCCTCCTTCGTTTTTGACATACAGGACGAAATTGATATTTTTCCATTTTCGGACCCCCCTCGCATTTCAGTTATCTTGTAACTTATAAAAAAAAGTAAAAATGGATCCTATTAGAGTTTTCTACGTAGAATCGAATGGCGTGGTTAGATTTTCATCAGATGTCATTTTTTCGAGATATTAACCAAATAAATGTTTTTTTAAGTGGAACACCCTGTATATTTCTTAACCATTAAGTTTCCCCTTTCGAGACCTTTTCAAAAATATATAACACTTTATAGTTATTTTTTATTTTTAGCCCTTAAATCGAACTATTTAATTTTGAACTTTAATTTTTCCTAGTTGGCCGTGTTTAACAAGTGGTTTAACGTCAATTCAGGTATTTAGATTTAAAAAAGAAACTGGTTAAATCCTGTATTTTCATTAATTTATTAAAATTGGTATTATTTTTAACCTACAACACTACTTGTTATCTAGATATATAGAAAATCCTAACCAAAACTAAAACTGTTTAGTTTTTAATCACTTAAAGATTAGATTAATTGTCTTGAATTATTAATAGCAAATAAAAGTCAAATTTAAAAACAAAACATATAAAACTTTAGGTAACGAAAAGAGCTAGAATTGATTAAATTGACTAACTCTTCTCGTTACCTAAAGTTTTGTATGTTTTGTTTTTAAATTTGACTTGTATTTGCTATTAATAATTCAATACAACTAACTTAATTTTCAAGTGATTAAAAACTAAGCAGTTTTAGTTCTGGTTAGGAGTTTCTATATATTATATATTATATATATAATATATATATATATATATATATATATATATATATATATATATATATATAATATATAATATATATATATATAACCCTATATATATATATATATATAATATATATACTATATATATATATATATATATATATATATATATATATATATATATATATATAGATAACAAGTAGTTGTTGTAGTTGAAAAAATAATACCAATTTTAATAAATTAATGAAAATACAGGATTTAACCAGTTTTTTTTAAATTTAAATACCTGAATTGGCGTTAAACCACTTGTTAAACCCGGCCAACTACGCAAAATTAAAGTTTAAAATTTAATAGTTCGATTTAAGGGCTAAAAATAAAAATAACTATAAAGTGTTATATATTTTGAAAAGCTCTCGAAAGGGGAAACTTAATGGTCAAGACATATACAGGGTGTTCCATTTAAAAAAACATTTATTTTGTTAATATCTCGAAAAATATCACATCTGATGAAAATCTAACCACGCCACTCGATTCTACGTAGAAAACTCTAATAGGATCCATTTTTTACTTTTTTTATAAGTTACAAGATAACTGAAATGCGAGGGGGGTCCGAAAATGGAAAAAAATCAATTTCGTCCTGTATGTCAAAAACGAAGGGGGCCATGAAAAATATTTTTTATGCCAGCTTTCGTTTCATCAAAAAGTAGCACACTGTCGCGAAAACCGCAACCCTCTATCTTTAAAAATAAGGGAGATACCCCGCAAAAGTGCCGAAAATGGGACACCCTGTATATTATGTTACAACTAATTAAATACATTTTACCCATAATTTCTATTTTTACTTAATGTATTTGCATCAACGATATGAGTTTTCATGCTACGCCTCTTACTCGCACTCCCATAGCATCTTTCCCCTCGCCTGTCAAGGACTTATGCTAGCCAGAACCGCCTGTCATTGTACCACCTTGCTTTAAATCGCTTAAAGAAACACGTCTATAAATTTCAACTGTACAGAATAAAGTTTATTTTAATTTATACATAATACACCTTTAGGTTCACCTGTCAGGTACTTGTGCTTATCGAAAACGCCTGTCAATTTTTTTTCCAACTTTATAACGAATAAACAAAATGGTATAAAAATTTCAAGCTTACAGGAACAAGTTTTTTTTTCAAATGTTTCCTACACTTTCAAAAATATAGGGGTTGACGACGTGCAGGGCTGAGGCGTGCCAGGTGATGGTTATTGTACTTAGCAAGCTATGACTCATCACCATAAGAATTTCTAGCCTTACAGACATACCGTTACTCGGATGGTCCACTAGCTCTCCTACTATAAATGAGTGAGAGAAGTGCGGGATGTGAGGACCAAACCATACCAATTCGTGTAGAAAAATTGGTATTATATTCTGCTATATTTTAGGCGTGGTGTATAATTATTATGGTTCATGCTATTTCTGTATATGAAAGAAAATGTTAAATATTTATATACAACTATTGTTATTACTGAAATACCAAAAAATATGTAAGAAGGTGTCCCCTTCATTGAAATTTTAAAAACTGACCACGAAATAAAATTTCAGTTCTAAATTTTTATTTTTTCGGATGATGGCTTAAAATATATTTTTTCTTCAAACGTCAATAACCCTGACATTTTTCTACTAATTTTTTGAAGTCAAAGATTTGCTTTTTTGTCAGTAGGCGGTTGACATTGGCAGCGGAAGTAAAAGTACTTTTTCTGCCGCCGAGAGCGAAGGTAAAAGTATGACTGTGTGCTCATGAATAAATATATGTTGAATAATACAAGAAAGTTATAAAAAAATAAAAATAAATAAAATAAAACCAGAGGTTAACATTTTAATTTGGAGTAAGTGTGGTTTTAAAAAATGGTATTTTTAAAAGAGTAACAATTAAAGCAAGTTGCTCGCAATAATATACACTGACACTTGTCAAATCGAACGACGCGTCGGTATCAAACAAAATAATAATAAATCCATAGCAACGCTAGGCCCACTCGAAACTCAACATTTTTAAATGAAACATTTTTAAAAACTTGTATCTTTATTTTTCTATATTTAAACGACGTTTGAAGAAAAAATAGTATGTTTTATTCTTAGTAAAAGCAACTTCTTATGACTCGTCTGTAATTGCCGAACGAACGAAGTGACCTACAGACTCGTCATAAAAGTATCGCTTTTACTCCTAATGAAGCAATATACGTTAGTATTTATATAACTGTCAAAAAGAGTCGACAATTTTTCATTAATGTCACTATACGAAGTTTGACATTTTTTGACAGCAGTTTATTTTTGTTTCGTAGTGCACGAACTATTTCGTGCACTAGGGTGAAAAATCGTTCGTGCACTTCTCACCAGGCATAAAAACTCAAACAATAAAAAACAACTTTTAGGAGCGCAATAAAGAATTAACAACTAAAATTATTTGTCAAAAAATATAATTATATCCCTAGTAACTAAATCTAGACTTAGATATATTTCCATGCTGATATGAAATTTTAATTTTTAAAAATAAATTTATGATGTCATTCGAGAGCAACGTCAAATGTCATTTTCGAACACCAAAGTACTATTCATAATAATGGCAATAATAATTTATTGCATACAAATTTCAAAATGGAACATTATAACGTCAATTGTTTAGTTATTTCTAGGTCATTCATCGAGGCAAACACAACAGACAAACAGCATCATACACACACGCACACCGCACACACCTACTGACACATGCCATTCAGGCGCAACAGTCAGCCCTTAAAACTATTTTTGCATTATGTGTGATAAATTAGATACAATTTTTTACGATTAAAATCAATCCAAATTGTCGATTTCCACGTTTTATTATCATAAAATTCATAGAAAGCCTTAGAAATAAGGCCTTCAGCTTATTTTGAAACAGGCTTAATTCGGAGGTAACCTTATTTGATCTGGTAAAGAGTTATACATTTTTATGCAGTTAAAATAAGGGCACTTTTCATAAAAAGCAGTTCTGTGTACTGGTACAGACAAATTATTATGTCCCCAGGTTAGCATGTTTGCATAATAATCTTTATTTTTGGGAAACTTATTTATATTTTTTTTTAGGCGTAGACCGCGATATTAAGAATGTACGAGATGGAACCGTTAATATTTGTAACTCCCTAAAGTAGTCCCTATATGATGTCATTCTAGATACATTCATCACAGCTCTTATTGATCGTTTTTGAGCTAGAAAAAATTTGTTGGCATCAGCTACCCTAGGAAATGATGGACTGGATATAAGCAAAATAGAAAAGTCTTAACGCACCCACACCGAGCTGATTGTGCAAAACTCTAATAATGTAACAGGCAGTATTAATTCTCTTTTCTGTGGATACTATTTGTTCCCCCCATGTTAAACTATCTTTATACTCCTAAAATTTTAGTTTTGTTCTTTCGGGGAATAGATGTACCGCCTTGTGGAACGTGCAGGGATCTATCGGGGTTTCTATGACACATAAGACCAGTCTTGTCGCTATTCAGCATACACCAGTCGACCATCTTTCAACCACCAGCCTGGACTGTTCAGAGACGTGGTTCATTTTTAAGTTGGAGACCATGCAGAATGTGTCGTCGGCGTACTGAAAAATATTAGCAATACCAATATACCCAGACAGATTATTAGAAAAGATAAGAAACAGAAGAGGCCCAAGGATGGATCCCTGCGGAACCCCAGATGTTACAAGAACCTTATTTGAGAAAACAGAAGACTATACCCGATTCATGTTTGCTGATATACTAACTCTCTGAAATCGATTCATTAAGTCCAACTTTTTCAGCAATAGCTTGAGATCTATCGCATCGAAAGCCTTAGACAGATCAAAATAGATACCGGCAACCACCTTGCCATTCTCCAACTCATTCACCAGAAAGTTCAATAATTGGATTATTGCATTAGTCGTTGACAAGTTAGGCAAAAACCCATACTGCTTTTGCTTTTGCTTTTTTTTAAAGATAACTAATGGAATTGGGGCTAAAATATCTTATGTGAAAAAATAGCCACATACAGTTTGAAAGAAGTAATTTGAATAAATAGTCTTTAAGCTTTAATTTAGTTTGGTTATTAGCAAACGGTATACCCATAAATATGTTATTGCAGGAGCTTTATATTGTCAATTACAAATTATACTAAACAATAGTAAATTCTAATCAATTATATTCTGCGGTCTCGGTAATAAATACATATTAAAGCTTACCTTAATTTGACGGTTATTCAATAAGCTTATAAGATACAAGATGTATTGCATTAATATGTAGTTCACTTTAACGCATTTGTAAGCAGCAACAGACAGGTTGAATTTATTGCAATGGTTTGCTTCCTGATAGTGACTCACATTTTTATACCAAAATGTTAAACTCATTTGAACTCTGACTTTTTATATTAATTTTTAACACTTTATATAGGTAGAGAAGCAAAGAAAAAACTATGAGAAAAGGACATTCTCTAATTCACACAAATATCCATTTATTTCATGAATTAATGTTGTCTAACGTTTATGTTTGAATGTTCGCTAAATTAGTTTCTCGGCACATATGTACATATATTGTACATACCCCTGTCAACCCGACTCGACACGAAAACGTTCCTGATAGGCTATGTTCTAACGAGCTGAATATACGGAAAATCTTCTGAGTATCAAATATTCGTACATGATGAGTCCAATAAGATTTACATGCAAACTACTCATTACACTCAAGTTACGAAAAATTTAATAAGGGAATGTAATGTTTATGCCAATATGAATTTGCTATTGAAAAACTAATCGTTTTCGTTCCTAGGAGAGCCCGGATATCGTTTATCGTGTAGGAAAACTCAGAGTTGAATCGCCTTTGCTTAGCTTATAAATTTTTTAAGTATATATTTTTATAAAGTAGGATCACCCAAATTTGAAATCGTTTGTTTTGCCGCTTTCGAGCAAAAAACTGCAGGCAAATACCCGTGCAGCAAGACAAGGAAATGGACACCTGCGACCAGTGAATTGAGTAAGTAAATACTACTGGCAAAATATTTATTATTTTAAGTAAAACTATTTTAACGATTTTGACGGCCTTTAGGTTTTATATGCGAACACAAATTTCAATTTTTTTTATGATAAACCTATTATATTTTGTAGGAATTTATAAATGTGTAGGTACATTTCATCTAATTTAGGAGGGCTTTGTAAATAAAAATTTTGATTTTATACAGTAGAGAATGATATAATTTGATTCGACTTGACTAATACCCTAATCGTTTGTTCTGTCGCTTTCGAGCAAAAAAGCCCATAAAACTCCAAGTCAAAGACCCGTGCAGCAAAACAAGGAAATGGACACCTGCGACCAGTGAATTCAGTAAGTAAATACTACTGGCCAAATATTTCTTATTTTAAGTAAAACTATTTGAACGTTTTTGACGACCTTTTGGTTTTATATGCGTACACAAATTTCAATTTTTTTTATGATAAACCTATTATATTTGGTAGGAATTTATAAATGTGTAGGTACATTTTACCTATTTTAGGAGGGCTTTGTAAATAAAAATTTTGTTTTTCTATACAGTATAGAATGATATAATTTGATTTGACTCTAACACCCAAATAAAACCGCCCTTAAATCTTTGTTTTGCCGTACATCAACTACCCCACAATCATTTTTCATAAATAACACCAGTAGAAATGTAACAAGGATTGACGGATACTGCATTTAGCCTGATATTGCATCTAGTCTGCTTATTTACAATTTTTCTTAAGTTAAAGCGCGCTTATTACTATTATATTATAATTATTCAATTTAATTATGAATGAATTTTACATTCTAAAACAGAATTCGTCTAATAGTTAGGTATTTAGTTTAAATAGCTTACTTCTGTGCAATTTTAACGATTATCGAAATAGAATGAAAATTTGGCCGAAAAGATTACAGTTCTACTACTCTAAACAGTTCTTGTTAGTAATTGAGATGTTATGGTGGCAGATTACTGTGGTTCCAACGCTGGCCAATAGAACTCGTCCTTTTTTACTCACTGACGAATAAGGAATTTTAAGCTCCACGCTCTCGATCTGCTATCCACCTGGCGGCAAGTGTGCATTTGCTTATTTAGCGGGACGGGCCTTTGTCTATTCTTTATGTTTTTTTTACTTTAAAGATGAAGAAAAAACGATTTAAAATTTGAGTGATCCTACTTTACCCTGATTTTAAATGGTGCAGAGTAATAAATCACTCAATTTACCTGCAAAAGTAATATGAAACCAAATCAAATTTGTAAGAGGTGCGACTAATTTCTCAAAAAATTGTAGCCAATCGGTCATTTTCGGGGTTATTAAAAGTAAAAAAGCTAAGTTCATGTAATGGATGTAAAGAATACTGCGTGGGAGGGGGGCGAAAGGAGCGGGTGGAAAATTCTTTAAAAATGTTAACTATGCCACTCTCGGGGTTACTGAGATCTGAAAATCTAATATTAAGGGCGGTCCAGACACAACGACTTGTCGAATCAGACACATCGAGTCAAGTAAGATGGAGTGTGTAGACCACAAAACGTAGGTCTTGCATGAACGGAATGAGGTTGTACGATATGTCGAAAACTGAGTTCCGGCGCATCATTTTTCAAGAACTGATACGACAAGTTGGAACATGTGAACGAGTCTGGACGCTTTTTTGTTCGGTTCGTGTGGTGGCGCGCAGTATTTTCGGCTTTTATTTCAGTTTAAATGTAAAGTTACAATTTTAACAAATAGGTCTGATCTTTGTCAGTGCTCTCGCCAATTCTTGAGCGAATTTATTGAACTCTACCGTAATTTTTCTTGCCTACGGCAAGTTCAAAGTAAGTAAAGTGATCGGAACAAAAGGTGTCAGGCATACGAAGCCCTGATTAAAAAAAATACAAGGAAATTGACGAATCGGCCAACAAAGAGACAGTTACAAGGAAAATTAACTCTTTACGTACGGTTTACAAAAAGGAACTAGCCGAAGTAATTAAATCGACTATAAGTGGTGCAGGTGAAGATGATATCTACAACCCGACGTTAGGGTATTTTAATCAACTTGAGTTTCTGAACGATCATGAGAAAATTGGAAAGTCGAAAAACAGATGATGAGAGGTCTGAGAAAACTGGCCAAGTGGTAAGTGAAGTTTTATTATTAATCAAAAAAATAAGTTCAAAAGGTTTTAATGTGTTTTATTGTACAAAATACTGATATACAGTCTTTTATCAATACTAACTAGCTGAGTATGAACTACTCTACTCAATGATTAGTGAAACAAATTTATCTTGCGACGGTACCGAGCCCTCATTATTAAAATAACGACAGAAATTTCAAGATTGGTATATATTTTTCATAACACTCAAATCAGCATTTTACGTGTAATCAGATTTTTGAATTTTCCGTCGGAAAATATTAATACTTTTTAAAAGAAAAGATAGTACCCCGCTGTGTCTTATGAAATCTGACAACTTTTTAAAATTTATCCATTAAAACTACATAAGAATCGACTCTGATGTTTTTCTTTTCTAGGCGCATCCTTCTTGAAAAATAACATTTGTCTACAGGTTATGGGAACATTAAATAGAGGCTATTAAATTTAATTGATTCCTAAATAGATTTTCGCTATTTTTAAGTTGCGTATACGAGATGTTGACGACAGTATGTAAAATCGTCAGGTTTCCAGGGCGCCGGAAATCTGAATTACCTATGTTATATATGAGGTAGTTGAACTAGGTTATAATGACAAAATTTTACTAAACATTGATTCAAGAAAAATAAACAAAAAAATACTGTACCTAGTAGTTCGGTTCAGTCATAAAATAATAATTATACTTACCGAAATCCGACCTGCAGTACTGTTCTTGTGGATGCCCGCGCATGCAGCTGCAGGCATGACAGTATATGACAGAACCACATAAAAAGGTTAGAGATAAAGTTAACATGTTCGTCTTCATTATCTACAAAACAAGAAATCTGATTTTAAAAGAAGATTTATTTAAAAGAAATTTTTTATTATTTACTACAATGATACCTAATACTAGCTTTCGTAACCCCCCCCCCCCCCCCCTGACCAACATCCGAGACACACAGAAATTTAAAAAATGCACTACTAATTGAAAAAATCCACAGAATTGTACTATTCAGCCCCACCCCCCCCCCCCCCCCCCCAGGTTAAATCCTGGGTGCGCCACTGGTGGTGGCTCGTGGATTAATAAGTAGAGTCGACAGATTTTGTTAATATTTAAAAAACAAGTATTTTCCCTCAGCAGATAGATACGTAATATCTAGTACAAGTTTTACCACAAGGGATTTTTTTATTATACCCAGTTTCACATAAAATATTTTAATTTTTTACAATAATTTTTTTGCAAGATGTACGCCAACAAAAAAGCATATTTTTCGTCTCACTTTTCGTGAGCCATTGGTATTTTGATATCAAATAATGCTGAAAGACCTATTAGAACCCTTACTGCCACCGCTGCACGCGCGGATCCAGAACTTGGTTTTGTGGGGGGGGGGGGGGGGGCAGTCAGGGAACAGTAATATATTTTTAACTTTTTTATATTTTGAATTTTAATAGTTGTATTGCTGATTTGGAGGGGTCATGACCCCCATGACCCCCCCTCCCCCTGGATCCGCGCCTGTACCACTGTTCATTAATTTTTACTGCATTCTATGTATTCTGAGTATTGGGGGCTGTTTCTTTTTCAGTAATTTTTTTCATCTTGATACAGCGTCCCAAAACCGTAAGTTCACAGAAAATTCAAATCATTAACTTAGTTAGAGATGGCCATTAATTTGGCTTCGACCAGAGCCATTAATGCAAACACACACACACATACACACAGCCAGACACACATTAACTTAGTTGATACATAAAGTGTCTACATCTGCCCCGTTTCATTAAATTATAATACTTTTAGTGCATTTAATTTAATTCTTACCGAAAGAGAATTATTTTCTGTTATATTTTATCCAGGGTTGGTTAAAACTTGATTTTTATTAAAATCATTGATTTAAATAAAAAAAAATCATGATTTTTTCTTAGTTCGCGGTAGGTAAGTATAAATTTTTAATGTCAACGTTCATCTCCATTTTTTTGATGTATTGTAATTGTCTGTATTTCATTAATTTGAGTGTTATAAAATTAAAATAAAATAGATTTCACAAAAAAGTCATTCGCAGCAGAACGTTGCGTGTCGATCGATATGTCTATGCAAGAAAATTCCTGTTTTCTACCGATCGTATTTATAAAAGCATTGTCTTTGCATTTTAAAGGCATTCAACCAACGCGATGTTTAGTGTAGCGTCATGTCTAGTAGATGGCGAGCTCCATAAGGTGTGCCCATTCATAAAATTGCTGCAAACGTTAGCGCGGTGGATGTGGAAGGGCAGATGCATTGATGCATTCACACCGTCTCGACATGAAAGGGGGTCAAACGGGTGGTTTTAGTTGTGTTCAGTGTTGTCAGATTTTAAAATCTCTTGGGACAAATTTCCGAGTGAAAAATCGCCCAAAATCACAACCTGGTCAAAAAAGTTGGAAAGGGCCAAAATCGCAACCTAATCAAAAAAAATTCGGTTTAATATTTTTTATTTTCCATTGCAGCATTTGTTTGTTTCTCGTTTTTATAATTAAAACAGATTGACTAAGTTATTTATTTCGTTTAATAAATTTTTCCAGAATTATCATTGGCTTTGATGCAAATTGTGATTTTTTTTTAAAATCAGTTGATTTAAATCATGATTTTTTATCTTAATTTAAATCAATTGATTTAAATCAGCCAAACCCTGATTTTATCAAAGCAAGTCAATAAACTATCAAACTATAATTTTAGGTATAAATAAACCGTTACCACTTGTGGCTAAAAACAAAGAATTTACAAAGTTTGCACTACATAGTTTTTCAAAAAATCAATACAGAATTCGACATTTGCCGCAGTTACGGATCGCCTGCGAGTAGGTATAAGAAGACCGAATGCACGTTTGGTTGCCTGATTTCATTGTAGTTGCCATGGTAGGGTAAGCCCGCCGACTTGTGGAGTTTCAAAAATCCAATTAAATCACTTGCGACAAAACTGCCGTTTGACTGCCGAACTAGTCCGATTTTCATCGCGAGTTTAGATTTTGAAATGAGAATTAGGTAATTATGTACTCCTTATTTTACTTAAGGAATTATATAATATTCGAATTTTAGATGACATACAACATACAACCATAATTGTATAAATACAATTTTTAATTTTTCTGCATTTTTCTTACCCACGGCACTGCCGCGCCCGCGCCGACCCTGCCGCTCCTAACCAGCCGCTACTGGTATTACATATTATTCTGATATACATAAGTACAAATCATAAACATAAATTAAGTCTTATTAACCCATTACAGTGGTAAAGTTCATTGTGGGTATTGTGTCTGTTCATTTTAACTTAGAAGCCTGCCATTTGTTCGATAATATTAAACTTTTTAAAAATGTATTCAAGTCATTTGCGCCTTCAATGATTTCGAAATAAGAACGTCAATGGAAAATCACGTAACATTAAAAAAAATTTTGGCAGGAATCTTAGTACCTAATGAAAACTTTGTTCTGAATTTAGCAACACAAACAGCACACAAAAAAGGAAGATTTTAAATTAAATTCGAAAATTTTCACCAGGTTTGAAGTACCATAAAATATAATACGAGTACGAATACAAAAAAAAATATTTTATCAAAAATGAGCAATGCAATCCGTTGTAATGAAAAAATTAAGCTCGTTTAATAAATTCATACAAAGTAATCAAAACAAGATCTTGTAATTTCAGAAGGTTTTTTGTAAGAGTCGCATTCTTGATAATAAAAGTCTAATGTTTTTTGAGTAACTCTTTGTAGAAGTACTACTATAGAAATAAATCGCAGTAATTACAAAGTGTTTAGAATAATTATTCTATACTCTTTTTACATTTCAAATACGCCCGATATAAACAACAGCACGTGAACGCTGCGGCAGGTTGATGGTCTGTCGTCCAATAGCGTTGCGTAAATTGCCGATCATGAGGATGGATTGACGCACACGAGCTGTGCTGCCGCGGCTGATTTTCCAAACGTACTGAATCTAGGACAGAAAATGTACTGAACTGTAAAAACTATACTGAATGACGGAAATTCAAAAATCGGAACGTTTAAGAATTTAAAACATTTAAAACAGCTTTCTCTGCAGTTTAAAATAATTGAGGGTCGTTAAATAAAACACTATTTTTATTTTGAAAAATATAAAATAATAATAATTTATTTCAACAGATTATATAAAAAGTTTTAATTTAGACCAATAGACAGGTACAATCGGTACTTGTATACTACCTAATTACAAACTTTAAAAAATAAACAGTTTCATGTCCTCAGTTTATTTCCTCACTTTTTTTTTTAAATCGATCAATGCATCGGTAGCCTCCCAGCAGGGTTGGCAAAAATCATGATTTTTCAAAAAAAAATCAGATTTTTTTGATTTAAATCAGACTTTTTTGGTTTTTTTAGGTTTGTATTATTTCATTATTGTTTGTTCAGATGTAACACAGTTACAATAGTAAATAATTAAAATGCAGTAAATATTAAAATAAGGGAGTAGAAAATATAAATTTAATAATATTAATATTAATTCAAACTTCAGCACACGAAACAGAAAACGGTAATTTTAAAAACACAAACAAGAAACAATAGGTACATATTATATAGCTACCTATACCCTATACCAGTGGTTCCCAAATGGTGGTCTGCGGACCCCTAGGGGTCCGCAGGTTATTTTGCGGGGGTCCGAC